>JABSTQ010011410.1:0-500489 GCA_013358835.2 Ixodes persulcatus | reverse complement strand
TCTCTAAAATGAAGCGTCTGATTGTGCCGCAAGCAGTGGCGTACCAACTTGATTTTGAGTGGGGGTGCAAAGCAGACCCCCCCCCCCCCCTCCCCAAGGACCGGGGTGCGGGGGGCGGGGGGCGGGGCCCTTGGCATCCCTTGGGCGCCGCCGGCCAGTGTTTGTCCTGCCCATAGGCGGCTGTTTCAGGGGGGGGGGGGGGGGCAAAACACATACCTTGCCCCCCACTCTGAGAACTGGGGGGGGGGCAAGCGCCCCCCTTGCCCCCCCCCCCCCCCGGTTTGTACGCCCATGGCCGCAAGATATGCGAATGAGAGAGAAATATATATATATATATAGAGAGAGAGAGAGATAAATAGATAGATAGATAAAGAAGATATAGCGTAGGATGCCGAAGACCATAAAGTAGTGAAGTCGCACTTCGAAACGTTGTTGGAGTTTAAAGCATTTAGTGAGTCGACGTTTCGGCCTGAGACAGGCCTTTGAAGGCCTGTCTCAGGCCGAAACGTCGACTCACTAAATGCTTTAAAACTCCGAAGTGCGACTTCATTACTTTATATATATATATATATATAGGTGAAGTAAGGTAAATATAAAAAAAACAATGGACCGGAAAAGTTAATAAGTCAAAGATGCGTACTGTCGAAGTTACTAATTCGAAGTTTATTACGACGTTTCGAGCGGGGACCGCTCTTCATCAGGTAGCGAGTGAACCTCCAAAACATTTATCCGTTTTGGAGGTTCACTCTCTACCTGATGAAGAGCGGTCCCCGCTCGAAACGTCGTAATAAACTTCGAATTAGTAACTCCGACAGTACGCATCTTTGACTTATATATATATATATATATATATATATATATATATATATATATATATATATATATTATATATATATATATATATATAGAGAGAGAGAGAGAGATAAATAGATAGATAGATAAAGAAGATATAGCGTAGGAGGCCGAAGACCATAAAGTAGTGAAGTCGCACTTCGAAACGTTGTTGGAGTTCTAAAGCATTTAGTGAGTCGACGTTTCGGCCTGAGACAGGCCTTTGAAGGCCTGTCTCAGGCCGAAACGTCGACTCACTAAATGCGACTGTCTCACTAAACGTCGACTCACTATATATATATATATATATATATATATATTATATATATATATATATATATAAGATAGGGTTTCAAAGACTACTATATCTCCTTTAAGCGCTGCACCCGAGCAAAGTGACAACTGCAGTGGGACAATAAAACGTGCAACAAATTACAAGCAATCAAACCTTTCCTGAACGAGTTGAAGAGTGCCCGGCGTCGAAAAAGCTTCATAAGGTGGTACTGCGCCGTTTACTAATCATATAGAAGAATAATTGTTGATTCGAAAACACGAAGATATCAATCTGCATTTAGAAATCATATGCCATACATGTTTCACACATGGGAAGCTCTTGAACGAGGAGGATTTTCCAGAATGTGTACGCTGTAAGTCTTCTGGGCAACCTGGGAATCCAAAGCGTTGGAGCAGGCTGCCCGCATGCTAAACCATTCGTGTTCATTTCCACCACGAAGGGGTCAGGTGACCTTAGGCCACGCGAGTGGCGCTACGCCGCTGATAAAGGCCGTCGCAGCGTATGCGCGGGGGCTTTCGGGATTGCGGCGCGGGTGACGACGGTCAATGAATGACTACGTGTTGTTAAACCAGTGCTCTGTGTTATTCTCGGAGACGTGTAGCAGAAAGGGACATTTCACAGCTTGTAACATGCCTTTTAGCATTGCACGCTTCCTAATCGAATTACACCTGTTACAACTTTATAAAGAACAAATCCCGCGTTAGCCTTTTTGATAAGCCGCTTATTTCACACAATCGCGTCTTTAATTTTCTTCTTGTTTTCCACACTCAACTCGTGACTATATATTTTACACTTATACAGATTCATGTGCATATTCTTATCATATCACCAGCTACTGTAGCTTTTTCTCTCTCAACCGCTGTAAAGATGTAAAGGAATAGTTCAAACTCTTGGCGCAATATAGAATCCCAAATGATTATATACAATTGAACCCCAATAAACTAACCAACCAATTCAATCCTGTGTGCAAAGAAAGTCCTCGAAACTGAAAAAAGAATTCAACATAAAATAGACAGTACAACACATCCTTCAACTTTCAACGCACGAAGTTGATTCCCGGAACAGTGTTGAGCCAAGTACTCAACAAAAGTGTTTAGGAAAATATACTAGATACCCATTAAATAATGTTTTTAAAACAGTTTCCAAGTTGCTTTTAGTTCAAACTATCTTCAGTAGTGCACATACATTGAAGAATCAACTAAATTACAGTCTAAGATACTTGGCAAGTGTTTTGCAAGCTGGTGATATACGAATTAGAAAAATCGGAACGGGGTGCTTTATTTATGATGACTTCGCCGAAGAGCACATTTTGCTCCGATCTTTATGACTTTCAAGAGGCGCCTTAGCTGCTGAAATTGAGGTTTACTTTCAAATAGATCGAGATATGCAATATAAAGGTTGTCGAGTTATTTTAGGAACAAACTGAGCTTACATATTATAGACATGGCACCTGCCATTATTTAGTTTGTCGGCAGGCTCGATTGATGACACATTCCGGAAAAGGTTCGTAAAATGCCTCGCTGCAATTGGGGGGACTTAACATGTAGTCCGGCATTGGCTTATCCTTAACAGCCGGACAAGAAGTGGATCAGGCAGCCATACTTCCTGATGAGTACGCGAGTCAACGACACGCGTGCGCGCTCAGGAGAAACACCAATTCGAGGACAGCAGCCCCTGTCGCTGATCGATAACCAATAGCGAGTACTTTGTCGCCCCAGTTAAAAGCGAGGAGGAGTACCTGTACCCTCAAACTACAAAATAATTATGCAGGTCAAGAGGGAAACAGAGGAAACACAGGAGAGTGACCACGAATCCGCTTGTATAAACCCCCTCCTCTCGCCCCCCCTTCTGCACCACTTTAAACCATTCTTGATGCGTTGAGGTCAAGATTCCAGAATCAAAATCCACCAGTTTTGGAATAACTGACTCCACCTGGCGGAAAACTGGCTTGGAGGGTTTTGAGGATGAAACAATGCGCCCATTTGGAAGGAGATGAAAGAAATCCTTCTGAACGAGCTTCGCAGAAAAAGTTAAGCCACAATAAGCGTACAAGGATCTTTGGGGAAGCCCAATCAAGGTGACTGCAGCTCCATGAAGCCAGCAGGGTCTAGCTTCTTTGGCCGAGCAAGTGCCCGTGGTCGCATAAAAACGTGTTCACGCATTTTCATAGCAGTCTTGTGAACCGGCGATTTCCGAAAATGGTTCATTGTGGTCGCACCGCGCGTTGGCGTCACAGTCCTCCGTTCACGGAACTGCTCTAGCTTCAATCAAAAGGTGGGGTCCAAGTGTAAAATCCGGATGCAGTCACCATCACTTTGCTAGTTCCAAGCGTGGCGTTTCATTCAAACACAACTTAAAAAAACAAAACAAAAAACTTTCAGTTTCTTTTTATTATTTTGGTGAAGAAGGAAGAGCAGCGGAGTGCTGTGTGCTGCCGTCGCTCATAGATGGCGGTAGCTGTCCAGAGGGTTGTGTCGAGATTTATTTGTCCACGGACACGAAACTGGGGAAACTAGCCCTCAACAGCTCCGCTGTAAAAAAAAAGAAAAGTGGACGAGAGTCAAGAGGACGCATAGAAGCGGGCATATTCGGGGCTATCTGTTTGGTATTGTGTTGGGCGTTTGGAGACTGAGTTTCGCTCGCGCCTCGTTTCCTTTTCTGTGTTCGCTCGTTTGGCTCCAAGTATGCAATCGGTTCAGATTTGCCCTGGAGTCTGGAGATCTCTAGTTCCGTAGATTGTTCCGGCGACATTTTTTTAGAGTGCAGCTCTTAGGCGCCCGTTTCCGGCTTGAGCGGCGTCGCCGTCGCCGTCGGCGTAACCGCGCGGTGCATTTCAGGACATTTCCCATGATGCACCGCGTAGGGTGGAGGAGGACGAAGGGGAGGGGGAGGGGATGAGGAGGACGAGGGGGAGGGGAGGAGGGGGAGGGTAGGGGAGGAGGAGGAAGAAGCAGGGGAGGGGAGGAGGAAAGAGGGGAGGAGAGGAGGAATGGGAGGAGGATGAAAGGAGGGGAGGAGCTTGAAGGATGAGGGGAGGAGGAGGTGAAGGAGGAGGAGGAAGAGGAGGCAGGAGGGGAGGAAGAGTAGCAGGGATGATGAGGAGAGGAGGAGGAGGGAGGAGGTGTATACCCTCCCCTCAGTACCCTTGCCTCCTCCTTCTCAAGAGCTGCGCTCTAATTCGGCGTTACAGAGTGTTGTGAACGTCTTTCATTTTTTTTCCAAGTTGACAGAATGTATTTGAGATACTGAGTACAAGATAGTGAGAGATGTAATTAAAATAGAGTAGCAAATACTCTAAAAGAAATGTATTTGTAATATATCAGGATACTTTAAAAAGTATTTGAAATACAGTAGCTTGAGCAGAGTATTTAAGACATAGCACAGGTCTGGCGGCAAATAGTGGTCCCCCGGTCTCCGCGGCATAGAAAACTGGAAAGGGGAGTGAGCAAAACTAGAAAGCGGGAGCGAGGCCTCCCCCACCCCCTTCCTTTGCGAAAAAGAATTCTGGCTACGTACCCGACTTGATCCAGTCGTATCTGTAGGATGTCTCTAAAAATTATTTTTGTAAGTTACACGGCGCACTCGCGACACATCTGTGGCATGAACGCCTCAAAGTGACCTACCATGGAGCGCTAAATTTGCTCCCCCCCCCCCTCCGGACAGGGACATACATGGGTCATAGATTAATCAATATTTTCCGTCAAGTATATGTAGATGTCAGTGCCAACTTTTTTGGCAAACGTATGTAGAATCACTAGAAACCGTGTTGCTCAATGTGGGGTGTGCGTCACAAATGGCACTCCGCGTTGGGCGCCAAAAGTTGGGTCCCAGTCTGTTGTCCTCCCAGAGAAGCAGTTACTTGACAACAATTAACATAACAGAACGTAAAAACGTCTACCTATGCCCCATCTTGTGTCCCCTATTTTGCTCTATTTATGCTTACCTATATTTTGTTATCATGAATAGTGCACAAAGCTCTCAAACCGAGGGCGCGTGCTGCTTGTTATAGTGTTAGGAGTAACGCGCTTGGGCCAGTAGCTTTGGTAGAGCCGTAAACTTTATGCAAACAAAGTAGGTTGCAGAGCTAAGTTCTCGAGCATGAATCTACTACATCACTGCGCAAGAATTTCATCTTGTTGTATGGTGTTAGGTATCATTGTTATAGAGCCTTTTACGCGGTGTTCTGGGAGGGTACGACTGAGAGCCCATAAGCGTTTTTCAGGGTTACGTTAATCGGTAAAATAGAGCATAAGGTTGAATTTCACACGGCTGTCTACTTAAAGGCATAGCCTTCGAGATCTCCATGCTTTTATTTGAACTAGTAAATTAGACGACTAAATAGGAGAGCCGCCACAATTCGCCATATTAATTCTGAAGTCCCGTGCGCGCAGCCCCCTCTGTGCTAACAACGATACACAATAAAAAAAAGAGATGCCTAAAAAAAAAAAACTTCCAAAACAAGACAAAAAACAAAAACTAATTAGGGCAGATACCGAAATCGAGACGTGATTGGTTGAACGAAATTAAAAATAACGAAAAAATTAGGGCGGCTATACTCTGGTGCACTTCTATACGTAGCCCAGCGAACGAAATATCGCGGTAGCTTTTGCGGAGGCGGCCTCTTCCACTAATTCGAAGTGGGCTGCAGCCGGAACAGAACTCGTAACTCACGTAACTCAAGCGAGGACTGTGACACATGCATAAGTAACGTTTATGCAAGACCCCCCCCCCCCACCACCACCAAACCGCGCCACCGCTTCCTTTATACGACCGAGACGTCGTGCTCGCTGCACGCCGGAACCCCGCCGGAGGCAGAAACGAGAGTCATCTACAAAAACGGGAGGTTTCATTTCTTAAGAAGTGTCCCGGTGTCTCGGTCCTCGGAGGATTGCGTCGTGGCCGAAAACAAAGAACCCTCGTTTAAAATGCATGGTGCTGCTGGAGGTCTCGTAGCGGCGGCGCTAGCATCGTTAGAGCTGGCGCGCGCGCGCACGCGCCCGGGGTATTAATGCGGCACTGCTTAATTCCGCAGCGAGGGGGGCGCTACGAACGGCTGTCGGAAATAACGGCGTGCTATCGCTCGCCAGTCGGCTCATTTTTCTACCTGTCGCGTCGTCTGTAAGCGGGGATTGCTTTCTCGATTTCTTTCGTTCTTTTTGTTTTGATCATCGCTTCTCTTTGTTCAAAATCGGAGTGAGTTTCTTCGGGGTTTTCGGTTGTCGTTCTTATCGTTGTGTCTCGCTTTAAAATGGCAAAGGGCGCCACAATGCTGCGTAGCTTTGGCGTAGCCTACGAGCTTGTTGCGATTGTGCGGTGTTGTTAACTGTGACGGAGAAGGAAGGTTCCGCGAGTTGTTTAATCCTCTTGGGGCCGAGTGGTTCTCTTTGGTTGGCGCGATAGTGAACGACTACGAACTTTAGAATGAACGCTGTGTGCGTGCGGTGGAGGTTCCCACCGAGGAGAGGTGGTGCCGCAACTTTCTAAACGTCGCTAAGTTGGATTACTCAAAGTTCTCTTTCTGCCTTTATTTCGTCGTGAGGTCAAATAAAACCCCTCGGTGCTGTGTAGGTTTCTATGAAAGAACCTCTTTGCTTTGTGCGTCAGCACGAATATTCAGAAACTTGCGAGGTGACCGGGAAACCAAGCAAACTGTGGTAGTACACTGCAATTTTTAACGAGGGATAGGTCGAAGGAAAGAGGAATATTTTCTTACTCCACTCCGGGCGACCCGTAGGGTGGAAGGTGTGTGCACCTGGTCGCTTAGAGGCACCTTAGTCTTACGTATCGTATATAGCTTTAATAAATGCTAAAAAAAAAAAACACTAGCTAGGTGTCGCAAGCCGCCACCAGATTCAAAGGGTTCAGCCTCATCCAACCATCCAAACCTCAACTCGTATACATGCGTGCAAAGATCGTAACCGCATTTAATTAACTGAAAGAGGGGTAGAACTTCGATTCTCCCCTTTGCAACGTTACGCCGTGGATAGCGATGAAGCCGACGTAAGCATTGCGGTCGAGCCTACCTCCTGATTGTTGGGGTGGTCTCATTATCTGAAAAAAGTAGTACAAACGAACTGACAACCAATATACCTTTTCCCCTGATCTCGTCAAGTCACCTGGTATGCATATCCGGCATGGGCGACGAAAAAAAAACAAAACATTTCAATCTGCAAATAGTAAAAAAATAAAGGGGAGACAAAACGAGGATGCTACTATATCCTAAATGTATTCTATTGGCGTGGCGCATCGTTTTCGCCCATATACTGGGAGTGACGACATTTCAAGATGGCGGCGCCCTCGTGAAACAGGTCTAAACATCAACCAACCTCCTCCAGCAAAGCCCTCCCCTCTTTCCACTTCAGCAAAGCGAACGCTGAGTGGAAAGAGTAGAGGGCTTTGCGGGTGGAGATTCCTGCTTTTCTTGACTTGCAACAAAGAATAGTCCCCTCTCCCCTTTATTACGCACGTTGTATCAGTCCTCGAAGTCTTTGACTTAGAGTACGACCCTACAGAGTAAGGGCCTTTATACCGCCCTTGAGCGGGTTGTCGAACAAAACTCGGCAAACAGTGTAGCCAATTAGGTCAGTCAAATGACCCACGTGACACGCTAAGCGTAAATGGGAATTTCGTCGGTCGGATGTGACATTTTCAGCCGCATCTGATTGCTTTCGAGCTTTTTTATCCGGCTGCAGCTGACGCTATACCTATGATCCCATAGAGACAATCAAGCCGCGCCAAAAGGGCATCGTCACGGCGTCCTTTCGAATGCACCGCAATTCGGCGCATTTTTTTTAATGCGAAAGCATTAACTGTTTCATGAACCGAAGCCGGCGGCGTCGATACAGCCGTTCTCCGTAGCAGCGAAAAACGGCACCTCAATGCCCATTGGCTGAGCGAAAAGCCATTTAAAGTCCCATTGGCTGTGACGCGTGACGCGCTTTAGAAATGAACGATAAAGAAAAGCACAGCAACGCAGATGCATCGTCAAGGAAGCCGTGGAGCCGGCGGGGTTCGCCACGCCTGCGCATTGGGGGAGCGTGATGTCACCGCCGGAGTGCCGTCTAAAATAGGAAGACCTGGCGCGCTGCTTGTAGGAATCCGCTGCGTGTAGGAATGCTTTCGCCTTTCTACACACAGCGTATGGTTGGCCTGGCAGAGGTCCCCGCTCAAATCAAGCTCCTATTTATTGTCTCCGAAGAACGGGGATCATAATGGTGTGGAATGCACGTTGCGGGTGCCCTGTGGAATCTTTAATAGCGTACTACATTCGTCAGCGTTCTCCACCAAGTCATATTCAGGACTAAGCAACTCCATAAGCGGGTCATACTGCCGCGAACTGGCACTGCATCTTAGAGGCCCATGACACGGCGACATTCCAACGGAGATTCACGGACAGACCACCACTAGGCGCAATTTTGAAACTTGTTAATTCGTTGTTAAAATTTGTTTTCTTGACTTTCCTGCCGGTAGCCAAGAAACACTAGCCTGTAGACTACTGTTTCTGGGCTGCCGACACAACATAGACCAGATCTAAGCAAAGAAAAAGTGCATGCAAACATTTCGTTTCCATACCCCTTTAACGGAACACTCGCGTCCAGCACGTGCCTACGCAAAAGCACGCAGCTATGACCACCAGTGCTTACGCCCATACTGGCGGCCATGGTCAAGTCCGTTGCTGCTGAGTTCGAACTTACGATCGGCTTCCACAACGCATCCACCGAGATTGTGTAGTTATCAGATAAGCTCGGGCACGTTTTGAGCGTGCGCTGCGGACAGCGCGCTCATACGTGTCGCCCAGTGAATCCCACGTAAATAAGCCTCGCTCTATATAACACGCGTGACTCGCAACAACACCAACATTAAACAGCAACTGATCTTACGAAGAAGAGCCCGCAGGCGCCCCAGCCACTCGCCGGAACCGAACATACCCCCGCGCCTTGCAAATGACTATGCTGGCGTCAGACGTATATTGAAACGCGCCCAGCGAGTCTGCGTAAAATAAAAATAGAAATAAGAAAAAAAAAAGTCGCGTCGGGTGCATTCGCATTGTGCGGTAGCGCCGTAGGAGCGAGGGGGGCGACCGCGGAATTAATAATCTCTTCCCCCGTTTTCAAAAGACTGGTCTCCGTTTTGGCACGTTTTATCTCTTTCCGTGGCCAAGGGAAATTCGGCCGAGAGCCTGCAGCAATCGCGCAGGCATATTTCGCGCGCGCGGTGTGTGCTCGCTGCCAACCCAGACACCGCGTTAGACTTTTTATTGCGTCTCGTCGGCTCTAGGAAGCCCATACGCAGCACTGCGCCAAACGCGCCGCTGTAGTTAGTTCGAGCCATTACGTTAATTAGGTGGGTTAGGAGTGTTCTTCCTTTTTTTTTTTTATTCTCTTTTCTCTCCTCCGCTCGATTCTGTATAGGCTCGTGGATTAGCTTAGGAAAAAAACCCGAAATTGATGGATTCTTGGGAATTGCGAGAGGTGAACGTTTCTGGTATACCCGTTGTATGCGGAGCGCAAGTTCGTCTGCTTCTTGCGCAGGAGTAGCGGTGACGTCAAAAAGACACCGAGCTCTGATTGGCTCTGATTGAATAATAGTGGTAAGACTTCAAAGCAAGGTGCCTTGAGGTCTACCCACTATCCTTCATTCAGAACCGATCGGAACTCGGCGTTCTGACGTCACCACAACCCCTGCCAAAGAAGCCGACGAACTTGCGCTCCGCCTCGGGCGAGGGACGGGTGAAGGAAACACGATGGTCGAACGTTCTCGAAGCTGTACTCATCTTTAACTGCCAAGTGTATAGCAGCTATCGCCGCCCGTGCATTTAAAATACCCACGTTGCGACACCGTACGTCGCAGAAGCCGGTATGTCACGCTTTCAGATGTCGAAATTGAGCCGCGCGCGTTCGCGCTGCTGACACGTCACACAGAAGACAAGCTGCAGAGACTGTCTCAGGAGTGTTTGTTCCTTGTATGGCGGTCCAGCGCATTGGTCGTAAAAAACGTTTCTTTAAATCGCAGTCCCACTCCTCAAAGTTACAAAAGACATGGCATTGGCTGCAAACAAACATAAGACAAACATACATAAGACACGGTGTTGGCTGCAGACACACATCAAGCTTGATTCGAAGCATGTTTGCTTCACAGATGTGTGCCTCGAGCACGTCTAATGACAGTTTATATTGCCGCGCCCAGGGCCTAGCAAGCAGCGCCCCGGTCACGGTATTCTAGAATATTCGCGTTTATTCTTACTCGGGGCAGTAACTTTTTATCATTTCGACCTAGTTTTTTGTTCTCGAAAGTGCCTGTTCATTCTCACCGCGAACGCTCGATGCTCGAAACTTCTCGGCCAAATTTTCGCGACGCCGACGCACTCTAGATAAGGAAATGCTCGGGACCTTGTCGAGTCAGTCTCGCTCTCGCTTGCTGTTACGCCGCCAAATCGCCGCCCGCTTTTCTGCTGCCTTGACGCTCGTTCTTTATTTTGTTTGGCACAATTTCGCAGATTGAACCTTTATTTTCAGTTCACTGTTCATCCTCTCGTCACCTTCATTCGTGACAATATGTGACCATATTGTCACGAATGAAGGTGACCAGGACCGCCACATACGAGGAAAAAAACATGCCTTAGACGGCGTCGGCAGGCAGACTGTCCTTATTATATATGAGCAGTGTGACCGCGGCTCTCATTTTTAGCGCATCATCCTTTCACACTGGGCTCTAAATAATGCTGACGCCGTTAATAAGCGACGATTCCTCATATAGATAGTGTGTCTATTATATCTCGCAAATACTGGAAAACCTTCAGTTTATCGATAAGGCGCAGATTGGAAGTGTTCCAGGGGTATACCGGATTAATGGCGCCGGTGTGCCAGTATGTGGTCCCCCCATAAGCAGAGAAGGTTTACGACCCTCGCGTTATGAAGACGGGGTGATCCTCGGACGAGAACTGCGACAAATAAAGCAAATCATTGACTCGACCCTCGGCTGCGGCAGGTCCACGAACCTGACACAACGTAGACACGTATAATCTTACCACATCCAACGTTCCATCTCCCACCCTCGCCTGATAAGGTGACTCTAGTCAAGCTATCTAGGTTTTTTGTTTCCTCTTACTAAACGTATTCTTCTACGTTTTATACACCGTCACAAGTGCGAGACTTGGCACGATAAATAACCTTTATTATGTCTCCCGCGACGTCAGAGGCTACGAGCAGGCACAACGCACTGGGTCACACTAAAGCGGAAATATGTGAACTCGCCTTTATGGTTGTTTCTTGATTTTTTTTTTCTAATAATATGAGCGAGCGCATGTCTCACTGTCGTCGTGGTGTCCCAACTCGTGGCAGCTTTCGCTAACTGTGTATGAGGGTATAAACTGAGGGAGAGGAGGAGACAAGAGAGCGAGGACGCTAGAGCGCCGAGTTCTGACTGGACTGATTAGTGGTTAGACGCAAAGCTACCAACCTCCATCTCTACTCACTCTTCGAACGCGTTCGAATGCCGAAAGCCGGCGTCTGGCGTTTGGCGTTCACGCTGGAATGCGTTCGAACAGCGAGTAGAGACACAGCCTCCTACATACTGACAAAGCCTGGCAGATCGCCTCGAGAAGCGGCTGCCGAAATGGAAAAGGTGGAGCGGCAGGCAACGGATGGGAGAAGAGCCACGTGACTGGCGCCCCGCTGCGGTGAGACGCCGAAGCACACTTCTCCCGAGCCAACCGGTGTGTTTCGGGTCCTTGCCGCTGCAAAAGCTGCGTGCTGACGTCCAGGTTCCCCGAGAAATGCCTCTTTGATGCACTGTGCTACCAGATCCTCGCGCTCCAATTCTGCGAACGTGCACTCTATGTGCTCCGTCGTCGAACTGCCAGGCTTTGTGAGTATAGAGGAGGCTATGGTAGAGACAAAGCCTGCTAGCTTAGCGTCTACCCACTAATCATTCCAGTCAGAACTCGGTGCTCTATAGCGTCCCCGCGCCCTCTCGTCTCCTCCTCTCTCTCAGTGTCTACCTGCGTATTAACGGAAGGACGTGTCTTTCGAACGCCCGGCCCTCCATCAGCACGCGTTCCGTGCCTTCTGTCGTGTTCTGGCGGCGCGGACGAGTTCGAGGTGCACCAGAAGCCGAAGAAGCGTCGTCATAAGGTCGGAATTCGCTGGCTCTGTGGAGGGTCGAGAACTCGAGTTCCTTCCTGTCGGTCTCACGTTGTCGGGACGCTGTAGCTGCAGAACAGGCGGCGTCTGCCGTATTCACCTCCGTTGCTGTGCCATCGCCTGGATCGTTGGCCTGCAGGAGACAGCGTGACACGAGTGTGTCGTCGCGAGGCACAAATCGAGTGGACCGCAGATAAAGACACGGCAAACCACGTCCTCCTCTACTGACCGTAAGTAAAGAGGTTTCCGGGTAAACACACCGGTCGGAGACGCGTTCCAAACTGAAGGAGAGGAGGAGACGGGAGCGCGCGGGGACGCCAGAATGCCGAGCTCTGGTTGGACTGATTAGTGGGTACACCTTAAGCTATGCGGAGAGCAAGTCGTCTGCTTCTTGCGCAGGAGTTGCGGTGACGTCAGAACGACGCCGAGCAGGTTGTCCTGAGGTCTACCTACTATCCTTCAATCAGAACCAATCAGAGCTCGGCGTTCTGACGTCTCCACAAGCGAAGCAGACGAACCTGCGCTCCGCACTTCGTTTGTCCCCACTGCACTCGTCGAAAGCGTTCGGATGCGAGAGCCAAACACCCGGACGCCGGCGTTTTGCGTTCTAAAGCGTTAGACGAGTGCAGTGAAGACAAGAGCAGCTAGCTTTAGGTATACCCACTAATCAGTCCAATCACAGCTCGGCGTACTGACGTCCCCGCACGTTCTCCTCTCCTTTTTTTTCTTAGTTTCTCGGCGCATGGACGCTTTGCGGCAGCTGTGCACGGGCTCCGCCATAACCGAGCTTCGAGTTTTGTCTCCTCTTATTACATTTACGTTATTTCATCGTGAACGCAGTAGGACAGGTTAATGCCATTTCATTCTTGATGTAAATATCTGCATATAAACGATGTTGTTGACCTCGTCAACCAACGACCTGTCAGCCGCTCTTACAACAATGCCTTTGTATCCCCGCTGAATTGTGGAGTAAGTGTCATTTTTACGCATTTGTTCTAGTTTTCTGGGCTGTGAAATTTGTCATTCCGGTCTCTTAAGTAATACTCTAGAAAAGAACAAGTAAAGAGGCCCAGAAGATTAAAAAGTAGAAAAGTCCCCCCTCCCCCAAAGAAACCTAACACATAAAACAAACGCATAAGAGCAACGCCGAAACCAACCGCGACGACTATATATGATCATCATTTTGAACCAGCAACATGATCAAATTCAGAAACAGTAAAAAGCAAAAAAAAAAAAGAAGAATAAGATTGTTTGGAAGCGAGCAAGAAATGTATCCCATAAACTAATAATGTAAAAAAGTACTCCCGCACACGAGCTTCGTGTGTACAGAAATGAGGCGGGGCTAATGTACGAAACAGGCTGTTGCTTGCCGGCGCGCTCAGGATGGGCACAGCTACCGACACTCGCGCACACGTGTACGCACGCGCTCATACAAAGTTACACGCACAGATTCCGAGGAAGTAACCAACCAACAAAATTATCACGCATAGATAAGAGGGAGGGAAGGAAAAAGGGGGGGGGGGGAGCGTCTGCCTCTAAGCGGGCAAATAAACTGGGGATATACACGAGATTTTCTGGCACGCGTCTACGCGCAATTGCCTCTATATGCTTAATAAAGAAAATAAAGAAAAAAAAACTGGAGGCTAAATTGCGCTAACAACAAAATGGCGAAGATCAAACTAAAAGAACGAAGGAACCTACAAGAAAAATAAAGGCTGATGTGGAAAAGAACGGATGCAGAAGCCGTCGTCTCGTAATTAATGAGAATCCGCGAGAGTGTAGCCATCGTCTGCTACCGCCAGCTTTTTTTTTTTTCTTTTTTTCGCGCGCTTGTGCAACTTTTTTTTTTTTCTTTCTGCGTCCACTTTATTCGAGTTTGTGGACGATCTCAACGCCCTTGCGTTTAACCATAACGCTAACGACGAACCCCGGGAGCTAATGTATCGTATCTTTCGCCTTGCAATGCATTTTGTTGTTACGTGCTTTTTGCTTCTCCCAAACTCGTTCATGTCTTGCTCCGGTACAACCGCTATCTAGCTCAATCTTTGTTTTATTTCTCCATTGCTCGTTATTTTTTGCCTCTCATTTAGTTTTAAGCGTTTCGGGTTTGCACCGTAGTATCGGTTATCTTGCGCAACTACGTATCACGGCAGCCTTGCACCGTGGCATCGGTCATCTCGGTGCAACTAGGCAGCACCACAGCCTTGCATCGTGCATGGTGTCGGCAATCTTAGAGCAACTTCGATATGGGACAGTCTCCCGCCCGGTGGCAAGATAAATAGCTCCATGTCCATACGCCAAAACATCCCAGATGGCGATATCACGATGAAATAAGGATAGAAAATAAAAGCTGCAGCTATGAGAAAGGATCCGAAATGGTCATTCGTGTTTCTCGGGACTGCAAATTTCGCAGCGGGCGCCCCCCGGATTCCCACGGACAGACCGAATCCCCCTGGGCCACGTTCCGTTTTCCGGCCTCTCCTCCGTCACGCGGATTCTCGTTCCCGAGCGAGAATCGGCGAGGTCTCCCACACAACTCAGTCAACCTGCCCGAACCCCGTCACCGACTCCACGCGAGTACGACCGAAGCCCCCCGAGGGAGACTACCCCTCCCCCTCATCGGAAATTGTTTAGGCCGAACGAGCGGTCGGCACATTCCCGCCTCGCAAACGTGCACGCGCGCGCACGTGCCCGCGCACCAACACACGCACACGCACCTCACTCGTTTAGGGGCGATCCCCGAGTGCATCATTACACCCTCACTCGAGTGTAACCTTGGACAATGGCTCCCGCTCCTCCCCCCGTTGTAGTACCCCTCCAAAACACCCCACCACCCCCTTGGTTCTCCTCTCCCCCACTCTGTCGTAACGCACCCTTCTCGCGCGGTCGTTAATAATCTGCGAGTCACAAACGTAACGTAAACGCGGCTACGAAGCCAGAAAGTGAAGAATTTGTATTACTGACTTGCATTGTAGTAACATAGGCATGTTTTTGCTGAACGAATACAACACGAGAATTAAACCCGCTGATCGCACTGTTAATATATCATACAAAAGACAGTCGAAAGCTGCTGTTTGAGGCGTGTTTCTTTCTTGTACGACGGTCACATTGGTCATACAAACATTGACTGCAGACAAGCTCGAATCATAGAGATGCATTTATTTTTAGTTTTTTTTTTTACGAAGAAGCCCGCATCGCCGTGAGGCATTTTAGCAGGGCGTGGGTCTACAAGCATTCATTAAATACATCACTCAAAGTGTATATATATATCTGAAAAGAGAGGAAAACCCTCGCTGAAAACAGCAACAACGGACGGTTTATTCTTCTACGTTTCGGCCGGAGTTCGTCCTTCGTCAGGAAGAACTTTTACAGATGAACGTGGTTGGTATTTATACAATGCTGCGGTCGAGTTCGAGTTTCAAAAACGGCGGGATGACGGTTGGAGTTTCCTTAGAAGCGTATGGACTTACGCTTCTAAGAAGTGAACTTGCAGCCTGTCGAAAGTTTCGTCGAGTAAAATTAGGCACCGGTATTCTCTTTAGGGCTACCAGTTCAACATGACTCTTCCAGGTTAAGTAACTGCATAGCAAGACACGTAAGTGCTTTACATTTGAGATAACTTTAATTATTTCATTATGATTATGAAATAAGTACGCATATTGGGATTCTTTTTCTGAGTAAATCTCGTGTGAATTCACTTTTTAAACGTTTAGAACCATCTTCCATTTGTCAAGCCAATGAGAAATATTGTCGATATTACTTCGTAAAATATCAAATTCGTTGAAATCACTAATTATTTTATAAATAATGATGTTATCTGCAAACACTCTTGTGTTTGATTCAATGCCTATAATTATATAGTTTGTATAGACCAGGAAGAAAAAAAGACCCGGAACAGGACCCTGGAGAGCACCGGTAGTGGCATGTACATAATCAAATGTTCCCCCTTTAAGTACAACGGATTTGCATTCGTCCACTTCGATAATCCCTCAACCAAGCCAATACGTTGCTATCAAGTGATAATAGACTAAGTTTATAAAAAAAACAAAATATATATTGATTTACAAGATCGAGAGCTTTCCTGAAAGCATCAACAGTCCACATCGCTAAGAATGTCACTGGCTCCAGAAAAAAACACAAAAAAAACAACAACATCGACAAGAACAGTATTACAAGATGCCCCAGAACGAAATGCGTGCTGATATCGGATAAGAAAGTTATCTACATTCCGGTGAGCAATAAGGTTACTAGAAGTCTCATGTTTCAAGAGTTTGCAACTTATGCACGTTAAAAAAATCGGCCTATAATTTTTCACACAATTTTTAGGTCCCGATTTGTGTATTGAGACCACATTTGCCATTTTTCATTCCCTTGGAATTTTTTGATCTCTTAATAATTTGTTAAAAAGTACGCTACGAATAAATAGTTTGCAATATCCTCCGAGCAGTTCTTGAATATAATCTGAGAAATGTTATCTGTTCCAGTTGATTTCTGCACATCGAGTTCTCGTAATAACAAAGCTATTCTATTATACGCAATTTCTATAGGCGGCATAACATGTTTCATCAGCAGTTGCGCTGTTTGGGTAACAGGCTGTGGCAGTAGGTTTAGAAAACAGAGACCCAAACAAATAATTTACATACGTTGTCTTCATATTTTCATCCGAGATAAGTTGGTCATTCATTAAGAAAGGAGGAACAGATGTCATTCTTGTTTGGTTTTACAAGTTCTCAAAATTCCTAAGGATTCATTTTTAGTTTGACATCCAACTACTCGTAATACGTGATTTTGGATCCTTTATTGTAGTTTTAAAAAGCGTATTCACTTTAACCAAGCTCTCTTTGTCAAACGCTCCCCCTTCATCTCAATTTGTTACTAACAAGTGCATCAGTGTGTAGGCTTCGGCCGTTATTGGGCACTTGAAATAAAGAAATGCAATACAAATACAATATCGCAGGTACGGTCTTCGTTCCTGTTTGTCTGTCTGTCTGTCTGTCTCACTTTTTTGCCACTCATGGCTTGTTCTTATTTCATAAAATTGTATTCTAGATGAAATATATTTTCCAACTAGATTGACAAATATAATTCATCTAGAGCTCTGGAACTCGAGAACTCTAGAAATTTGGTTATCTTGGGATGAATTAATGCTGCTGTCACAGTCTTGGGATCAAAAATTCCAGTTAAGACACACACATTGTCAATCGCTCCCGGTATGTTGCACAACAGATCTAACATGTTTAAAAACCGTGTTCCCTTCGTAACGTACTATGTTTGTTTGAACATTTCTACAATGAAATTAAGCGGTCTTGAGTTGAGCTAGTTAGTGCATGATACTAGGATAGAGCCAGCTTAAGCTTATGAAAGAAAAACGTGACAGCACGGATATAAAAAAACAAAACAAAGATATCGCCAGCGATATCTCTGTCTCTTTTTCTCTCTCAATTTTCACGTTTTCCTCTCAAGCTCAAGCTGACCCTATCCTAGCGTCTTAGCATTAAGTCGGATGTGAAGCGTGTTTCCTGAGCTGGACACCTTGCCATCCTTCCAAGTTAAGTTGGATTAGGGAGATTAAAATCACCCCCGAAAAATACTCCCTAGCAGCCGCAAGTGTTAAATCAGTAAGTTCATCTAAGCCTTCGCTGTTCTCATTCGAACACCCACCAAAAAATGTTTCTTTGTTTAGGACCATTCGACGCCACCCTGCATCTATCTTGACTTATGCAATTGTCACTGGCGTGCTCGGAAAACTATTTTCTACAAGAATTAAGACACCGCCACCGTGTGAACTTCGATCCTTTTTGTAGACGTCATAATTATCAGGAAATATTTCGGCTGAACCTATACAGGCATCCAACTATGACTCTGCACCTAGGATAGTCGCAGGTTGAACTGTGTGCAGTAGGCTCATGAATTTGTTCACTTTATTATGGATACCGCGGCAGTTGACAACCATAACTGTTCCAACGCCCAAGTTTCTCGTAGTCATATCTGTTTTATATGCATTTTGTTTGCCACGAGTGCGAGATTTGACAGAGTGAGTGGTTTGATTTTCGAAGTCATTTTCTCGAACATAGCTTCATTGCCAATACTGATGCCGGTGGAATTTCCGTAATTTCCCTGGATTGTCTCCCGTCAACTCTCAGAAACTTTCAGTTGCATGATCGAACACGAAGTCTTTGTTGTTAATATTTAGTCAGTCCATTCGCAACCTGAAGAGACAGTTTTGTGATTTCGCAAATTCGACTATCTTCTTGGCAGCTAAACTGGCCTACAAAAATTAATTAGCCGACTTATCACAAAGATTAGCCACCCACATAATGTCCCCCTGGGCGTATAACTCACTCGCACAAACCGCATAAGTGTAGCTTTCATGGCTTTTTTTAAAACAAATCTGCAGGAATAGAAAAAAAAAAAAACCCG
Organism: Ixodes persulcatus; assembly: GCA_013358835.2. Lineage (NCBI taxonomy): Eukaryota > Metazoa > Arthropoda > Arachnida > Ixodida > Ixodidae > Ixodes > Ixodes persulcatus. Next base: position 481,802 of record JABSTQ010011410.1, on the reverse strand, counting down.
GTATAATATATGTGCTTTCTGAGCTGTTCGGGACTGAAGCACTGTAAAGCTACGCTATTCGGAACTTCAGTGACCTACGGGGGTTGCCACTCTCGACAAAATGCGTCGACCGAAAACAGGTCGTACCAGGTCATTTGCCAGCTCAACACACAATGCTCGGTTTTAAGTGGGCAACAATTGGCTTAAAAATGGGTTGCAGCGATTTTTATTCACGAAGTTCAAAATTTGCGCCGTTGTATCGGCGTAAGCGAGCTCCGAGAGGCATGGCCCGCTTCAGGGAAGAAATGCAAGGGCTACCTACTCTTCTCCTACCACGCTGGTGAACGTTGATGAACGCCCAATGCCTGGTTCACCTGCTTGCGTGTAGTTCCGTTCAGAGGGACATAGGCAGCACGTTGATACGACAGTAACGACAGTCACGTGGGCAACTATTCGCCCTACACAACACGAGAAGCAACGCAAGGCGCACCCCAGCCAGTTTGACTACGCCACCGCTGCCGCAACGCATTAAAGGGCCCATGAAACGAATTTTGGGTTGGGATGAATGATTTTAAATTGGGACTTTACTGATCGCATATCGTTTAGTTGGCCAAAAGAAAAAGGCTAGAAAGTCAAAAGCCAGCTTTTCGGTACGAACATTTGAAAATATAGCGGACTTTTGTGTACCTTCTTGCCTTCGAAAGCTCTCCGCCTTTTCACTATGATACATCCGCGGTTCCAAAAGCGCGTCACCGACGCCAAACTGACGTCAGAAGAACCCAGCTCACGCATTGGACACGAGAACTGCGTCACTCGAACGTATGCGCTCGTCAACAATCAATCCGTCGACGAATATTTGGATTCGCGTTCGTGGCCAATGAGTGCCCTGACGGAACTTATTGTCACTGGGGAATGACAAGTTCTATGGTGTGCATAAAAAGCACGGTGGAAGCTAGGAGTCATCGCACCGGTGCCGAAGGAATGTCACGACCACGTGATTTCACAATTCGCATTTGAGTTGAGGATTAAAGCTAAGGAGGAAGAAGTAGGAAAATCGTTTCATGACCCCTTTAATGGCTTGTTCACGCGATGCATTTTTCTCGCGCATCTAGTGTCGCGAAATGTATAGACGCTTTCAGCGCGCGCCAAATTGAGCCGCCATAGCCGACCTTCTCTTGTCTTACCGAGATGCCGAGCCACTGAAGCGGGCGTTGACGAGTCTCCACAAGGGCCTATGCTCGGGAGAAGGACACAGTAACACTTAAAATGACAATAACCTGCCCTGCTGTTGTAATGATGAAGTGGAGCGAACGCAATGGGAGGGAACAAAAACGGAAGGTCGGTTATGGCGGCGCCCATGCACAGCTGCCTGAAAGCGTCTATAGTTTCGCGAAATGGTTGCGCCGTCTGAACGAGTCCGAAAAGGACGCGCGCATCTAAAAAAAGTTGCGCGCACACCTCGTTTTTGGAGCGAGCTTTTGCTGAAACTTTGCCGAGTCCTGTCAATCAGTCTGAGGGCGCCGCCAATGGCCGCTCAGAAACGCTCTCACGTGGCCTTTGAGGGGGGAGCGAGCTGTTTGAGAAGACCACTTCACTGCCGGTGTTGTAGCCGAGCCAAATCCGAAAAAACCGAAACCACGAACGATGGATACTGCCGTAGCTTCCGCAAGCACGTCAAGCACCACTGAAGGAAAAGTGAGTAGCATATCGGAAAAACAATCCAGCGATGGACGAAGACAATTAGCGGGAGTTGGCGAGATTAGAATAGTGCTCATAGCGTTGTTGTCGCGACGATACCACTGGATAATACCCCTGTTACACGGGCACCCTTAACCGTGGTTAACGCTTTAACTGCTGTTACGTGGCACCACAGTTACCGCACTATACTCTCAGACAGCTATTTCAGAAGAAGTGAAGAGCGCGCGTGCACTGCTTCGATGGGTGCTCAAAATGCTCAAGCGCACGTTCGCCCATAGCTTTGACTGCATAGCCGCAGAATGTTGTCCGCAAGTATTGCACTAACTGTGGCTTAGCCTAACCGCAGTTAAGTGTGCCCGTGTAACAGGGGTATAAACTGAAACCAAGTTTGCTTTGTTTACATTCGAACGTGAAACCATTTGCGCTCTCTGAAACAGTGCACAGTAAAATCGGGGCAGACATGGGTGCCGAGAAGTAACCAGATTGGGCACGTAGCGTTTCTATGAATACCATGTGCATTGATAGGAGCTTTGGCAATGAATTGGCTGCGTACGGGCTCGCGCCGGCAAATGTCCTGCACGTACAGGTTGCCGCCTCAATCGGCTTTGCGCACATGCGAGATCGCTCCAAGTATTGAATTGAATTGACTGCATAAAATGCGCAAAGCAGGTCCCCAGATAAATAGCGATCTGATTCGGAGCGCCACATTATGGTCAACACCGAAACCATTTTCGCGAGTCAAAACGTCATCGTTGTTGCACGTGAAGCGGTACGTGTGAACGAGCACATTTCGCGAAACTTGAGTGTCGCGAAACTGTTGCGCGCCTAAAAGATGCATCGTGTGAACAAACCTTAAGTGTGCCCGTGTAATACCCCTGTTACACGGGCGCGGTTAACTCAGCTTAACTGCTGTTTCGCGGCACCACAGATGCCGCAGTATACTCTCGGACAGCTATTTCATAACACGTGAAGAGCGCGCGTGCACTGCTTCGATAGATGCTCAAGATGCTCAAGCGCACGTTCGCCCATAGCTTTGACTGTATAGCCGCAGAATGTTGTCGGTAAGTATTGTGCGCTGACGGTGGCTTAGCGTAACTGCAGTTAAGTTTGCCCGTGTAACAAGGGTATAACAGGGGTATAAACTGAAACCAAGTTTGCTTTGTTTACATTCGAACGTGAAACCATTTGCGCTCTCTGAAACAGTGCACAGTAAAATCGGGGAAGACATGGGCGCCGAGAAGTAACCAGATTGGGCACGTAGCGTTTCTATGAATACCATGTGCATTGATAGGAGCTTTGACAATGAATTGGCTGCGTACGGGCTCGGCGCCGGCACATGTCCTGCACGTACAGGTTGCCGCCTCAATCGGCTTTGCGCACATGCGAGATCGCTCCAAGTAGTGCAGTATGTGAGAAAAAAAATATTAAAGTGAATTGACTGCATAAATGCGCAAAGCGGGTACCCACATAAATAGCGATCTGATTCGGAGCGCCACATTATGGTCAACACCGAAACTATATTTTCGCGAGTCTAAATGTCATCGTTGTTGCACGTGAAGCGGTACGTGTGAACGAGCACATTTCGCGAAACTTGAGTGTCGCGAAACTGCTGCGCGCCTAAAGGCCCGTTCACACTCTTGCGACCGAGTTCGACCGAGAGAGACCAGACCGGTTTTTAAGCCTCTTGCGATCTCTTAGGACCAGCTCCGCAGCTGCAGCGGAGCTGGTCCTAAGAGATCGCAAGAGGCTTAAAAACCGGTCCTGCGGAGCTGGTCCTAAGAGATCGCAAAGGCTTAAAAACCGGTCTGGTCTCTCTCGGTCGAACTCGGTCGCAAGAGTGTGAACGGGCCTTAAAAGATGCATCGTGTGAACAGACCTTTAGTCTTTCAGCAGGTGCGGCAACCTCGCTGGAGCCCTGAGCCTGTACAGCACAACACGTCACGAGCCCTCTCGTGCACCGCCGTCTGCCTCCTGTGAACTAAAGTTATGGCGGCGTCACGCATGCGCCGAACGCTTAGTGAGACCGGTCTATTTGTCGGGCCATTAGAAAACACGCTTTTCCCTTCGGCCCGTTCGTTCGTGCTGTTTTCATTGCTGTGGACACAAGCAAAGCAACCTCCCTCGCTTTGGTGGCCGTCAAGCCCGTTGCCGACAACATGCGGGTACCGAGGTCAAGGAGAAAAGACGTGTTATGGCCAGTTCGGTGCTTTCCCGCTAGGTGTCTTCCGTTTAGCTGGAGTCGCGAATAGCCTTGACAATGGAGCACAAAATAATTGAAGCCGAGTATAGATAATCCCGCCTATATGTGGTGATTCATACGATTCATTTATACGAATAAAATATCAGTTACCTGTTTTAATTAAAAGCTTACTCATTTTAAACGCAAAGCAACATCGTTTTTACGTTTAAACAGCGCACCGTATAAACTAGGCGCGATACTTTTTTTTCATACATATTAAAGATATGGTAAGATCTTGCTGACACATCCCCTGTAGTGTTGTTTATATTGTCGGAGACCGAATTTCCTCTTTATTAGCTGTGTGTGTGAAGCTTTGAGGTTACTCAAAAATTAATAACGTAAGATTAAAAAAATACTTTCGTGTAGATTATTTAATCAATCAATCAATCAGTGTTCATTATAGTGTCCAGGAACAACCAATGGGTCTTAGTGCTTGCACACTTTAAATAATTAGCAATAATAATAATAATAATAATAATAATAATAATAATAATAATAATAATAATAATAATTTTATTCCACATATCAGAATAACACAGTACAAATGTGGGTCTGTCCAAGCCAAAGGAGGCTTGTGGGACAGGACCCGGCAGCCTGTATAAGTTGGAATAATAATAATAATAATAATAATAATAATAATAATAATAATAATAATAATAATAATAATTTTTTATTTTCACACACATTGGAATTCAAGTATTAGATACGGGCATATCAAAGCCTGCAAAGGGCTTGTATGATGACGCCCATAAAAAAAATCAAAAGACCGTTATCGTGATTCCACAATGTGAGACAGAAAGTCAAACTATAAAACACAAAAAGCACAAAGCAAAAAAAAAGAAAAAAAGCACGTGTGGCGTTAAAAAAAAATCACGAAAGAAAAAAAAAACACGTAGGAAAAAAGCAACACGAAAAGCGTTAAGCGAAAACAAAGTAAAAGGGAAAAAAATAAAAAAGGCGAAACTAAGTTAAAATTAACTTAGCTAATTACAGTTCAAGCTCGAAGCATGAGACACAGCAAAGAGATGCTAGATGGAATCAAAGTTGGTGCACTTGAATTCCTTCTTCAGTTGTTTCATTGATGTAATGTCAATGAAAGTGTCAGGAAGGGCGTTGAACAAACACGGAACGTAGTAATCCCGAGTGTATTTACCGTATCTGGCCGAACAAATTGGCACTACAAAGCGAGGAACGCGACGAAGTATTCGGGGAGACTGAAATGGTGTTTTAAACTCATTTTTCCAAAAGCTACGGAGCACTACCGTTTGTATAAAAAGAGAACGCAGATTAGGCAATTGAAGACTTCGAAAAATATCACTGTTGCTGAAAAAATTAAAATTATATGCAACGCTTGTCAGGATTCCTTTCAATAAAGAATTAACTTTGGACTGCCATCGACCGGAACAGTTGCCAAACACCGTAACACCGTATCGAAGGATACTGTAAGCAAGCGCATGGACGATTATTATTCTGATACCGACTGGCATAAAAAATTTAGTATTATAAAGCATACAAGTCACGATTCGTAATTTGCTACAAATATATGACATATGGGTGTTCCAAGACATATCAAAATCGAAATGTACACCTAAGTATTTCACGTGATCGACAGACTCGATTGATACACAGTTGCATTGAGCACAACTTGAAGGGTGAAGCAAAAACTTTACTTGAGCCTGGCGTCTTTTAAGAGGGTTGTGAAAACATGCCAGCTTTGTTTTAGAGCGGTTTATGTCTAGGAGGTTATCGCCGAACCAATCCATTATATGAGAGGCATTTATTTCGAGTGTGTGGAGTGAGTCAGAGAAATTAATATGACGTGACACAAGGAGAGTGCCATCGGCATATTGGTACATTTTACACCCGTTGATGACCTGGGCCATGTCGTTCACAAAAATATTGAAAAGTAGAGGCGAAAGAACAGAACCCTGAGGCACTCCCGCCCGTAAAGAAAGCCGAGAACTTTTAAAGTTTCCAATTAGGACAAACTGGGACCTTTTAGAAAGAATGTTTTCCAGTAAAGAATAAAATGGGCCGCGAAAACCAAGGCGATATAATTTTGCTAGGAGCAACTGATGGCTGACAGTGTCGAAAGCCTTGGACACATCAAGAAAAAGAGCGCATGCAAACATATTACTTTCGAATGTTGAATATATGTAATCAGAAAAATCATCAAGGGCCGGTTGCGTGCCTTTCCCAGTAATGAATCCGTATTGAGTAGATGAAAAGATTTCGTTCTTATCTAAAAAACTGCTCATCGTCAGAAAGAGGTGTTTCTCGAGAATTTGTCCTAAAATAGGTAGAATCGAAATAGGGCGATAATTTGCAACATTGGATCGTTCTCCTCCTTTGAAAAGTGGCCGCACAATATCAGCCTTGAGCTCATCAGGTATGCTGCCAGACGTAATGAAGCCGTTCAGCATAGCGAGCAGAACGTTCTTAATGTATGTGAAATTTCTCTGAAGATCATACGCTCGGATACCATCAATACCGGGAGATTTGCTGGCTTTGAACTAAATAAAAGGGAGTGCAGATCCTTCTCGTCCAAGCAAGGAAGGAAAGCTGACGCCAAAACTTCATTCTTTAGTGTGCATGAGTTCACAGCAGTGGTTCTTGGCACGCCAGAGTATTTTGCAAAGAAGTCGTTAAAGTCGTTTGCTAATTTTGAGGTAAGTGACCCGAAATTTCGTTCGAGGGTTTGGTCAATAGAATTTCCAGAACCAGTGCCTCGGAATTGATTAATAAGTGACCATGTTTTGGCTGAACTAAATCTGAATTTTTCGAATTGTGATTTTAAAAACTGTCTCTTTGCAGAACGAATGACAGCGTTTACTTTATTTCTTAACTGTTTGAATTCATTTTGTAAATCTGTGTTGTGTGGAGATCGGCGACACCGACTCCACAGGACCTCTTTCTCTTTAATCATCTTAAGTATATTATTGTTTAGCCATTCATGGTGAGGTCTCCGCTTTTTCAAAGTAACAGTTCTACTGGCAGCAGCAGTAAGCGAGCGAAAAACTTGGACACAGCTTGAGTATAGATCAGTGTTATTAACTGTACCTAAAAAGGTCTGCCAGTCATGAGAGGCAACTGACTTGTCGAAAACAACATTATCAATAATTTGGGCTTGTCTCGAACTTTCGCATTTAGAGTTTGACGCCACTGTGTGTGTTAGTTGACACCCCACGAAGTAGTGATCTGCTAATTTTTCCTGAATCACAGCAGATTCCACAGAGGTACCTGGTGCTCGTATTAAAATGTGGTCAATGCAGGAAGTGACTAACTTTGTTCCTAAAATTTCTTCTCGGGTTGGAGCATCAACAACGCATTCTAAGCAAAAGTTCGACAAAATGTTAAGATAGTCGCATACGATGGAATTGGCTGCGTTCATTGTGTCTATATTAAAGTCGCCCACCAAACAAAGTTGCTGTATGGAAGATAATGTGGAGAGAGTTGCCTGCAGCTCATTTAGAAACATTCGAACATTTTCTGAAGGAGGCCTGTAGAAACATAACAGAGAAAGTGAGAAGGTGGAATTGTCAAGTTTGATAGATAAATTTTACACGTGATAAAAATCTAGATTAAGGGGAGAAACTTGCCACATTTGATGTACAAAAACCGCTATGCCTCCGCCACTACGATTTGAACGCGAGAAACAAAAGTTGTTGTAGTCTTCCAGAGTGAATTGATAAAACATAGAGTCCGATACATTAATTTCCGTAACTATAAATGCATCGACATGAAACGTAATATTTTGTACCATTATGAGAAAATGATCCCAATATTTTCGAAGGCTCCGGATATTAACATGCAAACATGTAAAAGTCGCACCTTTTGGTTTATCTAGCAATGTTTGAAAAGACGAAAAATTATTACACTGGGAAAAGGTGGCTCTCATAGCTTAAACGATTTTCGCAATATCCCCTACGGAGTTGATCCGTAGGACAGGTGAGCCTTCACTCTTTCTTGCATAGATGTGTGCATGTTTTACCCAGATATACTTGTAATGGCTTTCTTTTCCCTTGTTCCTCGCCATCCAGAAAAGCTCACGGTTGGAACGAGTGAGATTGTCATTAAAGAATAGCTTGGGCTGACTGCCGACGTTGCTGAGCTCTCTTAGTCGCCCACGGCATCTCATCCATTGCTCCTTGAGGGCAACCGATGCAAACCTGACCAGTATCAATGGAGCAGTGTTTGGTTTGTCTGCCTTCTTCGGGGGTAGACGGTGGACGGAGAGAACATCCGATGGCGTAAACTGTGACAGGCCGATGTTAGAGGCTAGGTCACAGAGAATCATGTTCAAGTTTTCTTTTGACGTGGAAGGCATGCCCTGAATTTCCATGTTAGGTAGGCGATGTTGTTGCTCGGCGTCATTCAGTTCTGCCTGAAGCAGGTGAATAGCATTTGCCTGCTCCTTTACTGTGTTTTGGAGTGACTGGACGTCCGCCCCAAGGTCCTTGGTTACTTTTTTTTGCGCAGTGATTTCAGTGAAAACCGAGTCGTACTGAGCACTCAGGAAGACAACGGAGTCCTGGACCTCTTGGACGGTCGTCCGTAATAATAATAATAATAATAATAATAATAATAATAATAGTAATAATAATAATAATAATAATAATAATAATAATAATAATTTTATTCAGGCATGCAGATCTCGCAGAGTTCATGTCCGACTATCGGAATAATAATAATAATAGTAATAAATGTCTTTATTTTGGCAACAGTATAAGTTGGAAGTTGAAAAGGGAAAAAAAAGCTGGTAACACAGCTTGACTAGTCCCGAGCCACCTAAATAGCAGTTGAGACTAAATAGCAGATCTGTGGATTAAAGGAAATGTCCGAGAAGTGATTTTACGTTCATGTTTATCGGGTAATATTAAAAAAAAAAAAGAAACATACCGTGCTAGATACAATGGGTGCATAATGTCGTAAAGGATAAAAGCTCTAAAAAAGAAAGCCAAACGAAAAGATAACGAACACTACAGAGTTAAATTTTCGCCTGTCCGTCGCTTTTGAGCGCTTTATATCCTCTAACGATGGACTAGTAACTGGTCTAAGTTCATGCACCTTTGCTGCATATTGTCATTTTTGATCTGGTAGGGATATATAAAGAGTGTAGATGAACTCCCTCGCGCAGAAAAAGTCGGGGAAAGTACCGTTCACACGCCACCACCGAAAGGGGGCATTCCAAAACATTTGGTCACGCAGTCCCAGGAGGAAAGCGGAGCATAATTTTGGCCGCCAGCCGCCAGGGGCGCCGTCGTCGCACGCCGCTTTGTTTCTTCCCCAGCAGGTGTCTCTCCCGCGCGCCGCAGCGCGACGCGAAGGCGCTCCAAGCGCCAGCGCGGGTCACGTGTCCCCGGCGACGTTGACAAATGGGGATGGGATAGAGGGCGCGCCTGATTGGGGATGTTCGGGATGTTCTGGGGGATGTTAACTTCGTCCCTCGGGATGTTTTTTGCGGGGGGGTTCCCTCATTCTAGGTACTCGGGAAACGCGGAACAAGTGCACCGACCGGCGACGTCGAGAGAAGCGCGACCGGTGTCGGTTCCCACGTTGGCGAACGAGTCGTCGCGACATCTGGAATGTTTTGCGACTTCTCGCGTAACAGCGCTGTTATCGATTTTTGGCCGATTATTTAACGAGTTGTTTGTGTACTCTCGTTGAGAAGATCTCGTCTGATTTGTTATATGCCGGGCTGCTACGAGCGCACAGTTTAGGGCAGTTTCTCTCTCGCAGTCATACTGTTCACATATCATACTTTAGACTTAGGCTACGTGGTGCAAGCTACCGCCCATTACAAAAGGTATAGCCATTAACATTCATTCAACCATTCATACAAAAGGCACGGTGTTCACTGCAGACGCGATGACAGAAGTACGACAGAAGTACGACAGAAGTATCTGCGCCTCAAGCATGCTCGAATCGTGTTTGTTCCACACAGATGTATACTTCGAAGAATGTCTGCAAACAGCTTTTGTACAGCCGGGGTCACTCTGCTTATACGGCTTGCAAAAGACAGTCTGCGAACAGATTCGAACGCGAATCACCGCGAGATCCCTGCTTCAAATGCCGCACGGCAATTTTTTTAAAGGAGAAACTTGGGCACGCGGCATTCGAACCGCGGAGATCGCGATGACTCGTGTTTGCAGACTCTCTTTTGTATCATTGTATTAGCTGTGTGACCGCAGTCTAATGTCAATAGGTTGTTAAACCTGGCATGGCAAAGTCTGGCATATCTCGATTAATTATCTTAGAATCGCCCGGCTATGTGTTATATTTGATTTTATGCACGTATGTATACGGCTACAGCATCTAAAAAAAAAAGCGGAAAAAACACAAAACAAACCAAAACAACAACAACACAGGTACCGAGAAAGAATACATGACAAGGCGCACTCGCAACTGAAGTTATAATATAATAACTCTTTATTTTCACTCAAAGGAGTGTGGAGGGCAGGGAAAAAAATCTGCAGTCGCAGCTTGACAAGGCCCCTGCCCCCCAGTTCGTGACATGACATGCAATACACAGATACATTCAAATTAAATAGGCACTCAAAATTACTAACATTGAAAATGGGAAGCCACATAGCAGGGGAAGTTACAATAACACCTTCCTTGCGGATACTTATAAAAATACGTATCAGTTGACATAACAACGATGCAAATGTCGAAATCGGTAATCAATAAAGAGCCTAAACACATTTTTTTTTATTGAAATACATTGCAGGTCACGTAAAGAAAATACAATTATAGCATTTGGGTTCTACAAAATTAGTTTTGGAGAAACTTCAATATAAATCAGTCGTAAAGTATAAAATAAGTGACTGTCGAGATGATGCTTCGGGTGTAATGTTATTTTTTTAAAGTTTATTTAGCACAACAGGCATGTTATGTAATACAGATTGATATCTACATGTGGTTCTCATTGTTGGTATTTTCCACCTTTCAGGTTGCCGTACATTATATGCTGGAACGCGATTAATTAGATTAAATTACTCCAACAATAGCGCATTGTTGATTGGCACTGCATTTCTATAAAGAAAAGTCAGCCTAAAATCCTACATTGTGAGCGCATTTTAGTTTAGTTCTTTGAAATAATTTTGAGTTGAAGTGTACCATGAAACGTTAGTTAAATTAGGTATCGCCCTTTCTTGCGTGGTGAGTAGCTTCAGCGTGTTTTATTTAGTAGTTGTTCCACGCGTGATATGACAATAAGTTACAGTAGGCAAAACTAAAGCGTTCTATCGGAGTTTTTTTTTTTTAAATATTTTATGGTAAAATCATGCCTGTGTCTAGTCATTTGGCTATTGGGTTTGTTTAGTTTTGTGCGGATGTGATTTTTAAGGTGATGGACTCACGTAAGATGTTCAGAGAAGAAAACGCCCAATTATTTAATTTCTTGAACAAATTTTATGTTGTCGCTGTCCAAACAAAGGTTTGTGGACAGACGTATTATTTTATTTCTAAACCTGAAAAAAACTGCTTTTTTATTTTTAGACAATTTTGGTTTGCCCATGCTTGAAAATAAAATAAAAACTTGTTCGCAGAAACTATCATTTTTTTGGGGGGTCAGAACCAGTAAAAAAACAAAGTCATATCATCTGGGTAAGCTATCCCAGATGATATGACTTGTGGGACGCCAGCAGAGGAAGTTGAAGTATCCTCACTCTGGGTTGTGGAAAAGTTCCACCAGGCGGTGATACCCAAACTTCTCGCCGTGAATCCTCATCACCGCAGTAGTTGGACAGGAGCCACTACTCGAGTCTCCGCCGAGGTATTGATTGTTACGAGCCCAAGTCGAGTGCTCACGCAGTTCTCGTGCCCAATCCATGAGCCGCGCTCGACTGTCGTCAGGCGGGTGGTTCCGATCCCAAAATTAAGCCATCAAGCTTTGCGAAAGGCAAGACTAAAAGAAATAGTTCCCCTTTATCCTCGCAATTTCACCACGACAAAGAAGCTTTTGAATCAGTGGCGATCTGTGCGAGTATACCTAAACCAGACTAGGACCAGTACGCCTCTGCAAAGTCATGAACATTCCGACCCCATATCGTTTCATGCCTCTTTAAAAATTGCGAAAGCTGAATACAAGTTGACCAAACCGGATTATCTTTCTCACTTTTATAAGTTGTTAAAGTTTTGAAGTACGAAACGCGATAAAAACGGAACGTTCTGTCGCCGAATTTTCTACGTCATCTTTATCGGCTAAAAGCATGATATCAAAACGAAACAGGAGCAGTGGAATCTACTCGCGTGGTATACCAGCCTATGCAGTAATATGTTTTGTTCGATAACAAACTCGAGTTTTAAACTGCGAAAAGGGCGCCAATGTCGGCGTGTTTATGCTAACCTTTCGGAGGTCAAAAAACTATTTCATCGTGAATATATGTCACTCATCCCAAACCTGAGTGGTGACACCACTTTATTCCGTTAGCTACCATCGATAAACTTATCTAAAACCCGCTGCCGTGAAAGGTTTCCACGAATACAGAAATAGAAACGTGTAGTACTTCATTTATTTTTTTTTTATTTATTTTGCAAACCGGCTTACGAGGCAGACACCCAAAAAGGCACGCCACGTCGACTTCGTGTGGCGTCCACTTCATAATCCAACACTCCCGGAGTCGATTCCAATTCACGAACAAACGAAAAACAGGCAAAGCAAACGAGGCATACCGCAAGAAATAAAATAAATAAATAAGAGGAACGTGAAACGTATCACGGCATTGCGAGCGCGTTTTCAATAAACGAAAATATCCCTCTAACATCTGGGAGAACCTCTAAAGCTAAAATTCTCAATTGGGAAAGAAACAAAAAACATAAAAAATCAATTATAACTAAAAAAAAAAAAGGCAAATGCAGGAGCTTATTCCTCGCCGGGGGCGAGCCTCGCCCACACGACAATTTTCGCAACGAGTAGTGACAAGGCAATTTGCTGAATCTATTCTCTCACCCCCCCCCCCCCCCCCCCTGGCCATGGTCCTCCTCTCCTACTCTCCTAAGCCCTCCCTCAATATCTTTCCTTCTCTCCCCTCTGTCTCTCTTCCATCTCTCGTGCTCACTTCCCTCGGACTTGCGTTTTTTTAGCTTGATATTATCACTCGACGTTCTATTGCCTTTTACATTTGAAGGCAACCCACGATAATGCGAAAAATACACGTATCGCGAGCCACGCGTTACGAGTAATAATGTGGTTAGAGTTGCGTAATGTTTAATCACCTATAATTTCCACACGAAGTAATGGCTAACGCCAACATCTCAAATGTGTTTTAAAGCATTGCTTTTAATAGGGGCGTAAAAATATGTACTTCTCTTCGTCTTTTTAATGACTCTTATTTTGTGTACACTGCTCAAGACTTGGCGCGAATAGGACATCGGCATATATTGGCAAATCACTTCGAAGGAATATTGGTGAGCAGCATATTACATCTCTTAGGTCAGTACTCCAAACGACAACTTCCAAGTATACTAGTAGTTTAAGTGACAGCATTTTGAATCTAAAATCAAAGAAGAAACAAAGAAAGAAAAAACGGAAAGTGCTCCATTGCGAAGTGTACCCCCTTTAAAGATTCTAGAAACCCAGGAAGGACCGGCAGCCAGTAAAGTGACCGGGTCATGGGAAAGTAGAGCCAAGCTCCCCGTATGGTCGCCATTTTGGTCAATGGAACGAACAGTTTCTTCTCGACCTCTCCATTTTCGGTGGGCCGATTCGAATTCCAGATGACGAGTTGCCTTATCAAGACGTTTCTCGTGTACCGAGAGTCTGTTATCCAGGCACCGGCTGACTAAGAGCACATCTTCGCACTGCAACCACATGCGGCGTCGGTGTTTGACGGTATTGTAAAATAACTTTCCTTTCTTGAAATACGCCAGAAGAACAATATTGTCGTACGATATCTGTGGAGATAAGCATGATTGATAGGTTGATTGCGTACACAGTGCCAGTGAGGCTTATATTGGCGGGGAACGCTTTCATTACGATGACGCTTTATGGTATTCTTGACGCGAAAGGTTCAAAGCGACCGAGATGACGGTTGCTATGGCAACACAGGGCGATCAGCCAATCGCCTAGCGAGGTTCTGGTCGTCCGTATGTTAGCACCTGTTTGTGACCGGCTAGCAGGGGCAGAGAAAGAAATGACGCTACTTTCACGGGATCCAGTGACTTTAGTGGCCAAGTTTGTTAAGGAGCAGCAAACCTCGAGGCTCCTGGAGATGAAACTCGCGCTGCAGAACCAAGGGATCTTAAGTTGAATCCCCACCTATGCCTGTTTTGATCTAGATGAGCACTGTACGCGCGAGAGGTCACGTGTCACTACCGCTAGATGTACGTTGAAGACCTCTAGATAGCACTCGTGATTGCTGAATTTTTCATCTCGGGCGTGTAAACGCTAGATGTCAAACGTCTAGCCGTCCAAACATCTAAAAGAAAACTGACTGTTTTTTTTTTAGGGGCGAAGCTCCTTAGAGGCTAGCCATGTCCGTATGTCCGTCCGCCGTCCGCCGTAGGTCGGCGTCGGGTGCTCGTGCTTCTGCTCGTGAGATCACGTGCTCACGAGCATGTGAGCACATGCTCACGTGCTCGTGTAGGGCAAAAAAAAAAAATTGGAAAAAAAAAGATGAAAAACAAATTATGAAAAAAGAAAAAGAAAAAAAAGAGTAGGAGGTTATGAGATGCCATCCCATCTGTCTGCTTAAAAAAAGAAAAAAAAGAAAACCACACATTCTCCTACTGCGATAAATGAAAAGGACCGAAAAGCTCGGCATGCAGCGCCTCAGCGTCTATGTAGACAGCAAGCTGCTCCGGAGACCAGGGCGCGAGTAGCTGCTGCACAGCGTCAAAAACGCTAAGCGGACCCGTGAGTTGAGAGCTCGGGAAGCGGCGGCAAAGCGTCAACGCCGACAGCAAGCAGCAATACCTTTGACCAAAATCAGTATCATCAGCATCACCCGAGCTTCGCCCCAATCAAAATCATTCACCACGTGGAGATACGGTCATTTTTTTCTCTTTAGGAATCCACAAGCTGTTCGAGCGTGTGCTCCACTTCGATATAAAGTAAACGCGCTAAAAATGAAAATTGTTACAGGGTGTTACGTGATAGAAGCTAGAAGGAAGAAGCTTATTTTGTTGAGTGTTGGGAACGTGCTCATTTTGCGTCGAATGCACGTCATCCAATCAGAGCAGAGCTTTTCGCTGTGGCAAAACGAGCGGCGTTCGCATGACCTTACAAGGATGTCCCCCGCACCCGGTGTTTATATTTTCGACGCGGATGAAAAACCTTGGGGTCTTCGCGAAAAAGGACGACTCCTCGAGTGGCCCTCGTAGGTCTGCTACTACCCTAGACGTGTTGCTCAATCTCGCGGCGTTTGTCAGACGTGAGAGCGAACCTTCGACAGACTTGTTCCATCACGAGTCGGTGGTGTTCACACACTTCTCTCCTCTTCCACCTATAATGGTGAGCACGTCACTACTTTTTTTACGTTCCAAAATCCTCAGAGCTGGTAGGTCAAGATAAATTTATACAAAAACAAAACGGATGAAGAATGACCTTTAGCGCTCTTTTAAAGATCCTTCGAACCCTGTTGAGAAACGTAATTTTTCTTGAGAACGACCCCAAAAACGAGTCACTTCATGTAAAGCATGCTCTGCCCGCATTGCTCTAAAGCGCTCACAGGAGGCCGAATGCGACCCCCCAGAATACGGCAGATGTTTTATGAATCCGATTCGTTTTTAGTTCTAGTTATATTCCCCCTAAGAACCGTAGTAAAAAAAAAGTCCGGCACCTCGCGGACGTTACTAATGCCTCCTTCATGCGTTGAATTAAGATATATATGGATGTGTATATCAGATTAGCTTTATGTTATTTTATCAAGACGTTCACGATTCTTACTACAAAAGCATCGCTTCTTCCTTCGACAACCAAATCTTGCAAGAACTACTTAGCGCAGAGCAAAAAAAAAAAAAAAAAAGAAGAATTTTTTTTTTTTTTTTTGCTTTTGTGGGTGGGATAACTGGTATAAAGGCGCTGCTTTGCCGCTTGTTCTACAAAAATAAAGCAAAAAAAAAAAAAACTGGTAATTAGGAACACCGGAACATACCTATCATCCCTGAAGTGCAGAAAGTAAGCTTGCTTAGTCACTGGCCCTACACCATCAAGCGCCGTGGGCAAACTTTGGCCGTGGCACCACCCCCCCCCCCCAACCCCAGCTTTTTTTATCCTCTCCCCAACAACTCCCCTCCCCCCCCCCCCCCTCCCCTTTTTGATGGCACCCTGGTTCAGACATGTACAAGTTATTCAAAAGAAGTAATTAAGTTAAGTTACTCAGTATTGGCCTCAAAAGTAATTTCAGTAGAGTAAAAATTACTGAAAAAGAAAGTCATTTAGTAAATTACTAACTGAAACAAAGTAACGAATTACTTTTGAAGTTACTTTTAATTATTTTGTAGTAACAAGAAAGTAAATAAATGTTTTGATTCGTTAGTGAAAATCTGCTAGCCCCATATAAAGGGGCTTGGGCTTTCACGAATTGCTTTAACAGCTGGTTTCGCTTCTGTGTGATTAATTGTTTTGAACTTTTTGTTTTCTGGTCAATGATGTACTGCGGATGTATCATTTTTACTTTGAGGTTTAGCACTGCCTGAGCTTGATTTTTTAGACAGTGTTTGCTTGTTTACAGCGTTGCGTAAAGTACGTATAAAAGTGCTTGAAGTAAAGTACAAAGTCAATTAGAGGTTATGTACTTCAAGTATCGTAAGTACACTGGGTGCAGTGTACTTGAGGTAAAGTACTATAAATACAACATAATTTTAAATTAAAGTATAAATACGTTTTAACACAACCTTTTATGATGCCCTTTCATACCCTATTTTTTTACTTTATTTTAACTGGTTTGTATTGCTCCAGGGGTAATCGGAGGAGCATCAGTTTTTTTTGGAAGTGGCGGCAAATATTGGTCAAAGTCAAGTCACCACGTAGTAGTTCTTTTACTCTCGGTGGCGAGCTATTTAACACAATACACTTATAAGGCACTTATTTTTATCGGTCTTATAGCCGCCGAATACTTCACTTGGAGTAATGAACAGATGACGTCTCGAAAGATGGCAGCGCGTTTTCACACGAGGATACGCCATTTTTTGTTTCCAAATTTGGGGAATGTACTGTAAAGTGGAGAATTCTGATTTCTTCGGAATTTACCAGAAAAAATACTTTAGTAAAGTACAAGTACATGCTAAGAGAATGTACTTCAATTCAAGTACAAATTTTCTAATCCTACTTGAAATAGTACTTTAAAAACCATGTACTTAAAGTACTTCCCAATTCAGCTCTTTATTTTCTTTTTGTAAAAATGTTGGGGGAATTAGTAGGCTTCTCGAACGATCTTCGAACCTTCGAAGACCTGCATATGCTGAGTTTTGGGATGAAAGACAACGCAAAGAGGTCACTTTTGCGTTCCCGTTTAGCACGCGATTCTTCAAGTACAGCAAAAACTACGGGAGCACCAGGTGGGCTTCAGACGGGTGGTCCATTTTTTTGCCTACTTTGAGTGAGGATGCAGTGTGTACACCTCTTGTAGTGGGTGAGAGTGCCTACGTTGGAGAGAAGCGGGGACAAACCCTTTCTTTAATGGGTGAAGTCTCCTTGAGCTTCGGGACACAAAGAAATGCCAGTTCCGCTCATTTTTGTGCAGGAGCGGTTGTTTATAAGCGAACCTACCACTAAAATACGAAAGTGATTTGTAATCTGAGTAGAAGTTACTCGAAAAATAAATTAAAGTAAACTACTAATTACCGAAATAAAAATGTAATTGAAAGTTACTAAACTACTCAGAAAAGTAGTTAAACTACATCAACATGAGTAGAGTAGTTGAACTACGTACATGTCTGCGCCTGGATCCCACCTTTAGAGCCGGACTGACTGTTAGCTGAAGAAACCGAGGGCGTGGCCTAATATCGTCGCGTTTCTTGCTTCGTGATTCCTTCTTCGGTATCGCTATGGATAATGCTGAAAGCACGTTTGCTGTCTAGCTTCCACTTCCGTCCCAAGTATTTAATTAATTAAATACACACAGGAACAAAGACTAGTAGAATGAGAAGACAGGACAAGGGCCATGGCCGCACCTTTATATAAATATATAGGAAAGTAAAATATATATATATATATATATATCAGGGTTGGGCAGAAATACTCCAAAATTTATTTGGAAATACAAATACAGAAATACATTTTAGGGAGGGCAGAAATACACACACAGAAATACTGATACTGCAATACATTTTTCAAATTTGTTTGAGACGCCAAATGAGATGAAGCTTGAAGTTGGAAGTGGAAGTATTTGATCCTGAAATTGCTTTCCCTTAGGCTTGGCACTTTGCCTTGAAGGTAGTGATTTCGGACTACCAGGAGTCTTCAATGGGCTCAAAAAAACGTTCCACCAAGGACTGACCGTGGTCCCTTCCCTGACATCCTGTCTGTCTGAGGACGGATGCGAAAAACCTTCGACCTCTAAATAAATTCTATGTCATCCTAAATCCCCTCAAAACGTCACCAGGCCCCTGTCGAATAAGGAAGCCCCTGTCAACATTGATCACACGACGTCACGGTGGAATGAACTGGTATTCTGTATCTGTAGGTGTG
The DNA here is from genome assembly GCA_013358835.2 of Ixodes persulcatus. Classification (NCBI taxonomy): domain Eukaryota; kingdom Metazoa; phylum Arthropoda; class Arachnida; order Ixodida; family Ixodidae; genus Ixodes; species Ixodes persulcatus. Next base: position 463,251 of record JABSTQ010011410.1, on the reverse strand, counting down.
GCCTTGAACATGAAACTTTACCACGCTGCTGTATGAAAGGACAATCCGTACATTCGTTGTAGGTTACCTCGATGAAGATCGTGCAGGCAGTGTCATTTTGAATTTTCTAGAATAGTGGACCACCTGAAGCATCCTGGAACACATGTCTTATATTTTGTTACGGTTGAAAAAAACAATACGGTGGCATCCCTGTTGTGAATGTCCTTCCTGCCGACCCTCCGCCACCGATGCATGGATTGCAGTCCTCAAGTTTTGTCTTGCATACTCCAAATAGAGACCTCGTGGATTGCGACCTGATATTGCCGGCACAGGTGCGAGCTCTCCGAGAAACAGCGCGCTCGAGACGAGTCGATGGTGTACGAAGTCTGGGTCGGCACAGCGAGGCCATGTCTGACCTCCTTCCTGGGTTTCGCATCACCAGAGCAGCGGGTCACTTTCACGTCGGCTGATGACGTACCCTTGAGCCGTGCAAGCCGTGCAATATTACGGGCGCAGCCGCAGACGCATTCGAATATGTGTTGAACTTCACTGCGTGAGTCATCCTACTATTTCAAGTCAACCACCGCCAGGCTCGTGCTGCAACGGACTGTGACTCAGCTTTGCCGGCTGGGTGTAGTGTGTACGCTAAGGCAAGAGAGATGGTTAGCAGCGGGCTTTGGATGCCAGCAAAAAATGACTCAAGAAACCCCTACCTAAGGACCTGCGGCTAAAGATCCAGAAGACTCTCTGCGGGACTCCGCAAGGCGAGCGGAGTCAGTCTCGCCCCAGCGTTCGACACCGCTGTTACGCCGACTTCGGATCTCGCGACTTTCGGCTGTTATCTTCTATTCCCTTTTTGTTTTGGGCACAAGTTCGCCCCACTAAACGTGTATTTCTTCTTGCTTATTTATTGTACTTTTGGTCACTACCCGGGACATTTTGGTGGAGGTTCTGGGTAGCAAAAGTCCAAATTCCGGGTGTTGGCCTTGAATGCGGCGGCTTAATCGGGTCTTAATAGTGTCTTCGTCGGGTCGTCGTGGGCTTGCTGTCGGACTTGCACTGCGTGCCCTCTGAGGGGTACGCTGCAGGGACATGCGGTATGCCGCACCGCCGGACTCACCCTCAAGCCGTCAAAGTGTTGGTTCGCCTATGACGAACTGAAGTTCCTAGGTCACGTGGTTAGTAACGAACCTGCGGCTCTGACTCCACTCCTGTCACGCCTCCTGGTTCGAGTCCCCAACTACGCAACACTTCTCAGAAGAGAGAAGAGAACGCATAGAAAAATAGTTTGGAGAATTGGAAGGAACCAGGAACCCTGGTCAGCATGGTAACAATGCCCCAGCATCTCCTTGACCCCGATGCCCTCAGAAGTAAAACAAAAAGTGCGTTCGGATTTGTATTTTTTTTTCTGTTTGGGGGGGGGGGGGACTATTTTTCAAGAAATGTAACGAAATGCATTTCACCCTGATTGTATCGCGATACAAAAGAACATTCAAAAAGTATTTTGATACAGGGATACAGATACTGGTGAAAAAAATGTATCGCGATACTGCCCAACCCTGATGTATATATATATATATATATATATATATATATATATATATATACTGTAAACGACTTCATTTTCGCGGGCTCAAATTTTTCCGAATCGAGTGTAGCTTTCGTAGCGTTCGCATATTGCCCGAATTGTTCGCGGGACGTATTTTTCGCGAATTGAAGGCGATTCGCGAAATTCGCAAAACTTAGGTCCTCGCGAAAATTTAGTCGTTTACAGTATATAGGAGGGGCGTTCATGAAGTTCGTATTATTGTCATGAAGGAATAGAGATTCATCAACCAAACTCGAGTAGGAGTTGAGACTTTTTCTACATGTTCGCCACAAAAATTTACCCACTTTTTCCAGCGATGCACCACATGCCGGAGGCCATAGTTATAGAACTCCTCGTCTTGAGTGTTCAGGAATCGCTTCACTTCAGCAATCACTTGGTCGCAGTTCTTGAAATGTTTTCCTCTTATTTGGCCACACTAGATGCGTTTGTGCCATTTAACCAAAAGTGTCGTAAACTGGAACGTCGTCCCCGAACAACGCTCCCAGATTGGAATGAATTTCCTTGGCATTGCTTCCCTTCAAATGAAAAAAAAAACAAAAACGGATCACTGTATGTGCTTGGCACCGACGGGCGGTGCCATTTTTGTTTCGTCTCCCTAGCGGCGTTCCGAGCTACTATAGGATGCGATGTTTATACTGTGCGGAAACTAGAAGGACGCGCACTCATGTTGATGCCTGTTTTGTTTCGTTTCCTTTAATTTGTTGTGCCGATAATACGAACTTTATGAACGCCCCTCGTATATATACATATATAGTTGCGTGGAAAGAAGTCAGCAAATTTTGACTTTTTAAATCATTGATGCCACTAGTGCGCAGGATCCTTCAAGACCCACTCTTTAACTATAGTCTTTGACACATTGAGATGCACGCTTTTTGCCTTGTGTACGTTATTCTGCGAAAATATGAGCTAATGCCGCAAACTAATCGGCGGCAGAGCGGTGATAAGATGCTTGAAACCCGCCATGTCTTACGTTTCTTAAGATAGCCCTGACAATAGTGGGCTTTTAAAGGTGCGATGCAACGATTTTTTTACTTTCAGTTAATACAGTTAATCTTCAACATTTATTACCTATAAAACACACTTTTTGTTTTCTTTACGCAATGACAATCGCAGAAAAAAATCGAGAAAACGAACACCGTTTACCCCCTTAACTCGCAGCCAGAAAAAAACGGTCACGTGATCTGGAGTCGATTATATACCGCCAATGATTTTAACATATCCACACATTGGGTTTGGCAGAGCACAGGGCGCACGCTCGATTCCACGCATTGTTAAAGCTTGAGCTATTCTCGTCATCGAAGCGACTGGGCACGAGCCACACACGAATGCATGTCGAGGCATTAATTATCACGAGCCAAATTCGAATGCCAATGCAGTCTTCGTGTTCACTGTAAGAGCAGCATTTAAATATCGTCACAGCAGGGATCGCAAAGCTCGATGACGCACTCCCGGTGATCGTATTGTTGTCATTGTCCCCACAGCTCAGTCATCAAATATTGCAAAAACGAAAAAAAAAGAAAAAGGTCCGCTTTTATTTTTGGTATTTCGCCGCGACAAAGACGCTTCTTGATCGGTGGCGTTGTGTTCGAGTATTCTCGGGTCGCACAAGTGCTGGTGGAATCGTGTAAAGTGAGGAACGTTCCTAGTCAATATCGTTGCTCAGGCCCCTTAAGAAGTCTGCGAACCCCGTAGCGAAATGCGTCCGCAATATACGGCAGTTTCGCGACTGCGATTTGGTTTGTTTCACTTTATGCGCCGGCGAAGCCAAAACTACATGCAAGAGCGTGTCGCCTTGAACGATGCTTGCACTGCACGAGCGAGCGTGCTCGGCAGGGACGCTGAAACCGCAGAGCTCGCTTCTGTAGTTTCTGCATTATACACAGTCGAGGCGAAGACACGGTATTCGTGACTCCAGCGACCTAAACGGAGCGAAAGTTCTTCTGCTTCTTTTGCAGGGGCTGTGGTGCCGTCAGAACGCAGAGCTTTGATTCGCTCTGATCGAAGGATAGTGGGTAGACCTCAAGGCATGCTTGCTTTGAGGTCTACCCACTATCGTTCAATCGGAGCCAATCAGAGCTCGGCGTCATTCTGGCGTCACAGCAACCCCTGCAAAAGAAGCAGACGAACTTGCGTTCCGTTTAGGGGTCGCCACTATCGGGCAAATGTGGCTATCTTAGAAAGGTGGTGTCGCGTGCCATGTGCCAGCTCAACGAACAACGCTCGGGTTTCAGCGGGCAAACGTTAAACTCGAAATGGTTTGCCTCGATTTTTATTCACTTCGTTTCAAACCGGCGGCGATGTCTTGGCGTAAGCCAGATTCCGGAGACTACACTGTTTCTGGGGAAGCGATGGAAGGAATGCGGTGCTGATGGACGCTGATCAACGCGCAATGTCTCGTTCACGCGGCAGCGTAGGTTGCGCTCAGAGCGACCTGAGAAACACGCTGATACGGCAGTATCAACAGAGTCACCGGGGGACAACTGTTCCACCGCGCCAACCGCCGACAACATGTAATTACGGAAGCCACCAGTTACGAGCAGAAATCCCGAAAACACCTGCTTCGTTCAGTTCACTGTCTTCCCGCAAGCTGCCGTCCGGTGCCGTTCCGTAGACAAATATCTGCGGGCTTTTCGACGAAAAGAGGGATTCGGGATCGCAGCTTAAGTCGGCGTCTATCACACGCCCCCCGTACCTTTGACTGCATAGCCACAGGAAGATGTCCACCAAGAGAGGAGTGAAGAGAAGAAACAAAAATAACTTAAAAATTAACGCAACTGATTAGCGTCCGGCGGTGCCTCAACACAAAGTACAAAAACGAAAATTTATAAATCAACGGCGTGGCACTAAAGCACAAAAGTAAGGTCAGTAGGGTGGTAACAATAAATGGTAACAATAACAAAAGAGAGCAAACGGAACACAAAAAGCACATTTCGGTCCCCATGGGGGCCTTAGAACAAAAACCGAAGCGCTTCTTTATTTGAAAAAACAAAAACACTTTAATCGTCTTTATTTTGGCCTCGTCGATGACGAGTATCAAAATTATATTTCAGATTGATGCGCCCAGTAGCCACAACAGCACTTCCAAAATAGCGCCCAAGTCCCTTCTTGCCGGCGCTTTCGGTGGGAGGAGAGAATCGTGGCGTAATATACTAGCATCTTAACATTTCCGCGCCTTCCCCAAGCCTTAATTGCCCAAGCAATCAAAAACGCTGCACGTGTTCCCTCACAAGCGGCAAGCGCGAGGCAGTTGAAACCTCTCGGTTTAACGTCACACCCAGCGTTTGGGTTTTTGGTTTTTCTCCCGTCTACTGAAACTTTCAGGACGAATGCTCGTGATATTCCAATTCACGAGTAAAAATAAGCTAGAATTCACCTTTTATTTGTTTTCTTTGAGAAACTCGTCAGTTTTCCTTTAAAAGGGTAGTCCGGCGCTTTTTTTTTTGTGACCCCAATTAACTATAGTTTCGAAATCACCTGCCTTTACTCTTTCCGGTAGGCTATTTAGTATCGCAAAATCAGAATAGTTATTGCGAAATCAGCGAGTGAAAATTAGGCCAAAACCAACATTCATATATACCCGCGCTTTTCAGCGCCGTCAGGTCAGGGGAAGGCAGGCATGCAGGTCGAGCGGGTAGTCTAAAAAATCATGAACCATTCTACTCTATGAAGGTGGATGACCAGCGAAGCTGTTTAGCACATGACGCAGACCCGCCCCGAGGAGCCGGAGGAAACTAGACACGCGACCCGGCGGGACCGCAACCAGGCGGAAACTAGGCACGCGCGACAGGACCGCCACCCCGGGTGAGCGAATGGAAAGGAAACTAGGCACGCAAACGCTTGGAACGACGACAAAGAGAGGGCGGTGCGAGCGTAGACATGGCCGACGCGGGTCGCACAGCGGCAAAACTGTGAGAACTCTTTATTATCTACCTGAGCGTCTACTGATCTTGAAAATGGTGCCGATTGATAACTAATCTACTGAATAGATATATTGATAAATTACCCAAGCATCAAGGTGAATGCATGAAATGGTGTTCCACGCGCCGCACGTGACGCCGAATGCAGCAGTAATTGTTCTAAAGCATAAGCCTAAAACAAAAGGCATCTTGCACGCGCGTTTGTCAACGCTTTATTTTGGTTATTTACTTCGAATCTTTTATACGGGGAAGCCGTGCGCGTGCGACGCGTGCGGCGCTGCGAGCGTAGAGTGTTTGGTCGCGCATACGAAAAATCAGTGGAACCCTAACCATAAACAGCTTCACTGTAAAATGGGTTATGCCGAGCGTTTGTTCCGCGCTGACGCGCGGGCGCTGAAGCGAGTTCCCAAAAGCATTCATTTGACGCCACGAAGCTGCTTGTAATCAGTTGGGAACAAATTCTACGGACCAAAGAGTGAACCCCCGCCTTCCCCCGATGTCACTGTTTCATCGTTGTCCTGCAGAAACTTTTGATTTGAAAACCATGGCGAGGACCAAAATTGTTAATCAATAACTTCCAGAAAAAGATATATTTTGGACCCAATATTTGGGGGCACTACTTCAGCGATATCCGTTACCCTACAAACATAGCCGAAATAGTAACCCGAATATTGGGCCAAAACGTTTGCTAAACGCACCAATGTGTTTAGCTTAGGTTGAAGAGGGTAATAGCAATTTACGAAGACAACGAGCGCGTGACGATGCATTTTCTGGCTTGCCTGCCTCTATTGCATCGCAGCAGTCGGATGCCGTCGAACTTAAAATAAAACGGAGTATACTGTGAAGAAGTCGTAGTTTTCACAAATCTTTCGGTGGATAAAAAAAAAAAAAAAAACTCTGTTAAAAATACGAGTTCTCGATCAATTTTATCGTTATCTTTGTCTCTTTATATGCCTGTGAAAAACAAGAACGGGAAACTTCGTCATTCTGTTGCTTGTATATCTTGCCTGGCGATCTTTCTATGCGATGCGAACACCAACGTTCATCTCACGTTCGCCTCGGCAAGAATTTGTTTGCACAGCCATCACGTCCGGCTCGACGAAAGAACTGGCCGGCGTATTCCGGTCAGAGTACGAATATATGAATGTGTTCTCACTGCATATAGGTACGCACGATCTGCTAACAAACAAGTATATACAGGAAAAGTTTGTAATATGGACTCCGCGGAAATCGTCCAGTTGTTTAACATCCTTCTTTTTCATTTTTTGTTTGTTTTTAGATTCCTAACCGAACAGTCAGTCGACTGCTGCGAAACTCAGGGACTAGAGTGATAGAAACAAGAAATACGAACAAACGAAGGGGTAATAGAAAATACAGATTTCGAAGTGCATGGGAGCATGATCGCGAGTTTTCTGAGGTTGCAATACTCGGACGCGGTTTATTGTAGCTGCAAAACGAAATAAAAATTGAATTTTAGTGTCGTGTAAGCGTCTCAAATGTGTATTATTCAGTAGAGATCGTAGGAACATACTCCAAATTTATGCTCATCTAGATCAAAATGAGTAGACTTGCGTATAAAACCACCATCTCGAGCTCTTGCTCTAGTGAGCTCCGAACGGCATCACGTGATGAAAACAGTTCTTCAGCATGTAGGTTCCTACACGCTCAAAAATATTAAGCATCATTTAATCTTATCCATTGTTTCTCACAAGCACCCAGATCCGACATACAGTGCGAAGAAAAAAACATGAAATGTATAGGAATTACAGCGGTACAATGTTTGTCAAGAAATACACTGATAACCAGCCTTGTTATGTTAGTCACAGTATTAAAATACAAGAACTAAAATTCGGTATATGACTCTGAGGCATAAAAGAAAAACTCGATATTTGTTCGATTCCATATAAAACAACATGGTTGTCGTTCTAAACTCTTATATGTAAAAGAAATAACGTGCATCATTGAAGCGTTAATGTAATTGCTCTTCCTGCTGCAATACCCGCCTCGTTGATAAGACCTGCCGGTTAGAAGCGTGTAAATAATAATAACCCTTCCCTTCGAGACGGACATTCGAATATTTAATTCGTGACCGTAAGCGCGATTCACCAGTAGATAAAAGAAAGCCACCGAGTAGGATGATAATGTCACGCGGAGTGCATAGAATTAGTGATAGTGCGTCTACGAAGATAATAACAAAACCTTGCGCATAGCAAACATAAAAATGCGCAGACACGCGGCCGCACCATTTTTAAATTTATGTCTCAGCGCTGCGCAGCGAGAAGGAGGAAGTGGGAGTGAGGGGGACGCCCGCAGCCGCTTGGGGATAATCGAATTAGGGAAGTGTGTCTAGTACATAAAAGGAGCGCGCTCTTTTGTCCGGATCAAGAAAGGGGGGGGGGGGGGTAGCGTAGAAATATTTTTGGGGAACAAAAAGTCGACGTAGGGACATAAAACAAAGAAAAACAAAAAGGCGCCACGACCTCGGAAAGGAAACGAAGGGCTCCCGAAAAGGGAGCCAGGACAAATCGCGAAATGTGCCGCCATGCTTTACGTCGAGTAATCGAGAAATCTGCCTATTGTCACACTTTCCGGCGGAATGCGCTATTAGCGGCGAGATGTTTTGGTGGCGCCCTCCTATGGTTTCCTCTCGTGACGTCATTACCTTACGAACAACAAGTTCGACGGTCTTTATAATTAGCATGGTGGAAGCTTGAGATCACTGCGCTCTGAAACCAATACTGCCAACACCGTCAAAATTGAAGTTCTTACATTACTCTTATTTCTGTCGATAAGAAGACCTTTGCTGACGTCATAGTCCCCATTCGGCCAATAGTGGAAGGCCGACCAAAGCGACGCTTTTGATCGCGCACGTCGCCAAAAGTCACCGATAGGGCGAGAGAACGGCAGAGAGGTCCTTCAGTTGTCGCGACTCTTCAGGGTGAGTTTTCCACCTCCGTTATAACGTTTCGGTCTCTAATAAGCCAAGGCGCGAAGGAAGTCATGGAGCGCCATCTGGAGGCCGGGAGTGCAAAACAGACATCCCGCCCTTCTTACTTTATCGGTTACTTTAGAAAGGGGCCTTTTGCATTTCGCGCGTAATGTCTTTAACTCTGCTTACTGCAACAAGTTTTTTTTTTTTTGTTTGCGCAGTATGCTTTAGCGGAAACACAGGGTGCGGACCAAAGAGGCAGCACATCTGGTAAACCTCGCAAAATTCGAATTTTAAACTTACGTACCTTACGTTTTGCACGCGAATGTTGTTTTCAGCAAAGTTTCATGTCTATAGACTTTTTTTGTTATTGAACTCAGAGGGGGTTTAAGTTTAAAAAAACAAAACAAAACAAAACAGAGTGCAGAAATGGCGGCCGTGTTTTTTCTATGCTTTATAATGACTTGTTTGTTTTCCGCGCACCGGTTTCTCAGCTCGCTCCCGGGTGGTCATCGTTCGTATAGTATTTCGTTAAAATTAATATTTATCGCGATTACCCGGCTGCTCATCGCCAGCCTTTACTAAGGCGCTTTGAGCGGTTTTGCGTCCTACACGCTACCCGAGAGCAAGCTCGCAAACCAGTGTGCATGCAAAATGCGTGACGAGGACATTTTAACACTAATTTTCAACTTTTCCCATCTCCAATTTGAATTATAAAAAAAAGACACGAATCTTGTTTGCAGGGGAACGTTCGCGTGCCCATATTTAGGTATGCATCTTTGAAATTTGAATTTTGCGAGGCCTGCCAAATGTGCTGGTTCATAGCCTCCTCTATACTCGCAAAGCCTGGCAGTTCGACGACGGAGCCATAGATTGCCCTGTCGCAGATTTAGAGCGCGAGGATCTGGTAGTACAGAGCATTTCTCGGGGAGCCTGTAGTCAGCGCGCAGCTTTTGCAGCGGCGAGGGTTTGAAACATGGTTTTCAAAGCCGACGAGAAAAGAAGCGATAGCACCAGGAACGCAAGGAGCACGAGCGGACATTCCATCGCTCGGGACAAGTGTGTTTCGGCGTCTCGCCGCAGCGGGGCGCCCGTTACATGCCTCTTCTCTCATCCGTTGTCTGCCGCTCTAACTTTTCACTTTCGGCGGCCGCGTCCTGTGGCGATCTGCCAAGCTTTGTCAGTGTAGAGGAGGCTATGGCTGGTTCTTAGGGCCGCTCCGTTTAAGTCTCCGCACGAGCAGGCAAGTCTCAGAAGGCCACGTACACGCGCACGCTTTGTGTGCTTGTGCCCATGTAGCACCAGTCGGGGTGCTAAGCTTGCAATTGTTTTGTGCACACGCCAGGCCATTGCTGAACTTCTCTTCTCCTACCCAGATTCTGAGACAGTGAAACGGGCGTTCACGAGCTTTCACAAAGGCCAACGCTGAGGAGAAGGCTACAGTAAAATTTAAAATGGCAACAACCTGTCCTGATGTGACCATGATGAAGTGAGGTAAACGTAATAAGGGGAAACAACAATTGAAGGTCGATTATGGCAGCGCCCATGCAAGGCTGGTGTAAGGTGCCTATAACATTTTTTTTTTTTTTATCAGGGCTGAAGATTTAGTTAGAGGCTCCATTCAACTGCAGCATTCACATACCGACGATGCCGTGAGATGACCACCACACAATTCGCAAGCCCCAAACAGCCCCATGTTAAACAGGCTTAGAGAGAACCGCGTCCGCACTCATATCGACCTTCATCGATGAGGAATATTTGGCAGACTTAACTGTGGAACCTGAGCAAACACCTTTGGAACGCCTCTTGCTTCTCTGTCCGCCGTTCTATGACAGCAGGAAGGAGCCTATGAGCAGAGTTTCCGATACCATGAACAGTAAATCTTTACGGCTTGCCTGACCTTCCTGACAAATGATGCAATTAAAAAGAAAGCTGAAAAACTTTTTGTGTAATTTAAGCCGTCTAAAATTGCTATACAATCTGTCCAGGGATAGCTTGTTTCAACTGTCTTAGCTTCGAACATGAAGCGCTCGAAGTTGGGACAAAAAGAATTGTATAGGTGAGACATCTCTATAGCCTTATAAGAAAAAGAAAAAAAAATAATAGGAGTATTTAAAAAAAAAGATTTGCAACGACACAACAATTACCAACAACTTCCACATGGCTCATGTTATACCTGTTTTCTAATGAACTCACGATGAATTATCTCCCGGAGGTTGAGAATGGTCAAAATGGCTAGTACCTCCTTCAATCCTGCTGACTTGCATAAACTGATCAATGAAAATACACTGCATTCGTTCTACTTGAATGTTCGCTGAATGAAAAACAAAACTGATTTGCGGTTTAATAACAGTGGTGTTGGTTTCGATGTTATCATGTTTAATAAATCCAGGTACAATAAAGGCTCATCCTACTTTGTCCTTTCCTCATTATGAACATGTTGCTTTAAACCGAAAAGATAAGAGAGGGGGTGGAGTGCCTATCAATATATCATATATCATATATGTCATATATCACACATTTATCATATATCATATATATCAATATCTATGGCGTTATCTACCGTCCTCCGGACGGTAGATAACGCAGTAGATATTGATATATTGCGTCATTTACGCAATAGATCATGGTAAACAAATTTGTGTTGTATATGAGTGGTAATTTTAACGTTGATGTATTCACAGCTTCCGCCGCAAGAGCACACTTATTAAATGTATTAGAAGCTAACTTTGTCCACAACGTTGTCAATAACCCGACACGTGTCCCACGTTCTTCATTCACCGCAGTAGATAGTTTTATTACGAACTGTGATACCGAATATATTACAGCTGGCGTAATACTTTCTGACATTAGCGGTCACTTCCCAATTTTCTCGTTCGTTAGTAGAATTCAAGGGAAACAACAGAAACCAGAAATATGTCCACCCGTGCAACAAATCGCTACTAGGACTCTCGATAAATTTCGAGAGGACGTTAGTAGCTTTGACTGCAGCAGAAGTTTGAGCGAACAAACTGTGGATATGGCGTACAACATGTCTATCGATAATATTGTCAGGATATATGACCAAACTTTTCCGTACAAATCAATTAGGAAAAAATAAAAATCATCATAAGCCGTGGATCACCGCAGAATTATTGAATAAAATGAATATTAAAACCAAGCTTTTTAGCACATTTATCAAAACGAAAGATATGAGTTCACTGGCTAATTTTAAACGTTAGAGAAATCAATTGAACTCCGAATTAAAAAATGCAAAGAAGAACGTTTTATGGAAGCGACTTAAAAGTGTCTTACATCCAGTTGCTGATTGAACCACCGAAAAAAATTAAAGACGTTTACAATTTTACTCTTGTGACGTCGCACGTGACATCACGAGGGTGAATTTAGCGGGAATATTTTTCCGTCATATTTAGCGGAAAAAATTCCCCGCTAAATTTAGCGGGAATATTGGCAGTGTTAGATGCATGTGACGTCACGTGGCGTCACACGGGACGTCACACGTCACGTGTGACGTCAATAGGGTAACGTCGTGACGTTACCTTCGTGAGGGTAACCCTCAAAACCCTTGTGAGGGTAACCCTCGTAAGGGTAACCCTCGTGACTTCCACTATACTCTTTGTCAACTATTGTTCGCTCCCTTATCAAAGCCAGCGTAGCTTCCAGAATGCCGCGGCACTGCACTATACTGCAAGAGCACGTGGTTTCGTCCCGCATGGCATTCGCAAGCACTCGGGCAACTGTCTTTGACAAAGCTGGGACACTGCGGAAGCTATACGCTCTTCCTGACTAACGTAGTTCAAAATAGTCGACACCGAGTATAGCTGTGCTATCATATTACGCGGACATTTATTTACACCTAACCATAATCACTTTCCGGTGGCTCGTGTACAACTTAATTCGATTAGAAAGTGATACGTTTACCGTAAAAATTCAATCCAGCGTTATCATAGAGAAAGTCCCGAGAGCCTAGCTTTGATGTGACGCTGATATTCACCGAGAGCTTAAAGGCCGACGTACGAAACCTCAGTTTTTTGCAGGAAAGATAATCCTCTTAGCGCTCGCCTCTCCCAAGCTGCGAGGGGAGGCAAGTTGGAGCAAGGTAAAGAATGGAGAGAATGTAGAAAAGGAGGAGGCGGGCAAAAGTGGAAAGCACCAGGGCCGGTTTGCTCATCTTGCGGCCGCGGCTGCGGCTGCGGCCAAGAGGGATTTTTCTGTCACGTGACCAGCTCCATGGGGACATGGAAGTACCTAGCGTCTCTGCCTAATGGCGGAAAAATCCGTATCGCTTCGAGCACAGAAACCTAATTTCGCTCGCAGAAACGGACTGCAGGAACTTTCAACTGGAGTCCAATTGATCGCCCCTTTATACTGTAGGAGCGGTAGGTAAAGTTACGGCCAGGGAGGGTAAACATGAGCCAAAATAAAGAAAAAACCACGCGTGATAAAAGCGGTGGCAGTATATTTATATACCTCCGCCAGCGCCGGCGGCTCGCGCTCTCTGCTGTGGTCGAGAGGTTACAGCGTCGGTACTTCGCGTCGCGGCGTGAAAGTTGCGGGTTCAAATCGTGCCAGCAACTTTCTTTGTGTGTTTTTTGCGCGTGTCTCACTTTTTTATTGTGATCTGTTTTTACGAATCATCCACTGCACTACTGCGCCTTACTCTATTTTTACTGTTTGTCTCGCCTGTTCAATTGAAACACCGGGACGAAAAAAAAAAAAAAAAGATCAAGGCAAGTTAACGCGCTAATCCAATCGTTTCATAATGTTCATTAAAAGAAAACCAAGGTAACAACATCGGTATGGCTTTCACACAAACGGAGCCGAAACAAGCATACTTTCCCCAGCAACTGCAATTTTATGTTTTTAAATATGCAACGCTCTTGCTGCGACTCCTTTCAATAACAGGAAAAGCCAATTTAGTACTAATAAAAACTGCAGTTGTGACAATTAAAAAGAAAACTTCCACAAAATAAGCAAAAAGAAAGAAAAGACTAGCAGCTCGGGATGCATTGATTGAGCAAAATCCTACAGGCAAGGCAGCAGGTCAAACATCTGAGAAAATAGTAATACCGAAATAAAAGATATCATACTTTTACTTGCATGGAATGTGATAAAATGTATGTTTTTTACTCTTTACTTTTTGCTGTGGCAATCGTTTTGTAATATTAACACATTACTTGTTGAATTTTAGTTAGAATAGCAGACGATCCCAACCGAATTCAAAAATAAATCAGGCGTCGACATCGCAAACCATCTCTCTAACGCAAACACCTAAAACAAATTTGGATCAACAAATGGAATTAATTAGAGCAGCTCGAAAACGAAAACGACGAATTCTAGAGAAATTCAGCAGCACAGTTACCTGGCGAATGAAGAGACGGGCATGGAAAGATATTGTCAGCTTTCCGCGGCGTGTACGGCAGATGCAGGAGGCGTGGCGGAAATTGGTAAAGAAAGCCAGAGACATATGTATGCGCTCTGCCGAGGCCATGAACAACGAACTGGTGAGTCAGAACTACCCGCCCAATGATTTTATAGAGCTCATAGGGCCTTGTCTACATTCTTGGTGAGAGTGCAGTCAAATACAAAAAAAATAAAAAAGAGAACTTTTCTGGCGCGATTTGAACCCGGGCCTTTCACGCCGCGACGTAAAGTACCGGCGCTTTAACCTCTCGACCACAGCAGAAAGCGGGAGCCGTCGGCGCTGGCGCCAGTATATAAATATAATGCCACCGCTTTTATCTCGCGTGTTTTTTTTAATTTATTTTGGCTCATATTTAGCCTCCTTGGCCGTAACTTTACCTGCCGCTCCTACACTATAAAAGGGCGGTCAATTGGACTCCAGTTGAAAGTCCCTGCAGTCAGTTTCTGCGAGCGAAATTAGGTTTTTGTGCTCGAAGCAATACGGATTTCTCCGCCATTAGGCAGGGAGGCTAGGTACTTCCTTGTCCCCTTGGAGCTGATCACGTGACAGAAAAATCCCTCTTGGCCGCAGCCGCAGCCGCGGCCGCAAGGTGAGCAAACCGGCCCAGGTGTATACGTCGGCCTATAAAGGGGCGATGCAACAATTCTTGTACTTTGCGAAAATACCGTTGAGAACGGATCCCTGACGTTAATGACCCATGAAACACGTCTTCGTTTATCACCCCACGCAGTAGAAGTCCCAGAAAAAAATTATAGAAAAACGAGCAGCATTCACCCCCTCAACTCGCAGCCAGAACAAGCGGCCACGTGATCTGGAGCCGATTATATGCCACCAATGTTGATCATAGCCACGCGCTGCGATTGGCAAAGCACAGGACACGCGCTGAGTTCCAGACATTGTTATGGCTCGGCCATTGTCGTCGTTGCAGCGATTGGACACAGGACACTACCCGAATGCTTCTCGAGCTAGTAATTATCACGAGCCCAAGTGGAGTGCCTACGCAATGCTCGGGTTCAATATATGAGCCGCATTCAAATATCGTCATTTGGGTGTACTGCGATCCCCACGTTACGTCATCAAATTTTGCAAAGGAGAGATTGAATTAAAATGATCGCTTTTGTCCTTGAAATTACACCGCAACAAAGGAGTTTCTTGGCCAGTGGCGTTGCGTGCGAGTATCCTTGAGTGTCACTAGTGACAGTAAGCTCGTGTAAAGTGAAAAACATTCCAATTGAATATCGTTGCACCGCCCCTTTAAGAAACTCAGCGAGTGGCTTAGCATGTTAATTCTTCGTGATGCGTTCTTTGGCCTTCTCATCAGCTAATGACGCATTCTCATTGGCTGCGAAGTGATAATGAGATGCGCGGGACCCGGCCCACTCTGCGTCACCGTCAGGGACTACGGCTTGCACGAGTGCTCGCTCAAGAAGACACTTATTCAAGCTAGGGTGCCTTCATGTGCGCTTTGCTTGGGGTGATGACATCTGGCCATTTTGTTTCGAACGCTTATTTTTATTTTTTGTTCTGAAGCGCGTGAAAGAGCGTGTCCCTGCACGCGCTCGTGGCGCTGACTGTGTTACGGTGACATTTTGTTTCCTGCGATTTCTTCGTATTTTCCCTGTGATCGCGTGCTGTCGGCATCGGGTACTACAAACGATGGCATCACCCTAAACAGAAGGGCATTGAGGCACACTAATTCAAGGCACTCATAGCTAGTTTCCCTATGTAAACCGATCACTTCGAATATTGGCCTTTTAGGGCGACCCATCTTTTAACTCATCAAATAACTCATCAAATACCGGTCAGGCCCGTCTAAACAAATGTGTGTCGTGTCATCGGAAAACTTCGCGGGACGTAACAAATTATCAAGTCCAACTTTTTCTGGAGCTGCCTTCTTTTTTTTTTTTTTTATCCACTTTTCTCGTAAGCTCGGGACCATGAAACTCTTACACAACAACTCATTAGAAGTACATTTCTGGCTACAAGAGTCTAAACTGCTAAAGAACACGAGAGAGGCGACGGAAAGGTCCGCGAATCACCCCTTCTTTTCCAAACGACTCGTATACCCCATTTCCGTATCGCCTTCCGGGCACGCCGGATACGAGTTGGTGAAAAATTACCGCTCAAATCGTTTCTAAAAATCGGCCTTTATGAAAATGACAAAGAAGCGCTCTACTATCCCAACTCGCGGCGGGTTTCTCGACTTCCTCGTTTTCCGTCTCCAATTTTCCGCGCCCATTAATCAACTCGGTGCGGGTCGAGAAGTCGCGAGTTGTTATTTCGTCATAAGCCCCATCCCTTCTCCCCCTTTGGACTTCCTTTGTTTCACTCTTTTCTTAATTCTGCATTTTGTTCTTTTACCTTTTTTATATATAAACTTAATTTTAAAATTTGTTTTCCGCTCGACTTTGTTTATAGGAGTGTTACGCGGAGAAGTTTTAAAGTCGCCCCCCGGTGGATTTTTACTGAAGTTTTGTAGTGAGAACGACTTTACTTGTTCGACTGGTGGAAACGAGTTAGATACGCGTGTGACATCGAAACTACGAAAACAAAAACATGCTCGCCTTTGGCACTAAACTTGTAGGTGCAGTACCCTTTAAGTGCCGCTTAATTTTCTCTTTATTTAAAGAAGAACAAAATAAAGTTTTTTATGAATACCAATTCATGACATTGTTGGTTAAGTTTCTTTATTTTTAATAAAGTAGTTTATTTTGGTTTTGCTAAGCCGTCTCTACTGTGGTTCGAGGATGAGCTAAGCGAGCCGTAATGTCCCAATGCCCAGACAAACTTGCTACGATCTAGTTATTAATGAAAAGACAGTAAGTGTGTAGGCGAGCTGGTGATAGTTAATCATGATGTTTAAAACCCAAAACTGTGATGATGGAAACGATTGAAAACTTTGAAGTCGAAGAAAAAAGGCGCAGGAGAAGACGTCTCAAGATTGAGACGTTTTCTCCCTGTGCCTTTTTCCTTCGACTTCAAAGTTTCCTCTGTTTTCCCTCGCCGCAGTCTCGGGTTTTAAACATCGTGATTAACGATCTACTAGAGAATCCAGAACGTGGTAAACTTGCGCTTCGTCCAGTTACTAAGCTAGTGACAGTCAGCCTTCCCAGTCGTTAACTGATTGCTTGAGAAACTCCGGCTCATGCATAATTGTACAAAAGAACGCCCCCCCCCCCCCAAAAAAAAAAAAAAGAGAAAATGAAGAAGACTTCATTTTTTTGTGTTTCAATAATCATAAACGCGCATTAATTTTGTTTGAGTTTTTTTTTTTTGTGCCACGTGCTTTTTCTTGTGTGTTACAACCCACAGCTTGGTTGTGAGAAGTGAAGTCTATGTTTGTCTACAAACAAGTGCCTTCTCAGCGTCCATGTACAGGCTAGCCTTCGGTGGCGCCAAAGACTAGCAATAAATCGCTTTCATATGTTCAACTTCTAGTCTGTCTCGACTCTGACTGCACGTGTCTGAACTAAGAGAATTTGTCTCACATGTTTCGGAAGCATTTCATGTAGGACGCCTCAAAGCTCTCACGTGTCTCTATAGTTTTTTTTTTCCCCTTTTAAATATTACTTAGTAATGGGTCTTTCCCTGGTTATTTTTATTTTATTTTTGTCTTATTTTTACATAACGTGTCTCGCTTCGTGTTCGTTTCGCCGACTGAGGCGCGGCCAGTCAAGCCCAATGTGGCTTTTGGGCGGGCCTGTCTCCCTATTGTTACCTTGCGAGAATTAAATACTCCATCAAATTGGCATAGAATTAAAACAAGGCACCGTCCGCTCTTCCCATTTGATTGTGCGGCGCATTTATAAGGTAGACAGCCGAAGGCGTCCATACGTGTATTTGCTGGTTTAGCGCGGGGCACGTCCACGGCGCACGGCAACAAAAAGGCAGTCAGCCTGCTTTCCATTGTTGCCAGACGACCGGGGTATTTGGTCTCGGCGCCCAATTGCTCTAATGGTTGTCTCTCGTCGCGTCTTTCCCTTTCCCGGCCATTCTACCCTCTTTTTCTCTGTCGGACACTCTTTGAAAAGAAAAAAGAAAAAAGCCCTCGATCGCTTTTCGTACGCTTCCATCCGCATCCCTCCATCGTCTACCCCGTTTCGACTTACGATGAACCACAGCGGACTGCAAACAGTCGTCCCAGCCAATCCAACGTATCACGTGATTACGTGTTCCGCCAAACGCTGCGCCTGACCCGAGAATCACGTGACACTCACACGGCTTTGGATTGGCTCCGATGGCCCGTAGGGTCCGTCGCGGTTCATCACAAGGTGGAACGGAGTAGAGACAGGATCCCTCGTCCTCTCCCTCTCCCTCTCTCGCTTGTTTGTCGCTTGTTTTTGTTGATGTCGTCCCGTCCCGTAATTACTGCGCGGCGGCGTTTACCCGAAGTGGCACTCCATTTGGAAGCGAAGAAAAGCGGCGAGGAGCGCGGCCGCTGGCGGGCACCGAGCCGGTTACAAATGACTGCGCTGCGACCGCCCCGCCGGCCCATTGCGAGAGCGGGCAATGGGGCACGATCGTTCGAGCGCGTCCTATGAACGCGCGGGCGGCCGTGCGCACATGCGCGAAGATCCCTTTGTGTCGTCCGTGTTCGAGGCTCCTATGCGCGTGTTCATAAGCACTCGCGTGGGCGTACAGAACATGCGCTGGCAATCGAGCCCAACGTGGCTTTGGCAGGCCTGTTTCTGTGTCCTTCTTTGAGAGCGATAAATTCTGACGTGAATTGAATTGAATTGAATCTATGTTCTCCTGTTTCTGACTGCGCAGGTGCATGTTGTGTGACTTCCTCTGAGTTCGCGTGCTTCGCTCATAGGACGCGTGCGCTCCTGTGTGTGTTCGTGCACGTGCATTTGTCACCCTTAAAGGTGCTTGGCTGTGCGTGCTTGCGAGTGCGGGTTTGTAAATGTAGCTGTGTGTATGGGTGTACGTCTGTGTGTGTGGGCGTTGTGTCCGTGCGTGTGTATATTCCCGGATGTGTGCATGTGTTTGTGCACGTGCGCGTTTGCGTTGGGGCACTGCGTGTGTGCTGTGTGGGATTGTGCGCACGCTTGAGTGTGTGCTCGCGCGTGTGTCGTTACGCATGTATACGTGCGTGTGTGTATATGTGTGCACGTGCACGTGCGAGCAGCGTCTGTGTCTGCATATGCATGTGAGAATGCATACGTCCTTGCGTGTGCACTTGCGTGTGTGTCTGTTCCTCAGCGTGTGTGATTGTGAATGCGCGTGTGCGAAAGTATGCGTGGGAATGACTGTGCGTGTGCTCACGCATATGCCCAGTGCACGTGCGCACGTGCACGCGTATTTGAAAGTGTGCAAGCGTGCTTGCTTGTACACGTGCATGCCTGTGCGCGCATACCTGTGCGTGTGTGTGTGGGTGGGTGTATGTGCGCGCGCTTGCGAGTGTGTGTGTGTGCTCGTATACATACATTTTTGTTTCTCATGATATGCCAAGGCGGTGACCCTGGCTATCGAACGAATTCTGAGCGCGTGCTGATGACGAGCTTCCACAGTTCTCTTGCAACGTGCATTCCGAACCATCGAGAGTGCCGGTCTTAGCAGCCTATTGATGTGAGCTCGTTCTGAGCATGCACTTTAAACAGCACCCACAAATATGGCGTTCAGTGAATACTTCCTATAAGCGAAAACCTGGTGCCAAAGCATAGTTCTTGCACACAAACGCGCCTGTTTATGAACAGTGAGCTGACATTATGCGCGTGTGCGTTCACGAGTGCATAGCTTAGATATATACGTTTCTAAACATTTTTTATACCTTTAAACAAACACCTCGGTAGTAGTTTTATAGCTTGCAAATACTCGCATAAAAGCCACGAATTGGTGGTACGACATAAATGCTATCGCGAGTGGCTTGTATATGTATATACCCGTTAAGTTAAAAGGTACAAGAGCCCGAAAAAGCTGTCAAGTGTTCAATGGGGATCTACTGAAACTGCCGGGTAGCATGTTCTGACTCGGCATACCAGTGATCATCGGTAGAGACGGCATAGATCAGCATTATTTTAATTTAATCGACTTTCTTTGGCCTGCGCGTTATTGGTATGTGTCCTTGTTTGTGCGCGTGTGTACGTTTTATTGTTGTTATTCGCCTTTTTCGTGCGAACGTGTATGCGAGTTCTCGAGCTCGACGTTTAATCCAGAGTCGGTGGAAACGTGTATTTGCCGCTTCATTCGGCGAAATTCGATTAAGTGATTCATTTGATCATTCGTTCCTTTATTCACCAAACACCTCCGATGGTATTACATGTACCCACGATATTCACGCAGCTGCGAAGGCTACATAAAAATTGAGATATTCAAAACGCAGTTAAACAATAGGCAGCATTTATTATAATTATTCGTGTCCCATTGTCCAGATATATTGCCTAATAAGACTGAAAACATAACTTAAAAATTCATGCCACTTTCATTTAAAGTCACCTTCGCAGGTATATTATCATAAAAAAAGAACGGCAACGATACGACATTGTTATTGTAAGTACACGCTGTATCGATACGTGTATTGAGAAATCTTACGAATCTGATGAACGCTGTACTACTCTTCCCGAATAATCAAAAACAAAAAGTCAAAACTAGAACAAAAAAAAAAAAGCTCTTTAACGAAGTTGTTTTACCGAAAAACAAACAAAACAAAAAAAAAAAACGGTGTCAGACTAGTGGCTTAGTTCTCATCGGCAGACACGATACCACACTATCCCGTGTTATATAACAATAAAATATTTGCCGTCCCGCGTTAATCCATAGCACAGTCAGAGCAGTAGATGCGACACATCACGGCGAAGTCGTTGACTCAATGCCAACTTTACTAGATTAGGTCAGTTGTGGAACCCCCGCGGGATAGGGGTACCGCCCCTCACTCACTTCAGTCCACCTCCCGCAGTTCGAGGCGCCATCTAGATTTTCGTTTACGAACTGTGTGTTCCATAGAGTACGGTGGAACGCCATCTAGACGCTGCGCTTCGAAACGTACGTATCCCATAGAATGCACTGCAGTTACCAAAGCAGCCGTCCGGCGATTCGAACGATGGGAGACGAGTCGTGGTGAGGGAAAGAGGGGTACTGCTCGTGCACGCAGCTTGTATGAGCAGTTCCGTAAAGGCCGGTTCTCACATGCAGCGAAGCGCTGATGTAGCGCTTCTCACGTGCCGTCAGCTACTTATTGTCTGCCATGAGCAACAATTTGGACGGTGCGATACAAAGCTGGTGAACGCTCCCGTCAGCACGCACTTAGCGCGAGGTCAGCGCTATGCTTGTAGCGCTCCGCTGCATGTGTGAACAGGCCTTAACTGAGCTAATCTAATAATGTTGACTCAATGCGGAGCGCAAGTTTGTCTGCTTCTTTGGCAAGTGTTGTGGTGACGCTAGAACGCCGCCGAGCTCTGATTGACGTTGATTGCAAGGATAGCTTGTAAACCTCAATGCTAGATGCCTCGAGGTCTACTCAGTATTCTTTTTCAATCAGCCAATAAGAGCTCGGCGTCATTCAGGCATCGTCGCAACCCCTGTGCAAGAAGCAGCCGAACTTGCTCTCCGCATTGGCTTCATTTTCAGGAGCATGCACCTCACTGTTCTTCCTGCGACGAACGGCGAGACGCGTCAGCGTAACCGCCAACGCGTCTTTCAGCGTCTCACAAAAAGTGCGACGCTATAGACCTTTCCAATGTTTACAAAATCACAGTCCAGCGTGCGATCTTCACAGCCCAGCACGTGCGTGGTCGTCGCTTCGGAAAGCGAGCAAAGCACGCGCCATACGCACGAACGCTCAAAATGGTACCGGCCAGAAGCTCGTTTTTGGAAAGGTCTATAGACCTTTCCAAAAACGAGCTTGTGGCCGGTGCCATTTTGAGCGTTCGTGCGTATGGCGCGTGCTTTGCTCGCTTTCCGAAGCGACGAACACGCACGTGCTGGGCTGTGAAGATCGCACGCTGGACTGTGATTTTGTAAACATTGGAAAGGTCTATAGACGTTTCCACTGTTTACAAAAATCACAGTCCACACGTGTTAAATCACAGTCCAGAACGCGCACGTTCGTCGCTTCGGAAAGCGAGCAAATCACGCGCCATACGCACGAACACTGAAAATGGAACCTGCCAAGTGTCCTTTTTTGGAAAGGTCTATAAGCGCCCTCGTCTGCCGTTTTGCGTCGTATACCCTCGTCGAGTTCCAGCCATGGAGTTTTTATAACGTACGCTAGAGCTTCAAATTGTGCTAGTGTGCCGTCGCAAATTGAAAGCAGACAGCAACCAGTCAGAAACTGAGCTCCGGTAATCTATTTCTAGAGTAAGAAGCAAGTGCACTTTCTCCCTGGGCTCGATTATAAGAGAAAATATCACGAATAATTAGTACGGACTAGGTAGATGTGAACATTTCTCAGTCACGTAGACGAAATAATTGGTCAGTTACGGCGTTTTTATTTAAAATTCATGGCTATAAAAACTGTGCTAAAACGTCTTTCTAATGTATTTATGTGCACTGTCGGACACTGTTAGCTCGGAAACGCCGTCGGCGCTTTCCAACATGGAGATATACGTGCCACACTTGCCAAACGAACGAGGGACATGTGGAACACCAAGAGAGACGGCAAGAACTACGCAGTAACACTGGACAAGTAACTCCTTGTGCTTGCAGGCGATGAAAACAAATTGAAGACCACGTAATATAGCCCGGTTTGCAATAAATAAGTCCCGCTTTATTTTTTCTGCTCATGAATATGTTGTAGAGGCTTGTCCTTCGTTCAAAACATCACCCGAACGCTCCAAATCCTTGAAAATAGGATGAAGGCAGAGAACAGGTGCCCGATTAAAGCTACCCGGCATAGCAAATTGTCACCAGGCTCGATCTAAAATGAACCGTAAAAATCGACGCCTGCACGTAGCCATCTAAACTTTTCGTCAAAGGTGTATTTCACAGGTCGGTTTTTTCTTGTAAAATTACAAAGCGTAGTTCTTTTTTAGCAAAAAATAGGGCCAAGAAACTTCCCAGGGCCTACGGCGGGCGGCGACCCAGACGACCAAGTCCAGTAGCGGAGTGTGCTTGGCGTTCGTATTGATAGATGGCGTCGGGAGCAACGTCTGAAGGTGCGGCTGACCAGCGAAAGATAGCAGAAGACACGCAGACGAAATCCGTTGGCAGCAAAAGCGCCGCCTTTATGCAGACGCGTTTTTTTTTTTTACTTTAAGTTTTGGTTTTATTGTTCGCATTTATTTTTTAACCGAAGGTACGTTTCAAAAAGAAAGAAAGACGTTTCAAAAAGGAGGTAGCGCCATCTATCAATACGAACGCCAAACACACCCCGGTACTGGACCCCTGTCGTCTGCGTTGCTGCCCGCCGTATACGCCCCGGCAAGTTTCTTGGCCTTATGTTTTACAAAAAGAGAGCTACGCTTTGTAATTTTACAAGAAAAAACCGACCTGTAAATTACACCTTTGACGAAAAGTTTAGATTGCTACGTACAGACATCGATATTTACGGTCCATTTTAGATCGAGCCGGGTGACTTGGACCACCCTTCATATTCCTTATGTTCCGAATATTTTTAATCGCTCGTAAAGATGCACGAAGGGGTTATTTTTACATATGTGACAGGACTTGCATAGGACCAATATATATGCTTCACCGGAATGCTGGCCGAACCTCGAACACACTGTTGATTCTTTTCGGTTGTTATTTTACTTAAAATCTTCGCTCGTTTTTGTATATCTACTATAAAACAAAGAATTGGGCTGGAATACGTACGAAGTTTGACATTGTTCGTGGGTAAAGAAACATGTTGTATGTAACTCAAGAAATTACACGTTTAAAATGTTAATAAGGGTACATGCTATTAGGTACTACCCAAATAACAAAAATTATTCATGCTATTTTCCGTCGAAGAGGCAAAATGTACGCCCGTTTTCGCATGGGAATGCATAGGAGCACCGCAAAAGCAGACTGGTTGCTGTCTGGTTCAATTTGCCTCCCGTAAGTCGGATAGATAGCGCCAGTTAAGCCTTTAGCGTACATTATAATACCTCTATGGTTAATTCGGCGTGTTTGTCGCTTGGGGCTGCTCTGGGATAAAGTCCCTCGATAAAATTCATGCTTGCAAGTACAGCCAACCATTGTTGTGGAAACGCGCGAGACACGTGCCACAAGCAGGTGCTCCGCCGCCATTCACTTCCATGGACCGCTCATTTCAGTGCTGCGCCGCCATTTGCTTCCAAGCACCGCTCGAGACACGAACCTCGTGCACTAACGCGACTTGTGAGACAAACGCAAAGACATCGAGGGGCTTTACTCAGGGATCAGGTAACGATGACGTAATGTGCAGGCCCTTCCACTATACTTTGTTTCACCATATGTGCGAGCGAAGGCAAAGCTGGAAGCGCGAGCACGAAATCTCCGTGCGTTCAGGCTTTGCTCGAGCGCGCGAGCTGGGGAGAAACGCAAAAAGCGCTGGTCTCGCGCTTCTAGCTTTGGCTTCGCTCGCAGATAAGGTGAAACGAATTATAGATGGATACGGCTGAACCCTTTGAATCGGGCGGCGGCTTGCTCCACCTAGACGAAGCTTTGGATATGAACAAAAACCTCCGAATAAATTTGGCATTAATCAAGAATGACGAAGAACTTGGTCAATACTTCAGCCTGAGCGAGTTGGTGTCTTTCGGTTGTCTTTTGTGCGCTGTGCAGTATTGAAAAAGAACTTTCTATCACGACATCACTGCAACTGTGGTCATCTAACGGGCACTTTTCGAGACGCATACTCACGTTAGTTCCACAAAAACCGTATAATAAGGCGGAATTCTAATGCTGTCGCGCAGCTTTGTAGTCACGAGCCCGCCTTACACGCCGCGGACTCAGCTTCGATTTTCGAGGGCGGCAAACGATTTTTTTTTCTTATGCAGTTGGCAATATTGCGACGGACGCCGTACGCCCTGGCGTACCAACTACAACGTCAACAACGACAACAACTACGACATCAACGACAACGGACTTCATTTCAAGTGGTGGGAGGAGCACAAAACAGCTATCAGGGTATTGCGAAAGAAACAACGCAAGTTTAGCAAAGAAGATATCGAACGAAAAACGACAACAAGGGCGCGATTGAAGCGAGATGACAAAGTCGACATCAAATAACGACATTGAGAACAGTAGTAACATCTGCGAAACAAAGAAGAAGCGATAATAAGCTGGAACGACAGAAGACGCAACGCAGAAATTCGCGGGCAATATATCTCGCGACCAGGTTAAGCTCAGCGTATAGACGCAAAAAAAAAAAAAAAAAAAGTCCGTTCAGTAATCGTACATCTTCCGAGATAATAGACAGATCCAGCCTTCGAGACGAGACGAAGTGTTACGGGATGTGTTAGAAACAATCCAAAGAAGAAGCAAAAATGCTGACGCAAACGAGTAACACTACTAAAGCAAAACACCCCTCCCCAAAGGATCAACAACTTATTTGTAAATATAAAAAAACAATAAAGAAGGCAGAAGGAATAGACATCGAACGAGCTCAAACAACAAAGATCAATATCAGCGCCAAAACAAAACAAACAAAAATAAAGCAAAGCACGTGAAAGAAAAAAGAAAAAAAAAGCACAATTCACGTGAGGACACTGATGCCCACGCATATATAGAAATAAATAAAATAAAATAACACAAAATAAAAAGGAAAGCACCCGAACTGTGGGAAGGTTTATCTCGCGATATGAAGACTGCTACTTGTTCACAGCCAGAAGCAATTTCATCTTTCTCCCCGCCGCCGCGCCGACTGGATCCCTCAGCTTCTTCCTCATCTCAGAGCAGCAGCCTCCTCCTCCTCTTCCCTCTCGATGGGAAAGGGGAGAAATGGGAAGAGAGAAAGAAAGAATGTGAAAAGGAGGATACTGATGATGCTGCCCCCCGAAAACAAAAAAAAAGACGCACATAGAACAAAACTAAGCACAGACAAGAGAAAAGTGTAAAAACAAAAAAAAAAGACCGGGAAAGTTAGTGGCCTTCGCATCGTGATTGGGCAAATTACACGGGGGCCGCCATTAACATACGCGCGGATCGATGATCGCTCCCCATTGGTGGAAGCAGAGTGACGCCGCCCCCTCCCCACGCGTTTCCCGCTCTCCCCATTTGAGCGAGGGAAGAGGAAAGAGTAACCATGGCAACCGGATACCCTTTCCCTTTTATTCCCCATTTGACTTTCTTCGTTCCTCGTTTCTCCCTATTTTTGTGGGCTTTTTCTGTGAGGGGGGGGGGGGGGAGGGTGAACGCTTTTTCTCATACGGCTTTTTTTTTTTTCTCTCATTTCCAGCCTCCCAGATCCTCGGCGCTGTGGCGCTGTGTTCGACGCGCCCTGGCCGCTAAAGGAGAAATGTTTTCTCTCGATGCAAATTAAATCTGAGCGTTTATCACGCGATTTTCTACAGCGTAAAGCGAAACCTCCACACACTATAAAGGCCAAAGAGGGAGAAAGGCGACCGTGCCGAGAGAGAGAGAGAGTGTAAGACGAAGACCGGACACACTTTTTCTCGCGGTGTTGCAACGTACATAAAACCACGCCGCGGCATACGGTCTTTCTTTGCACGAGCGTGTTGGCGGTCAATAGTACCTATACACCAAAAAGAAGAGACGAAGCGTTATCAATGTTCAAGATGTGCAGACGGCTAGCTAAATCGCGTTCGTTTCGAGCGCTATCTGTATCTTACGAAAGGAGCGCGAGCCTGGGTCATCTCTCAGCTATCTCTCGGACCGCGGGCCACGGTCTCCCCATTTTTCCCCCAGACACACTCCTCCTCTCCCATTGGCCACACTCAGTTAAGACCTAATCTAGCGCGAATTGCTTTAGCCTTCAACCTTGGGTTATCGACAACGGCCGATAACTCGGCTGAGGTAGGTGCGAAAAGGAAGGACGGGGAAGAAGGGGAAAACCTTGGGGAACTCTATAAAAGAAGAGAGGGAAAATGGGGAAAAGGTGAAGGGAAAAAGAAGGGGGAGAGGGGAAGGAAATTGAATCAGCCTGATTAGCGGCTCAGAGCAAACGCCCGCTGCGTGAGGACGGTTCTAGTCAAAGGCACCGTCGGGCGAAAACGAGGTTAAGCGTCGATTACGAGGAAAGGAAGACGGCTCAGCTGACTTGCCGATTCGCCCGAGCGCGAGGCAGGTGTGTCGTCACGAGGCCCGGGTCGTCACGTCCAGTGCTGAGTTTGTTGTGGCCACGTGACTTGCTGAAAGCCAGCGTGGGGATTCCCGGATATGACAATTGAACGACGTTACTGCAAGTGGATTGTTTTATCATTAATCAACGCTGACTTGTTCATGAACGAAACTATCAGCTGCACTGAATAATATTTGTATTTGACCTAAAATGAGGACAAAACCATTTTTTTTATTAGAAAGTCGACTGGTGACGTATTTGTGACGTTGTTGAAGTTATGTTTTTTTGTATGTAACCGAAACCAACGTCTACCGAGCCTGTGTTTTTCTTACGCAACACTAAAAAAAAAAAGGCGTCATTATAGTATTTTATACGAGTTTTGGTGTGCCTGTGTTTTGCTGTTCTGCCCACGTTCCCATTTGTTAAAATACCTATTTGCCTCGCATATGTCGGTGCCATTTAATATTTGAAGTCCCCGCAATCGCAGCAAAGAAGGTCCAGTGAAGACGGTCAACAAAGACCTGGGTAACACTGCTCACACATCGTACAAAAGACAGTGTACAAACACGACTCACCGCAATATTCGTAGTTCGAAAGCAACATGTCAAGTTTCGTCTTTGAAATTATTACCACACGGCATTCGAAGCACGAATCTCGCGTTGACCCGCGTTCGAATATGTATGCAGAACGTGTTTTGTATGATGTATAAGCAGTGTGATTCTGGTTTAAAATTATCTAGCGTACGAAATGTATACAAATGGGTGCTTTTCGGTGAATGCCGATAACCGGAAACACCAAAGACTTTTTCAGCGCATGCTCAGAGGGCGTTCCCACTCGCTGTCTCGTATAGAACGAGAATCTCGGTGAGCGTGCGAAATCCATGTAGCCGAAGCCTCGTGGGAGTTGCAACCGTCAGCATTAAGGCTGGTTCACACATTGGCTTCGGTTGCGTTCGCATGCAACCGAAACGACCGCTTCGACAGAGTCACCAAGACAAGTGTTCGCCGCACGAAGCGTGGCAAGCAATGCAAGGGGTAGCTTCGCGAAGTAATCCATGAACTGTAGAAGGGTATGCACTTGGGCTAGTTGGTGATCCATGTGTCTGAGGGTAAAAGCGCTAAAAACAACGGACAAGTAAAAGAAACGAACAACACAGAGCGTAAAAGCGCTCTGTGTTGTTCGTTTCTTTTACTTGTCCGTTGTTTTTAGCGCTTTTACCCTCAGACACAAGTAATCCATGAGTCACGGTTGTTCCGGTGTTTTGGTCGTTTTTGTCATTTCGGTTGCATGCGAACGCAACCTTTGCAAATGTGTGAACCAGCCTTTAGAGTCACTGAATGTTCCCAGAGTACCGAAGCTCCCAAACTTAATTCATTTCAGAACCGGGTCGCAACGCAGCAGTCGCGCTCCAACCGGTCCCCAAAATGGCGCTGCCCTGTGCGGTCCAAGCGAAGCGAGTACAGTGTAGCGTTCGTTCTCGTGCGAGCTCTTTAATCCACTTTCCTGGTCCGTGACGACACTGGTTTGTTTTAATTAAAGTTCTTTCTTTCCTTCCGAGCGGTGCGTGACTTGCTCCTCGCTGTATCGTCTCTCTCTCTTGTCTCGAAACACATGAAAGTCGAGTGTTAGGCTTAGCGTCTAAGGCGTAAAGCTCGAAAAGCTGCACCAGCGCAACCGGAGCGAGCAAACGAGCCGGCAATCTTTTTTGGAGAACAAAATTAACTAATTAATATTTAAAAAAAATAGTGAAAATCAACGCAACTTTTTGTTCGGTCCTAACCTATTGATCCCCAGGGCTCTCAACCGTGCGTACCTGCCGTACCCGTGGTAACACGAAAACGTTTTATATACGTTTTTTGTTGTGTTGGGCCCATGCATCCCCGAAATGGCGGGCTGATAACTTCTGCCATGGGCTAAACCAGCCAATCAAAACTGAATTCTGCAGGATTGACTTTCTGGTAAGCAGAGTGAATAGAATTCGGTACTCTGGGAACATTCAATGCCTCGATAGTCAGCACGTGCTCGACAGCAAACCGACCGTATGGCCAACAGCATACGCCATGAATTATGCCCGAGTCCCAATGCACCCGATGATATACCTTTGGTAGGTGTTTATACTCTATTTCACCTTGTGTTGTACCGCAGGAAAGGCTACAAGTGCGAGGTCCTCGCTCTAGGGCACAGTCTCGGCGGCACAAGCTCTCGTGCATTAAGGACAGCTGCCAACGCTATGAGCTCGCGCTTCTAGCCTTCGCTGCGGTACAACATAAGGTGAAACGGAGTATACTCTCTTGGTGCTCGTGAAGTAAGTGCGAGTGATTGCGGGCCTACCAAGACACCCCCGCGTGAATGATGTTTGTGTTTGAGGCTTGTCGCAGTCGGCTAATTCTGCTTGCCGCTCTAGTGAGACTCTGGCATTAGGAACCTGCGCGACGACAAACGTCGCTGTGCCACTTTCCGCGATTGAACAAACGCTCACTGCGACGTCCGCAGTTGGAATAGGTTTTCTTTAATAAACGCAAATGATATCAATGTCAGACTCTCAACCTTGACGGTGACGACTCCGAGCTTCCACCATGTATTTGTTTGCCACACCATCGAACATTTTGCTATCAACTGATGACAAGTAGTCCTCAGGATCACATTTCTCAACGTCACGGCGAAACAAATTTTGGTAGTGACTGTCACGGATAGAAGCACGGAGAGGACACCACCGAAACATCTCGCAACGTTACTAGACCATTCCAAGAACGGGCTTCTGGTCGGTGCCATATGCCGCGTTCATTAGCGTATAGTGCGTGAATTGTCCGCTTTCCGTTTAACGCACGCGCGCTGGGCTGTGAAGATCGCACGCTGTGTTTTGTGTTTATGTTTACGTTTATTTATGTATGTCCACCAACAGAAACATGCCTTCCCGGTGGCGCATCACAACAAAAAACAAAGAAGAAACATACGCACAAATATCAGACAAACTAACTACACACAAAATACCAAAGTATTCTTTTTTACATATTTTACTGTAGTTTAGACATTGCTAGTTTTTTTTTTTAATAGCTTAAAGACAAGAACATGTCAAATTAAGGTGACAACATACCATTATATTAAACTTCCATTCGAGGGATAGGCGAAAGCCGGGAGGGCTCACCAACATAAAGCAGTTCCATTGACCTCAAGGAGCAAGAACACAAACAAAAGGTTACGATAGATAATAAACATGAGCATGTCTCTTTAGTGTTTCAAAGTTTGTGAAACGTAACAAATCATGAAGATATTATTTTTCGGAAAGGGTATCCGTACCTATTTTACTCAGCCGCAAATTGAAGTCGTAATATTGTTTTTCCAAGCTATCAGTAATAACTAAAACGAATAAAGCGTCTCGGGACGCTTTCAATGCACTTAGATTTTTAAGATTTAAGTGAATTCAAGGCAGTAGATGCAAACTAAAATGTTGAGCGGACAAAGCAATTAAGCAGCACAAGCACAGATGACAGTATTTTGAACTCTCGCGTAATTCCATGCCGAGCGTCCTCAACTACGAAATCGCCTCAGCATTAACATGCGAGTCCACCTAAAGCGCTTAGTCCCACAACACTCCAAGGTGGCGTATGACGGATGTTCTTTCCATTTCGGACATGTTGAGCGTGTAGCCATAGGTAGTATCCAGTATGTTTTCGACTAAATGTGAAAACATTAGTTTTTTCTCGGATTTAAATCAAGACCATTATTTGTGCACGACATATTGATAGCATCAATATCAGTCTACTTTTCCATGCAGTCACAGCGGGATTCAATCCTATGAGATATTCTTATATCATCAGCCATACTGAAACAAATAAGGAAACTTAAGACAACCGAAGAGATAATTATTAAATACTTTCTAGTAAAAAGGACCAAGATAGGATTAGACCCCTGAGGGAATTCGGGAGTTGAAATGTACGGGACCGACAAGACAAAGTTTGAGCGGACAAAGTTTGAGCGTTTGAGCGCCCTGACAAATGACTTCTGAACCATTTGACGTGCCCATCAGCTGCACCATATTCAAACACATTAACTAGAAGTAATTTATGGTTGACCTTGTGGAATGCTCTTGTCATGTCTAAATGCACTGCATCAACCTGCCCCTCGGGGTTTAATGACTGGAGCACAGAACTGCTTAAACTGACAAAGATTACACTCCCCCGAGCGGCTCTACATAAAGTCACGTTGCGCCGAATAAGTTTTGTGTCCAAAGAAGCGATACAAACGTGTGAAAACTATCGTCTAGAAAATCTTAGATATATATTTATAGTAATTAAACCGGCGGATAATCCGTTTTTATTTTAGTTTTTTATTTGCAAGTTCTTTAGATATGAAATCCGACACAATAATTGCACGTTTCCACACAGTAGGGAATCAATAGGATTTGAGAGACAGATAAGAAATATGTCTCAATACCGGTGCACATATTCAGGAACAACTTTTAAAACTAAATCCAGGTATGCTGTCAAATCCCATGGATAACTTTGGCACTAGTTTCTTTATTTTTCTTTTTGTTTTAAACAACACCAATTATTTTAGAGATGTTCATGTCATATGCTGCCATCTCATCGCCTCCACTCCAATGTATCCGAAATGAGTGCAACGCGTGCTGGGCTGTGAAGATCGCATTCTGGGCTGTGATATTGTGAACCTTAGAACGGTGCATAATAATAAACTACCGCAGTGACTTCTCGGAAACCGAAAGCTCCCGAACGCGAAGCCACAGGAGAAAGCGATGAAGAACGCCTACGCCGCTCCAACGGGTGGCGCGGAAAGGTGATGACTCCGGAAACGAAACGGTCAGTCTGGGTTTCCTTTGGCCGGCTCAAATTAAAACGGCTTGTGGCCGGCGAAAGCTTTGTTCCGCGCTGTAGGAGAGGGGAGGAGGCGAGGGAATACCTGGCCGGGAACACTTTCCAGAACGAGCCGAGTTTCGCGGATGCGAAGCACGACGCTGGAACTGCTGGTGGCCCGCCGCCGCTGCCCCGCGCTGGAGAGGCGCCATTTATCACGTCTTGCGCCTTCGGTTAAGAACAAGAAAAAAAGAATCTTTTCTATATATTGGAAAACAAAAAATGGTTGGTAATTCCTTCATTCTTTTTATCCTCTTGTCTTCGTTTGTATTTGTTTCTTAAGTTATCTTTGTCGCTCTCTCTCTCTCTCTCTCGCTCTCAATCTCTGTGTAAGGTATCTGTGTCTTTAGCTGTATCTCTGTGTGCCGTCCGGGCACATAGTGACTCTTGTCACCTACCCCCTTTATGAGAAATAGAAACCTAATGTCGCTTGATCTGTTGTGCGTGCACGACGCCCGTGCTCCGTGCGGCACTTGGAAGCGAATGGCGGCGAAGCTCTCGCTTGTGGAACATGTCTTGCGCGTTCACGCAACAATGTTGGTTGATAAATACTTGAAAGAAACGTGAATGGTGCATTTTATCAAAGCACTTTACCGAAACCCAGGATTCCTGGTTGCACGGTGAGAGCTTTCATTCCAGGTGCTTTGAGCTGCGGCGCGCTAGAGCATTCTGCTATACTTCCGCAAACACCGGGATTCATATTAGTTGAGAAAGAGAGAGAGAGAGAGAAAAAAAGAGCAATTTATATACAAAACAGCTGGAGCATGTTCTGTCCTACCGCTTGTGCGCGCCATGGCCTGCGCGCTCGCAGCCCTCTGGCGCCCAACCTGGAGAAGTTCCGAACGGGACTGACGATGAAATGCGAAAACTGATGGGGATGCGTAAAAGGAGAAGGGGGAGGAGATCCGGGAAGATAGAGAGGAGAGAGAGAAAAAGAGAGAGGAGGAAAACAGAGCGGCGCGCGCGCTTCTCCTCGCTCTTCCTTTCCTCCACGCGCATCGACAAAGGGGAAAGCAATGGGGAAGAGTTTCGGGAGGAGGAGCCTCCTATAAAGCGCACGGGGGAGTCCCAACCCGACGTTCAAAACAAGCCGTGGTTCGGGAGCCGGTCGCGTCTCCGAGCCGCGCTCGCCCTCGACACGCCTTTCGTACCCCTGCGTGTTGCAGGGTTCGGTGTCACTCGCTGGTGCTCACGTGGAGTTCGGACTCTCTGTTTTGTCGTCGTGCCACGGAAGAGGACGGCGTAATAGCGTTCCAGCGTCCGGTCTTCGTGAGGCCTAGCAGCTTCGCGCCGACGTCGCTTTGTGTGTTGGGGATTGCGGAATTTTCGGGAAGCAGTGGAGGTAAGCTTGGGAAAAGGAGTCTGGTCTCTTCTACCCTTTCGGGGCAACGAATCACCAGTGGACGGCCCTTGGTAAACTTAAGGAGTGCTTGAGTTTTGCGTGAAGAGTGTTCGAACTAGGAGAGACAAAACCCGTTTCCGAAGAAACGGCGAATTGTGTGGTTTAGCAGCGGCTAAAAGAAAGGAAAGGTTGTCTGTATCTCAAGGCCAGACGACGATGTCTTGCCTTCAGTCCTAGCCGGATCCGTCAGAGATGTGTTCCAAGCCGACTCTCAGGTCAGGTGACTAGTGTTTAGCGGAAGATGTAAACCGTCATATTTTTATATCAGGTTTTTGTCAGTGCAAAGATCACCCGAGCCGTCACAATGACCGCTTCGAAATCCCCGCAAGTTTGACTGTGCCGCTTGCAGGCTTGACAGCGCAAATCCAAGAGAGTCACACCCCAAGAACACACGTGGTCACGTGTTTAAAAATCCGCGACATTGTGTTTGACCACGCTCACAGGTGCCATAATACAAATTGGTATAATCAAGAGCGTCGACAGATTCAGATCCATCCTCGAAAAAGTGTCTGGAAGCCAACGTTCAGGTAGAGCGTGATCCATACAGGTTAGGCCACTTATCGTACAGTGAATTTTTCTATGCCACAGCGGAGCGTGAGGTGCAGCCAATCCTCCATCAGAATTTGGCCTGTTCGTCACTTTCAAACGTGCTCCATTGTTGACAATTTTAGTGAATCGGTAAAGAGCTCGTCAAGTGTAAGAACTCGCCAAGTCCAAGAGCTCGACAATTTAAAAAGCTGGGCACCTGGGAAACCCCAGAAGCACGGCAACTCTAGAATCCTCTATTTTCAAGTGTCACGGCTGCTCCAGAAAGTT
This sequence comes from Ixodes persulcatus, assembly GCA_013358835.2. Lineage (NCBI taxonomy): Eukaryota > Metazoa > Arthropoda > Arachnida > Ixodida > Ixodidae > Ixodes > Ixodes persulcatus. Next base: position 429,159 of record JABSTQ010011410.1, on the reverse strand, counting down.
GGCTACTCCAAGAGCTCAGCCAATCCCTGAGCTTGGGAACTGCTCGAACATTGCAAGTCCAGGAACTCCGAAACCCCAGCAGCTTCAGCCAAGCCCATGAACTAGGTCATTCAACGATCTAAGCAAGTACTATCGCCGGGACAGCAGAAACGTGGGAAACAAAGTCATCATGGACTACGGATACCTCAACCAGGCTGCGGCCAGCGCGGCGTTCGAGCCCTGCATGGAATCGGCGGCGTGCCAGCTGTCTTGTTCGTACGCGGAACTTGGGCCACCGACGGCGGCGTACCACCGGTACTCGGCGCCGGTGCCGAGGTCCTTCTCGGCGCCACCGTCGGCCTCGGCACCCACCTGTGGTGCCGCGGGTCTCATCGCCCGGGGTGTCCGGCCAGAGCCTCCGCCTCCACCGCCGCCACCTCCTCCACCGCAGTCCCAGCACCACCCGACTCCCGTCTTCCCGGCTGGGGCCATTCAAAGTGAGTATATTGCTTACAAAACACCTGATTAGCGTGTTTGACACATCCTTACTGTAACCTACCGTACGCAGCGCAATGCTCTTAGCGCGCGACGAAAAACACGCTTTGAGAATGAAGTTCGAGCTTTCAATACCAACACCGCTTCGTATGATAACCTGCGGTAACGCTTTGCTAAAACTGCCTATACTTGCTTCCACCTTGTGTCTTGGCTAAGCCCAATGGAAAGATTGTGCGGCGCGTTTTAGATTATCTGCGTATGTTTTGTATGGTGTAAAGTAAAGACGTTTATTTTTTTACCCCTTTTTTCCCATATCTTGAGTCAGTGTTTTTGACGTAAAGACACGCCATTGAAGCGGCGCGTTTGAGTAGAAAGAAGGTTTGAATTGCTTTTTTTAATTAGTTTCGGGTATTGCGAAAAGGAGGGCGCACGTAAAAGTCTAGCGTAGTAAAGACATATTGATGGAATATAATTTTGGAATGACAAAAGTGTAAGTAACTGATGTAGAAAAATTCTTGCGCCAGTCTAGTGGAAGACAGGCATCGAGCAAGCGTTACGCCATGGACAGGTGTTTAGAGCGGGGTTTACAGATAATAAAAAGCGGGACAGGCCAAAATTATATAGAAAAATTAAATCCTGTAAATAGCCTCCACTCTCCAATTTCTGTAACGACGTATTGATATCGTTTCTGCCCACTCCTCTAATTCTTTTTGTGACGTGAAATTCGTTAAAGCTTATATATGTTTCCCTAAGCATCTTAAGTTTTCTGCGGGCTGCCTATTTTTGTGTGTTGATAATATGTCGCTGTAGCTAGAATGGTGGCATGGTAATGGTTTGCGTTAAATCCGCCTTTAGCCACGTCACCAATCACAATGCGTGTCATAGTCTCGAATAAAATACAAACAAATATGTGACGTCTTCACTCTCGGATGGGGCCAACTCGGAGATTGGGTCCAAGCTCGATGCCACACGTCTTTCGTTGCATTGATGGGATACGAGGCCCAGCCAAACGCCGACGCAGGAATGGGTCCAATCTGCCTGCGTTCAATCTACCTGCAATGACGTCAGAATGATAGTACACGAGCTTTGATTATTCTAGGAATCTGAGGGTGCTGAACGGGACCGCGGTCAATAACATCATATTGCCATTCCTATACTTCCAACCAAATAATATTATCTTTACAACAAAAAAATGCCATAATTAAGATAGTTGAATCGAGATTTAGCGACAGTGATCGAGTAAAAGAGAAGGAGAGTACAGATGATTGGGTGCGCCTGACTGGTCCCCCCATCGATCCAATGTAGTCCGGTAGCGTTAGTAACATCCAAATGAGCGTCAGGTCTTGGTGAAAACGCGGACTGCCGATTGCTTCGAAAAAGCGCGGCAGAGCTTGAAAGAGGACACGGAACCTCAATTTCTAATCTAAGACAACCCAATGCTATTTTAAATGCCATCGTAAAATAGAAACACAGTTTTTTTATATAAACCGAAAGAATTTGAGACGAATAGCATGTTACTTTCCCGAAATTGACAATTCGGAATTACCGAGAATATCGATTTTTACTAGAGCGACAAACGGCTAACCGACATCGACCAGCCTCAACGTGCACGCGCAGCAGACAGGCGAACATTGGCACAGCGGGACTCGGGCATAAGCGCACACACGCCACCAACACTTGTCTCCCGCATAACATGATAAACAGTTTTAGCAATCCGACCAACGTTTAGAACCACCACTCATGTGCACAAATGTTAGTTTGTTGAAGCTCCAGGGTCGGGAAGTTGGCAAACAAGCTGTGTCTTTTATTTTTCGGTTTTTTTTCTAGCGGGAAGGACCCTCGAGACCACAGATGTTCCTCAACTTAAGATAAACCTTGTGCTACTTTTTTTTGTTACTTGGCAATGTTTAATTACTTTCTTAAAAAAAAAAAAATCGGCATGCCAAATTAAAAAAAAAATAAAAATCTACAACGAGTTTGCACGTAGTCTTGTGCTCCAGTTAAATTAGCGCAAAACCTTTCGTGGTTGCATTAAGGTTGCCGATTCTTCAATCTGGTTTATAAGGAGAACACGTTAACATTTGACGATACAGTCATGTCTCGTTAATACGGACCCTGTTAATACGAATACCCCACTAATGAAACCCATTTTCAGGGACAAACTGGGAAAATACATGCATTATTGTCTCAGTTATTATGGACAACTCACAATATGAACTATTTCTTAAGGGGAACGGAGGTATCCATATTAGCGAGACATTACTTTTACTACTTTCAATTAAACTTATTGCGAAGTCGCAATAAACACATCGTCATGTACGCTCAACCCGCACGAGAATCAAAGTTGCATAAAAGGGGCGCTGCTTTTCTGACGTCATAACTAAGAGAACAATCAATGTGCACGTTTCGTGATAATTACTTGAAAAACTTCCGGGTATCCGAATAAGGACTACAACTCAAAGTAGCATTTGACTACGCTTGGCTACGTCGTGAGTGAAGACCTACGTCGAGTTGCGACGGCGGGGCCCGTGATTTTGAATAAAGCGTGACAGATCTGCACGCGGCATAGAAACAAGAGAAATCTCGGTGACTCGTTATCGTGACTCGACATCACGTCGCAGGACGCATCTGTGCGAATGGGGCTTTCCTGACTTTAAACGACTACGCATGGCAGACACCAGGGGTTATGTTTCTCGTAGAAGAATTCTGGGTTTACAAAACAGTTTGGGGCAAAACTATCCAAAAACAAACAAAAACGTTGGGGCTCCAATCTATGCTGTGACGGTGATTGGCCAGCGAAGCTGTGGTATCACCTGCAACGATTTCTCACTGCACGATACCAAATGATTGAAGAAGCAAAGTAAATGCACTATACCCAAACTTTTTTATATATGAAAGACTTCATACGCTGCCGTTGCGGCGGCAGTTTATGCAACCGCAATCTTTACCGCGAAACGCATGCGGGGAGCGCTACGTGCTTCGCATTGCTCGCGCGCGCCTTATCATGTATCATGTGTTTTTGACACTTGTTTTGTGGTTTTGTTATTGAAACAAGTGTAAAAACCACATGATATATGATAAGGCGTGCGCGAGCGATGATAAGGCGCGTGCGATGGTTTTCTTTCGACTACTCTTCTGTCTACGGACACGAAGAAATCCGACCAACGAGTCATATACAGCTTCGCTGTAAAACCTTCCAATTACAAGTCCGGAGCTATTGGAGGTCCTGCACACTTCCGAGTTTTCGCAAACATGCACCACATGTATCGATAAGCCTTGTTCAGGCTAGTTTAGACTAGAGCCAGAAACTAAACTATGCTTGGAGTATTGGCACCCAATCCCCGGATTGTCTTTCAGGCCTCGTTATTATGGTGCAGGGCGGGTGATATTTGCTGTAGTAACAATGCAAACGTGCGACTTCCAGAGCTTTAAATACGCTGTCCGAAAGTTCAGGCGACATGGTTTCGCTCTGTCGGGGACTCTGAACGTCTAATGGCGCGTTCACACTTGCGGATTCGCCGGCGGATCCGCGTAGGCGGAAAGTGGATTCTGGAGCCGGGTGTCAAAATCGACTCGTCTCTGGCGGAAAATCTGGATCTGTCCGGGACTTATATCCAGATATTCTGCCAGCGTCGAGTCGATCTTTTCATCCGGCTCCAAAATCCACTTTTTGCCTGCGAGGATCCGCCCGCGAATCCGCAAGTGCAAACGCGCCATAAGGGAAAACTATTTCCCGCATTTTCAAATGAAGCTATAGATGACTGGCAACCATAATTTTTAGCACCATGATGACTGAAGTGTTGATACTCGTTTCTATGAAGCGTAACCTAGAGCCACTAAATATGCTACGGTTCAGAGTAACGACATTCCGTCATCTCGGTGCCTAAACTCATGGTTGCCAGTTATGTGAAGTTTTATCCTAAATCACAGGAAACCCCTTTCTGTACTCCAGAAATGTTAGAACGGTTCGCGACAGATTAAAACAATATCAACTAAGCTTCCTAACGCCGTACCTAAAGCTGAGGAAATCGCTTTTTTTTAAATTGTGGCGATCGACAGTTGCGTCTGCTCTGCACTAAGCACCAAGATGGCGGCGTCCACTAGCACATCGGGGAATGAAGTGCCGATACTCTAAGCGTAGCTCATTTATGGGCTCTATCGTAGCCTATTTAGGTGTTCTGGTTCAGACATTTGTGTCGGTGGCGTTGTCTGCAACAACCCTGGACTGTTGAGGTGGAAACCTATTCAATATTAAACTGCAAGATGAAACCCCGACTTTCCTCTAAGGCAGTGTTTCAAAATTTACTCGATCTTACTTCAGCGTAAAGGTTTTGTACGTTGGCGTTTCAAAAGCCAACCCACGTAAAGCACTTTTCAATCTGTGTTGTCACGTGACACGACCCGCCGGAATAACTCGGGTCCATTTGCGTAAGATTTGGAACATAGCTTAAGTACAGGGTGTCACAAAAGAAAATTTACACGATCTTTTTAACCGCAAAAATAAACTAGGCATCGCCGAATGCTCATTCTCCGCCAAAAAGTAACGCTAGAGGTCACAACCAGATGCCAAAGTTTCAGCCCGATTCAATAACTTAATCAAAAGTTATAAGTGATTTTCTGAAAATTTCGAATGGGAAAATGTAGCCCATTTTTGCCCGTTTTCGGTTTCTGGTGCCATAGAGCCCCATGTATTCGAAAATACCGTTGGCCGCCATTTTCCCATTGAAATTTTCAGAAAATCACTTATAACTTTTGAATAAGGTATCGGATCGGGCTGAAACTTTGGCATCTGGTTGTGACCTCTAGCGCTACCTTTGGGCGGAGAATGAGCGTTCAGCGATGCCTAGTTTATTTTTGCGGTAAAAAAGACCGCGTAAATTTTCTTTTGTGACACCCTGTATATTTGGTGGGTAGCTATTGGCGACTTGCGCAACCAAGAACGGCGCTCCAAACGTTCACTGTGACGCCTTCATTGGGATTAATTTTGCTTTCATCAACGGAAATCAAAACACTGCTGCCAACTCTGATGGTGTCGGTTAAAGAGTGCGATGGCTCCAAGCTTCCTTCATGCTTTTACACACAAAATCTAACTTGTGGTTTGCAACTGATGATAAGTAGCCAGGATCACAACTTGGGGGTCACAACAAGGCCCATCCCAACGTTACTAGATTGGCTCAGTTGTGGAACTCCCGCTGAAAGGAGTACCCCCCCCCCCCCCCCCTCCCCCTCTCACCCTGCAGTCCACCACCCGCCTTTTGAGCGCAATCTAGAGCTTCGCTTCAAAACTGTGTACGGTGAAGCGCCAACTAGAGTTGTACATCAAAATATACGTATAGAACAGTGGCTGCTCTGTTTCATGGGAGCCGCCATGATTATTTATGATGACGCCATGATTCAGTAAAGGGGGGGGGGGGGGGGCTGCGCTTTTTGCAACACTCAGTTTTCTAAGCAATCCTTCGCACATATCGTAGTACAACAACGCCAGAAATGCTTAGTCACGAAGTTCCAAGAACTTCACCGATGCCAAAAGTGCTGTAAAAAGCAAAAATCTTGTTTTATGCGCAACCTCGTTCTTCGCAAGAGCCTGCGTTTGAGATTATTATTTCTCATTTTTATCACGGGGCTAGGATTTCGGACATTGGTCAGCCATAGCTGTGCGCGCGACTGCTGAGCGAGTGCTGACGGCGAGCTTCCACAATTCTTTTGCAACGCGCATTTTGCACCATCAAGATTGCCGGTGCAAAACCTTAGCAGGCTGTTAATGTAAGCAATTCTGAGCAAGCGCTCTAAACAGTGCCCTCAATTATGGCGTCCAGTAAATACCACCCATGGGAAGTGTTCACTGGGCGCTATAAGGAGTATTCACTGGGCACCATATTTGTGGGTGATGTCTAGAGCGCATGCTCTGAACAAGCCCACATTAATAGGCTGCTAAGACCGGCAATCTTGAGGGTGCGGAATGCACGTTACAAAAGAACTGTGGAAGCTCGCCATCAGCACGCGCTCAGCAGTCGTGCACACATGGGCAGGAGATCGAACTATAGGGGGCGCTTTATCAAGCTTGTTGTCCCCACAGCCCGGTGTTTACCAACACAGCATAACAAAGAAATTGAACCTGGCCGAGCACGGTCTGGGCACGAGCGCTTCGCTCTGACCAGTGCTTTGGTCGCACGAGGAGTGGCCTTCAGAGCGCATGCTCAGAACAAGTTCACATTTATTGGCTGCTAAGATCGGCAATTTCGATGGCGTGGAATGCACGAGGTAAAATAACTGTGAAAACCTGCCTTGAGCACACGCTCAGCAGTCACGCATACAGCTATGCCCCCCCCCCCCCCCCCGTCATTCGACGGTTGAGCGTCGAATGACGGGGGGGGGGGGGGGGGAGGAGGTGTAGAGGGGGGTACCGCTCGTGAAAGGAGCGTCCATAGACAGTTCCGTCGCTGAGTTTATCTTGGAACGTTGGCAAATCGTGGTCGCGACGTCACGGACGGGAGCCGAGGGCGCTACCGAAACATCTCGGCGCTCTAATACACCGTTTTACATTGCGTGCGAGCATATTATGCAGAAGCTACAAAAGCGAGCTTTTGGTTTTCAGCGTCCCTGCTGAGCATACGCGCTCGTGCTGTGCAAGCATCATTTAGGGCAACTTATGCTTGTTCTTGTAGCTTTCGCTTCATCCGCACGTAAAGTGAATCATACTACAGCAACGAAATCGACCCATTCGAACCTTTCCTTTGCAAACGTCACCAGGCGGTGCTCCAGTCTTTAACATTCCATAAAAAGAATGAACAAAGCCTACCTTAATACCTCTGCTTGAAACGTCGATGAAACATTTATCTGCCGATTCTCCAGAAGAACGCCGAAAGTACCAAAAAGCGCGATATCTGGTCAATTTTTTTTTAATATTCTGGTCAACCAACTTGTAACCTCCAAAACGCTAAATTGATCAGTCGAAGGCCCTCGCTCTGTATCCAACTTTGTTGTCCGTGTAGCATCTTCGCTTTCTAGCACTGGTGACATAAGCAAACTCGACGGGCTTGCAAAAATGGAGCGCCCGGAAGTCGCTTGGGACACGATCAGCGGATCAAGTTTCTAAACAGTAAAAGGGTCTATAAACTTGTTACGCTGCACGCAAAGCGTGGTCATAGCGAGTTTGCCCCGGTTACTCTGGCATTCCAGTGCCTTACGAGTTACAGCTGTTGTCAGGTCATGGGATAGAGCGCGTGGCTTGAGAAACTACCAATGCACGAGTATTTATGCAACTGTAACTTTTGTTTGGCACCGAACCACACTGTTTCTTGTGTTACTCACGAAGTGATCTCAGCACAACTCGTAAGTCTAAAATATTATATTTTGCTTGTTGCAGCTGCAGTGTTGAGCCCTGCAGCTTCTACAACGTTTTTTTCCGCATGAGCGGCGTTGCAACTGCGAAATTGCAAGTGAACTCGCACTGTGTGAATCGGGCATTAGCGACAGTGACCAAACGTCTTTACTGCGACAGCAGTTAATGGGACACTTCTCGGGATTCGCGCCGTCGACCGCGCTCCACATCGACGGGGGCAATTTTCGGCACTCCGCCAAAAGATTCCACATTGACGTCACTGCCGCTGACGTCACGCCGCTCGACACGACTTTGACGTCATGCCGCGCATCGCGTCACTTGTTACCTGGCGTCAGCTCACACCATGATGCGACATTGTGATGTCAAGTCACGTTGCAGAGAAACGCCACGCGACTTAATGACGTCAGGAGACACCGTGAGTCACGTGACACTGTAACGTCACGTGACATTCAGACGTCACATGACACCTTGACTGCATGTAGAAACATAAACATGAAACTGATGATAATGGAAACAATAAAAACTTTCAGCCTTTCCACTCTGGTGAAGAAGGAAGACCAGCGAAGCTGTACTATGGTGGGAATGAAATAACGGCCTGCCGACAGTCGGCAAGCCAGAGTGGAAAGGCTGGACAGCTACCGCCGTCGCTCATAGATGGCGGTAGCTGTCCGGAGTTTCATGTCATCATTTGTGTGCTTACGGACACAATACTGGGGAAACTAGCTTTTAACAGCTCCGCTTTACAAACAAAGTGTTTTCGGTAATTATGCCAGAAAGGTTCTCGGGCGAAAAAAACAATGAAGCTATTGGGGATGAGATCGAACAGTCAGGCCTCCAGTGGTACGCTTCAGCTGTGAGGACAACAAACCAAATTGTTTTGTTTCTTTTTGATCCGAGAAATCGAAGATGAGGATTCGAAGGCCGCTCCTCGTGCGACTAAAGCACTGGTCAGAGTGAAGCGCTCGTGCCCAGATCGTGCTAGGCGAGGTTAAATTAATTTGTTATGCTGTGTTAAAAAAAAAAAACAAAAAAAAACACAAGGCTGTGGGGACAACAAGCTCGATAAAGCGCCCCCTATAGGACATCACGCTCCGGGAAGGAGGGGCTTCAAAGGTACTTTAAAAATTATATTCTGCAGCCTCCGTGCATCAAATTTAAGAATAATGTCTGTATTTGTGATCCTGGAGATCAAATGAAGACGATTTAGGTGTTTATTATCAAATACAGAACCGCTTCAGTTTCTCTTTAAGTCCAGGCGCAGCCGATGCTACAATCGCGAGCACGTGGCCCTGAACAGTGCCTGCCCTGCATGAGCACGTGGGCTTGGCAGGGACGCTGAAAGCTCAGAGCTCGCGCTTGCAGCATCGTCTGCGTCTGGAGTTTAGCTGAATCGAAGTATAAGTGGGTGTTAAAGGGATACTGAACCAAGGAATTTAGTGTCCATAATAAGTGGCGCACGTTCTTTCCACGAGCCAGCAGCCGCCGGTGTGCGCGAGCACTCGCAACAAAAATGACGTCAAAGACCTCCATTCGCGGTTAAGATGACTGTGAAATGTATGGGCTTCTAGCCAAAGGAGAATAAAGAAAAGTTTTTCATCTACACAGTGGTGTCTGGTGTAAAAGGTAAGTGATTAGTTGGTCTAACAAGCACGTAGCTTTCACTTGTAGAGATGAAAAGCCTGTATTTATTCTATTTGGCCCGAAGCCCATGTATTTCACTATCCTCTTATGCGCGAATGGAGGTCTTTGACGTCATTTTCGTTGCGCTGTGCTCGCGCACACCGGCGGCTGCTGGCTCGTGGAAAGAACCGTGCGCCACTTATTATGGACACTGAAGTCTTTGGTTCAGTATCCCTTTTTAAGGGGGCCCTGAAACAATATCGGGTTGGAATGTTCATGATTTTACAGAGGCGTACTGGTCCTAGACTGGCCCAAGCCTACTTGCACGGACCTCCACTGATTCAGAAGTTTCTTGGTCCCGGTGAAATTTCGAGGATAAAAGGAATCGATTTTGTCTAGTCTTGCCTTCAAAAAGCTTGATGACGTTATTGTGGGACTGAAACCACCCGCCTGACGATAGTCGAGCGCGGCTCATAGATTGGACACGAGAACTGCGTGAGTACTCGACTTCGACTCGTAACAAACAATGCCTCGGCGGACACTCGGGGAGTGACTTGTGTCTAACCACTGTGGTGAAGAGAATAGCCGAACTCTAACACTGCCTGGAGCTCAGCACGCTTTTTCTACTTTGCCAACCCCAGCGCGTGGCTATGATTACCGTTGGCGGCACAGTATTGACAACAGGCCACGTGGCTGCTTGTTCTGGCTCCCAGTTGAGGAGATGAACGATGCTGATATTTCTCGAATTTTTTTTTTTTTTGGCGACTGTAATTGCCCAGAGGAAAGAACGCTAAGGTACGTTTGTTCAGTTATTAACGTTAGGAAGTGATTTTATGTAATATTTAGCAAACGTATCAAAATCGTTTCATAGCTCCTTTAAAGGGATTGTCCGGTGAAAACCGGAACTTCTTAAGATTTCGTGATGGTTACCTGGTGGGAGCCTAATGATTAACATAGGCCATTTTTATTCCATTAAACGACACCCCAATTTAGTGTAATCAACGACGGATAATTGAACGAAACTCCATGCCGAATTTCGCAAGTATCAACGGCTGCACTCCCATGCCTGACGTGACGTCACACCAGTCTTGCAATTGTCATATCCTATGCCTCATTCCTCCGTGGGAACACAGTGCTCCCGACGCACCGCAGCATTCCATATTACTCGCCACTGTAAATGTCGCGGAGAAGTGTGGAGCGTGACAACCGCACAACGAAAATACCCTTTCATTCTAAAAAAAAAAAAAAAGTCTAGCGCAGCAGCGAGGGTGAACTACGTTGTACCGCTCACGCGGAGGACAAAATTCGAAGTGCACTTCAGTTCGGCGCGTTCTTTGCCTGATGTTACCTCAGAAACTCCGCTTCCCTGAAGGTGGAAGAGGAAAACGCCGTTTATGCACGCTTGGGTTAAAATACAATTACTCCTCCAGGGAAGCACACAAAATTCAGATTTGTCGTGGAAGATGCTCCTACAGCCATTGACAATGAGGTCTAAATGTTTTCATGAATACGAAATTTGACCGGATAATCCCTTTAAAGGGGACCTTTATGCTGGTCGTGTGAATGGGGTACGTGGCCACAAGGAGATAATACCGGACAATTTTGTGGATTGTTTTAATAGAAGACGAAGAAAACAAAGACAAGATACAAAATAGATTTCCGAGTTTATCGCTGAGTGTATGGTGTGTTATGTGTGTGTGTGTGCTAATTGTGCGCTGTGAAGTCGGTAACTTTCTAGTGGGCTTTTCCGTGAGCACCGCACCGCAAGGCGCGAACCGAAAGCTCGACCTTGCGGTCACGAAAACCACATGTTGTCGCTCTGATGGGACAGTGCCCCCATTGAAAAAAAAAAATGAGTCAAGGCTGAATTGGTGTATTTGCGACTTTTGGGATACATATATACCTACCCCCTTTTGTATCTTCCTGTTTTGGACACCAGGTGCCAGGAAATTTCCACGCGCGGTGACAAGTATGTATAGTTGTATACAGATGTGCAAACATATATATATATATATATATATATATATTACATACGCGATGTATGGCGCGAAGCTGGAATCACGAGCAACCAAATTGAGGAAATGCGTGGAAGCGTGTAAAAATGGGCACAGCCGCTCATTTGTTTATTTTCTTGTCGTGCGCAAAAAGTTTCACCAGAGTTGACAGTTTGTAACTTGTGCCTAGTTGTCACAGTTTTTCCGACCGCTCGATCGGGGGTCACGTGGTTTATGGACCGCGTTTGCAACACGAGCTATGCGAGGAGGTGATGAAAGAGGCGATCGTCTTCAAGCGCCTCCGGCCGCTTTCCTCTCTGCGACGCCATACAACGCAACGCATGCCCACTTGCGACCAATCCGCACAAGACGCATCCCCATTAAAAGGCAATGCAACAATATTTTGTTTTCACCTTCAGTGAATATACCGCTTAGAGTTATTTCTCGTTTATCACAACGGCGCGCTGGGGATGGCAAAGCACAGTACACACACTCTGAGTTCCACTCATTGTTATATGGTTCGGCTATTCCCATCGTCTCGGCGATTGGCCACGAGCCCCGAGCCGAATTCGTGTGGAGGCATTCGAATTGTCACGAGCTCACATCGAATGCTCACGCAGTGCTCCTGTCTACTTTTTAAGCCGCTTTTAAATACCGTATACCCGTGTGGATCGCGAAGCTTGATGACAAAGTTTTGGGGATCGCATCGTTGATAACTCCAAACAATGTCATCCCCTCAACTCCGTCAATAAATGCTGCGAAGAAACAGCTTTAAAAAATCGCTTGTTTTTATTTTTGAAATGGCGTGGCGACAAAAAGTTTCTCGGTAAGTGAGCTTGTGTATACCCTTAAAGCCTGGTTCAGACAGTTGCGTTTGACTGCGTTGCGGCCGCGAGTAACCAGGACATCCCTGCTGCTAATATTGCGTGCCAAGATGATTCCTTGAATTGGATTCCCCGCTTCAGAAGCACAGATCTTTCGGTTCTCGACACAACGCAGTCAAACGCACTCAAACGCAAGTGTCTGAACCGGCCTTTAAGCTGAGACTGCAGCCAAAGCCTACGAGCGCGAGCTAGCTCGCGCTCCTGGCTTTCAAACGTGCATTTGTATAGCGCGAGCGCTCGTTCTGCGGAGGAACGCTTCGAAGCGGCGACCTCGTGCTCTCGTGGTTGTGGCATCGGCTGCAGTGAACGGAGTGTAGTACCAGTAAAGGCTGGTTCACACAGACCCGTTTTCTTACGTTACGTTATGAAAGCTTATGTCCGAGTCACCGGGAAATCTGCGCGTCGTAGTAAGCGTGGCTACCAATTCAAGGAGATAGCCTGGCACGCGATATTCTAAACACTATAGACCTTTCCAATGTTTACAAAATCACAGTCCAGCGTGCGATCTTCACAGCCCAGCACGTGCGTGGTCGTCGCTTCGGAAAGCGAGCAAAGCACGCGCCATACGCACGAACGCTCAAAATGGCACCGGCCAGAAACTCGTTTTTGGAAAGGTCTATAGACCTTTCTAATGTTTACAAAATCACAGTCCAGCGTGCGATCTTCACAGCCCAGCACGTGCGTGTTCGTCGCTTCGGAAAGCGAGCAAAGCACGCGCCATACGCACGAACGCTCAAAATGGCACCGGCCACAAGCTCGTTTTTGGAAAGGTCTATACACCTTTTTCGTTTAGCCTCGCATCCAGCCACGTTGTCCCCATATCCGGTATGCGTTCCGAAAAAAAAGCAAGAGATTACAACCCCGAACAAGTAAAAAAGTGTAGAAGGGTCAAAACAAGAACGACTGACGGTTGCAATTAAAATGTTAACACGTTCTACTGACGAGGCGAGAAGAAAGCGATGTTTTCACGCATACCGGAAGTTCCAGAATTGAAGATGGCGGCGCCCACGTAGAAAGGGTGTATACTTCGTTTCACTTTATCTGCGAGCGAAGCCAAAGCTAAAAGCGCGAGACCAGCGCTTTTTGCATTTCTCCCCAGCTCGCGCGCTCGAGCAAAGCCTGAACGCACGAATCTTCCGTGCTCGCGCTTCCAGTTTTGCCTTCGCTCGCACATAAGGTGAAACGAAGTATAATGTTTCGGTGACGACGAGCTCGGACGGTGAGTTACCGTGGCAACCAAGGACACATGGCTCGTCGTAACGGAACGTAAGGAGGTGAGCTCGGTTCAAATTTCAAAAACTGGTTCACACAGCACCGTTTTCTTACATTACGTCTAAGTCACCGAAACATTCCTGTCTCGAATGTCGCGTGCCAGGGATACCTCCTCGAATTGGTAGCCACGCTTGATATAAAGCACAGATGTCCGGCAGTGGCTTGTACGTAAGCTTACGTAACGTGACATAAGGAATCGGGGCTGTGTGAACCAGCCTTTGGCCACGGGATGCTGGGAAGTAGGGCCATTGCCTTCCCTGTATGCAAGCCGGACACAAACATGTACTAACATACAGACGACCAAACCTTGCAAGGCGATTGGCTTATCGGTCTCAGTTGCCAAGGCAATCGCCATTTCGGTTCGTACAAAATTTCGAAGCTTCGAAGGGGTCGTAATGAAACCAATCGCACCAAGGTCGCTAGTGAGCATCGTCGTATGGAAGGCGTTCCTAGCCAATAATTTTGTCTTCGGCGACGTGCGTGCAATCCACTTATCGAACACGCTTATATCCACAGATCTCTTACCATAGTACTGTTGCTCTTTCATATTTGAAGACAAGAAAATTATTTTTCTAGGCCGCCAAGCACCGACGCCGCATTTGGTGGCGGCGCGATGTCCGCTTGTTTCGCCGGTGTGTGGATAACGAAATCTCGGTATTCTAGAAACGTCTCAATGAAGCTAGCCGTCACCAGCGAATTTAGAGCGGCTCACCAAGAATAGCGAGATGGAGAAAAAACCGCTCCTTTCATGAACCAGAATGACGACAACACGGGGAGCTTGGCGCTTTCATACGGGAACTAGGGTGCGCGCTTTTCCTAGGGTGATGACATGTGACCGTTTTGTTCTGAAAACGCTTATTTTTCTTTTCTTTTCTTTTGTTTTGAAGAGCGTGAAAAAGCGTCGCCCTGCACGCGTTCATGGCGGTGACTGTGATATCGCGACAATCAGTCAGTCAGAATAATGCCATAGAAGAAGAAAAGTCCATTTTGTTTTGTACGATTTACTTTTATTTTTTATTTTGAGCACGTGCTGTCTGCATAGGCAACGTTACTATAGTCGGTAACAGGTCAAGAACGAAGTGGACGCTCCTCCCACGTCTTTCCCCGTTAGCAGAGCGAACGGTGGAGAGGAGGTCGCCTCTTCTCCAGCGTTCGCTCTGCTAAAGTGGAAAGGGGTGGGAGGAACTTCCACTTTTGGCGACGTGACCGATCGAAAGCGTCGCGGTGGTCGGCCCTCCACGATTGGCCGAATGCTGACTTTCACGTCAGAAAAGGATTCCTCATCGACGGATATAAGAGTAATGTAAGAACTTCGATTTTGACGGTGTTGGCAGTATTGGTTTAAAAGCGCAATAATTTCTGCAGCTTCCACCATGCTAATTGCAAACACCATCGAACTTGTTGTTCACAGGGTAGTGACGTCACGAGAGGTAACCATAAGAGGGCGCCACCCAAACATCTCGCTGCTAATAGATTACCTCGGTTGTGGAACTCTCGCGGAAGGGGGTACCCCCCCCCCCCCCCCTTCCTCCTCACTCACTTCGAAGCGACTCCCGTCGTTTGATGCGCCATCTAGATTTTCATTTACGAACTGTGTGCGACATAGAGTACGGTGGAACGCCATCTAGACGCTGCGCTTCGAAACGTACGTTTTTCATAGAATACACTGCAGTTGCCATAGCAGCCGTGTGGCGCGTCGAACGACGGGAGGCGAGGCGTGCTGTGTGAGGAGGGGTACTGCTCGTGCATGCAACGTCTATTAGCAGTTCCGCAACTGAGCTAATCTAAAGCCTGGTTCAGACAGTTGCGTTTGACTGCGTTGACTGCGTTGAGGCAGCGAGAAACCAGCACATTCCTCCTGCTCATAGCGAGTGCCAAGAGATTCCTTAAATTGGGTTCCACGCTTCATACGAAGCACAGATGTGCCGGTGACTGGCTTTCGGTTCTCGCCGCAACGCAGGTCAAACGCACTCAACCGCAAGTGTCTGAACCGGCCTTAAAGGCCGGTTCTCACACGCAGCGAAGCGCTGATGTAGCGCTGCTCACGTGTCGTGAGCTACTTATCGTCTGCCATGAGCAACAGTTTTGACGGTGCGATACAAAGCTGGTGACCGCTCCCGTCCGCACGCGCTTAGCGCAAGGCCAGCGCTATGCTTGTAGCGCTCCGCTGCATGTGTGGACAGGCCTTAAAGGGATACTGAACCAAAGAATTTAGTGTCCATAATAAGTGGCGCACGTCCTTTCCACGAGCCAACAGCCGCCGGTGTGCGCGAGCACACGCAACGAAAATGACGTCGAAGACCTCCATTCGCGCTTAAGAGGACAGTGAAATGCATGGACTTCGGGCCAAAGGAGAATAAATACAGGCTTTTCATCTCAACAAGTGAAAGCTACGTGCTTGTTAGACCAATTAAACGCTTACCTTTTACACCCGACACCACTGTGTAGATGAAAAACTTGTCTTTATTCTCCTTTGGCCCGAAGCCCATACATTTCACTGTCACCTTAACCGCGAATGGAGATCTTTGACGTCATTTTTGATGCGTGTGCTCGCGCACACCGGCAGCTGCTGGCTCGTGGAAAGAACGTGCGCCACTTATTATAGACACTAAATTCCTTGGTTCAGTATCCCTTTAATAACGTTGGGCATAGGGTACTACAAACGACGTCATCACCCTGAACAGAAGAGCACGAGCACGAGAGCTTGAGGTCGCTGCTTTGAAGCGTTCTTCCGCAGAACGAGCGCTCGCGCTAGAAATGCACGTCTCAAATCCAAGAACGTGGGCTATAGCTCGCGCTTGTATACAGCTCTGGCTGCAATCTCAGCTTAAGGGTGAACCTTTCCAATGTTTACAGGATCACAGTCCAGCGTGCGATCTTCACAGCACAGCACATGCGTGTTCGTCGCTTCGGAAAGCGAGCAAAGCACGCGCCATACGCACGAACGCTCAAGATGGCACCGGCCACACGCTCTTTTTTTTTTTTTTTGAAAGGTATATATACTCTGTTTCATACTTAGCGTGCAACGCTGTCAAAGCTACTGGTGCGAGCGTGGGGCTTGATCTCGTTGATCATTTGCACGCGTTCTCGCGCAAACAAAACCATAGATGAAGCCACGCGCTCGCGCCAGTAGCTTTGAAGGCGTTGCACGCTAAGTATGAAACAGAGTATAGTGTGAACAACACCATCCCGAGAAGTTTGACTATACTGTATTTATTTCGCACCAGAGATTCTGATATTCTTAGTTGGCAATAAAGGTTACGCAACGCAAAACGTAGAACTCGTATTACCTACACACTGGTGTGTTCACATCTCTCTTTGATCCACATAAACAAAGGCTGGAACACATGCGTAAAAAAAGCAAACAAACAACGCATGGGAACCAAATTTATGAAAAAGAAATATTTTCCTCTTACAAAAATAAATAAAACTAAATCTACACGAAGCTCTTCGCGGTACGTAAATCGCGGATATCAATTTATACTCCGTTCAACCATATGCTGAAACTGCAGCCAATATCACAAGCACGAGATCGCGGCTTTGAAACTTTTTCCGCTGAACGAAGCACTCGCGCTAACAAAAAATGACCGCATCTCCACGTGGTGAATGATGTTGATTGGGGCGAAGCTCTGGTGGTGCTGATGATACTGATTTTATTGTTCATAGGTAGTGCTGATGGTGGCTGATATATTTTTATTGCTCATAGGTAGTGCCACGGCCTCTCGATCCCCCCGGGGAGTCCCTTATCAAGCGGCCGTGGTAGTGCTGAGTTGCGGGTTGCGTTTCGACTTCATTATTACTGCTTTATGGTCGGTGAAATGCAGAGCCATGCATGCAAAGTTTAACGCGATTATATACGCATTTGAAAGCAGCGCCCTCTCCTGTATGGACGTTGAGCGGCTACATGCAACGTTTCATCCATGACATCCCCAGTTCTTGAGTTACTACCACATCTCAGAGCCCCCTACTCGTCCCGCAATCGTGCCCGAGTGGTTAAGGCGATGGCCTCGAAATCCATTGGGGTCTCCCCGCACAGGTTCGAATCCTGTCGACTGCGCAAACATTTTTTTTTTTTTTTTTTGTGAGCACGGACGTCGGACGGACGGACGGACAAGGCCCTAAGGAGCTTCGCCCCTAAAAGGCATATCTCAAAGCCAGCAGCGTGGGCTAGCTCGCGCTTGTAGCTTTGGCTGCACACTCAGCTTAAGGGCGAACGGAGCATAGTGACGCCATATTTGCAGTTTACGTGCTATAAAAAAAAAATAAAAAAAACGGTTGATTCTTCTAAGTAGCGTGAAACGAGGTTCGCGTGTTCCAATTTATGTCCAACTTTCAATCTTTTTTTTTGTTTTTTTTTAATGATATTTAGTTTCAAATTGTAAAAAATCAAATTTGCATTCAACACTAGCTGCACGAAAGAGCGACCATGCGACTCTGTGGTGTATTTATGGAAAGTGGAACAGAACACACTCTTCTACGGGTCAATGCGGAACTATGACTTCATTTAAGTCGTGTCGTGTCAGACGGGCAACTCAAATGTCATTTAGGTGATGTCTATCACAATAGCGGTCTGTTGTTAACCCGGCAAACTAGTGTTTATTTTATTGTTTACTAAGTAAATAAAATGTAATGAATTCTCAGAACATAAAATTCAAACACGGTGATGAAAACTAAGTACACGTTTTGACGGAGACAAGGTGTTTTGTGGCAACTATGACACGACGTCAGCAATCCCAAGTAATCCGTAGCCGTAGCCGTTCCGCCGCTTGGCTCGTCTGCTTTCGAAACTCCGTGCATCTTGCTCGCCGTTGTTCCTCGCGCTCTTTCGTTCTTCGCCGGATTCGTATACCTCGTTGACGTTTACGTCTGCGATCGATTCAAGCGAAGACCGTGACCCTGTAGCGATGGAGCCTGCTGACGACAATGATCGTAGTGCGATGGATCCGGAACTGCCGGAACGTCGGATCGCTTTCCTGACGCGCAACTGAGACCGCGAGTATATGTTATATTATTAATCATTTGTTTTTTATCGTATTTATAACACAAAGTAGCCACCTAACTGCCTCTTTGTGGTAAATTACAGCATGCAAGAACTTGAATATTTTTAACAACATATGTTTTTTGAGCGTAAATAATACCGTGGTTTTTAGAAACATTTGCGTATATTATTTCTGCATTTTCCAAAAGTACCTAAGCGTTTTTTTTATTAATATTTCTATATTTCTTTTTCCGTGGGTTATCTTTACGCGCAAATTAGGCTGTTTTCATCCAAAAAAATTTAATTCACTGAGAGCGCTAACTTTAACAGGTGATATTCTGTTGAATGACGCACCTTATAGACATTCGTTTTTATTTTTTGTTTTTAAGACTACGGGGTAAATATTTGCGTGTTAGTCATCGGAGTGGAGATAAAGCAATAATTAGTGCGAACATCGATAAGAAATCATCTATCCTTGTGCAAAAATACCGCCCTTGTATTGTAGTTTTCTAGTTGCAGCCCATTTAGCAGGGTTGTACTGAGCCCTCAATTCCCTCATAAAAGAAAAAAAGGTTAGTGAAATTTTATTTATCGTAATATGGCGGGCTAGAGTTCAGAAAATAAATGTCCTGGAAATCCTAAAATTGGAGCAGGAAGAATTGATCTATTAACTTTCCGACTAATTAATTATTGCTTTAATGGCGATCAATTTCTTTAATTGGTAAATAGGTTGGTTTCAAAGTTTTAGCAAATTCTTGTAGAAGGAAAAGTGCCATTTTATTTTAGGAGGTAGCACTGTTGCCTTGCACGGCATCCTAGCATTCTATATAACTGTAATCTAAAGCGATTACAAGATCAAACATATAATATAAAATACTTTATTTTGAAAATTGTTTGTTCGTGCTTTGTTCTTTTTTTTTTTTCGGAACAGTGTCAAAATTTAAATGATGTGCACACTCCGGTATTGATGACAGTATAAAATAGAGAGAAAAAAATGTGTAGTCTTGAAACTTTTCCTGAATATTAAGCCTGGTGGCTAACGCAACCATTAAATTGATTAAGTATTTGATTCACGGGTCGATGAATCGTGTTGAAAATTTTCGAGACGCCCAGCCCTACCTCAGGTCGATAACAGAATTTTCAATATAAAAGAGACTGTGCTAAGCATATTTCCAGGTCTAAAGAACTTTCAACCTCGTCATTGGTTAAACTCTCTCTTTCCGTGAATTGCAGCCATTGGCGCTTTTAGGTGCTTTGCGGGAAAGTAGACGATCCAGATTTCTTAAAGTGCGCTGTGCCAAGCACACCTACGTTGAACCGGGATGCGTTGTCAACCTAAAGTCGCCATCACACTGCTGATGCATCATATAAAGGACAGTGTGCAAACACTGCCTTAGGCGTGTTTGTTCCTTGTAGGGCGGACGCCTTGGTCATACGAAAACCGTCTGCAAACTTGTTCTAAGCGTACATGGTAAGAAGCAAACATGATTCGAACATGTTTGAAGCGTGTCTGTAAGGAAGTTTCTAATCATGTCTGCAAACCGTGTCATTTGTATGATGTATGAGAACCGTGACCACGGTTCAACACGCAGCCGAACCCTAATCTCAGCCAAGATTACGTCACACTTTCCTCCCCTGTTTGCCCTCCTTCCTTCTTCTCCCCTTTCCCTAACGTCCCTCTCTTCCCCAAAACCGAACCGAGTTTATTTTATCTAGTCGTCCTATATTATCGGCGCGAGCTGTTATTTTTCGGCCGACGCTCCTCCCCTCCCCCTTCTCCGAGTGGGGCCTAGGGCAGGCGAGCGAGCGAGCAAGCAGCACGCTTGTGGGGGGGTTATAACCAAGTTACGGGGATATCTGGCGTTACCCCCTCACGCCGCCGCACAGCGCTGCCGTCCGAGGGCTTCGCGTGTCCAAATTACCGCCACCTCACAACCTCTTCCGCGTACCCTCCTCCCCCCAGAGTCGACCTCCCCCCCCCCCTCTTCCTCCCCCATTCCCTCTCTTTAATAGCCTCTCTCCCTGAGTTCCTCCTTGCCCTCATTCCGCGAGTCCTTTCCTTCCAGCGAAGCCGCTGCCGCCGCAAATTTGATCAAAGGCACCCTGTGTTGGATATATAAAATGCTCGGGCCGAACCATCGGCTTCGGCAGTTCGTGTACGGTTCCGTTCCGACGGCGTCATTCCGCGGCCGCCGTCGACGAAGACGCAGAGCTTTCCTTTCGCCGATCAAAGACAACAAGAAAGACAATGTTTCCCTTTCGTCCCGCTCCGAACGTGTTCATTCTTCGGCAAAAGGGGTGCGTCTGCAGTGACGGATGAACAACGTGGTGCTGTGAACGGGACATCGTCGAACGTTCGTGAGGAAGGTCGACACCGCGCTAAGAGTGGCAGACGTAGATGCCACGTTTCTGAGGCGAGACTAGTGATGGCGGCGGTCGTAGTGGTGAGGGACGTTTTTGCTTACGATAATGATCACGATAACGATGACGACGACGACGTGTGTGACGGCTGAGTCGTCGAAAGTGCCTTCGGAACGTCAACTCTTCGCAACGATGGCAGACGTGGACGCCAGGTTTCTGGAGCCAGACTGCGGTGCCTAGAAGGCGTCTTCGACTGCTGTGTTCAGCGCCCGATTCTGCCCATCCCATGCATCGAAAATGGTCTAGAAGTGGCAACAAATGACGTCACGAAGCCGGCGCGCCATGTTGTCGGATGACACGATCCTGGCGGTTGGGTGTAGAAGTTCCGGAAGAAAGCACGAGCGAACGCGAGTGTCGCTGTCGTCGCGGCGTCTTGACTCTTGGATGCCGAAGCTTCCGTGGACTGTCAAGCAGGAGAGCGACCTGCAGAAGAGCAGGCGTCTGCTACATGTACCACAGCTGTTGTGACGCCGCCAGGACCTCGGCCGGCGACAACATGAAACTTCTATAACGTTATCAGGCGTAAATCAAAGGACCACTTTTTAGGACACGATAAACGCAGCGGTCGAAGACGCTGTTAAAGATGATGATAATGATGATGATTATAAGAATGACGATGATAATGACGTGTGTGACGGTTGACCCGTCGAACATTTCTTCGGAACGTGAACCCGTCGATGGGTCGGTAAAATCATACGCCAAATTTCTGGAGCGAGACTAGTGAGGGCGACGGTAGTAGTGGTGAAGGACGTTGGTGAGGATCATGGTGATGATAAGGACTGCAGTGATGATGATGGCTTCTGTGACGGCTAAGAACCCCGGGTTTTCGAGTTGGAGAAGAAAGAAGCAAAATCAGCGTGCCCCCTGAGACGTCGGCACTCGGAAGGTGAGCTCTGGAAAAATGGCGGTCTCGTTTTGAGGAATGGATTCTTTTCAAACGATGAGGTTCAGAAAACTAACCAAAATTATGTCACGGTAATTTAAGGTTGACGACCGTTCCGGAATACAAATGGCGCAAAGGAGTAGACGAGACTAGCGCTCGACTGCGGTGCTCGTAACGCATCATAAGAATTGTGTATGACTGCTATATTGGAAGGAGGTCTTTTTATCATTATAAAACGCTACTTCACCGTTTTGCATTATATAAACTTGCCGTGAGGGGGCAGTCCAGAGATTTTGTTTTTCTTCATAAAGTTGTTCATAAAGTCACGTCAGGTCAATGGATTTACTACAATTCGCAACTTTCAGCGATGGTGGTACCGCGTTGTGAGAATCGCACACCCTAGCTCCTGGATGATTGGCCTCATAATAAATGGGCTGGCCTACACCTTCCTGGCGTGAAAAAATGACGTAAGGCTCTAATACTGCTCGTATATAGTAAAACTAGAATTACTTACGCGTCGCAGACCCAGCCTCGTACCGCTGTTCTACGACGATCATCCAGATGACAGCCATTTTGATAGGCACCACTGCGCCCCCTATAGGTCGTGAAAGTTGCGAATCCATTGACTTCCACATTCCATCAAGGGCCAGCCGGAATGTATTAACGTTTTATTCATCTTGCGTGTCTCACCTGGATATTTTCATGTGTCTTCGGGAATTTATCTTGCTTGTTCGTGAATGGGTGTCTTTCGCCTAGATATGTTAATGAGATCTTTTGTCGTATTTGTATTCAGTATTTTAGTTTTCGTGGTATTTGTATTTTAGTATTTTAGTGCACCACAGTGGAAACTGAAAAGTTGTTTGTGGGCACAGAAAATAAAGAATTATTATTATTATTATTATATTATTATTATTATTATTATTATTATTATTATTATTATTATTATTATTATTATTATTATTATTATTATTATTATTATTATTATTATTATCACATTATCAATGATCGGGAATCTTCCGAAACGCTTTTTAATTCTCATGGACTGGATTTTGGTATGCTTTGCGGGGAGGCAGTCGTGCGTGGAAGAAAGGGGAGGGGGGTTCAAATGAACGTTTGTCGCTAAGTAATGAATGTTGAAGCAATAGAGACACAATTAGGATGCTCACCACGATGCTGTTATGTGGCCACGTGGGGAGCGCGGAAGAGAGGGTGGGGAAAGGGGGCGTACAGGGAAGCCACGGTCCGTTTTAACTTACGATGGCCCGTAGCGTACGCTACCAGTCACTGAAGCCAGCTTCATGCTGAGCGGGTGTCACGTGATCTTTAAGACGGGCACGGTGACGCTAGAAACACCTCGTCACGTTCACGTTTACAGCGCTGGATAGGCTGGAATGGCTCCTAGTGAGCGTCCGCTGCGCTACATTGTAAGAAGAAACCGAGTACTGACTTTGCAGGATTGATTCAAGCCCAACTTTATTCGTATATAAGCTAGAAGTTAGGTAAGCTTAAAATAGGGCTAGCGATGCTTCTGCCGCAGGGCCAGAATTTCACCAGTACAAGACGGTTTCGAACCTGGCATCTTTAGCGTCCACCACAGTGTAGCTAGCTGGAATGCGCGAAAAAGGTATCGAGTGATGTAGTTTCTATAAAAAAAAAAAATGGATAAGTGGACACTCAATGTAAAGCAGCTCCCCCTCCATCCCCGTCCACCCCAACACCCCCCTTTTTTTATCTGAAAAGCGCGTTTTGTGCAGACGGTTTAATGGGGTAATTTTGTAGACCGCGGCACTGCTTCCCCTCCACCACTCTTTCCGCAACGAAGACGTCGCTACAGCGAACGCGGGCCATTAGCCTTGCCTGCAGGGTTCTGGATCTCGGTGCGGGTTGCGGGGAGCGTTCCGAAAACTACCTAATGTTAGATCACTTATGTGTCATGGTGACATGACTTAGAGTAATGTCACCAGTTTCGTAGCGTGCTACGTAATTGCGGTTAGGAGGATGTTGTCTCCATCGACTTATCTAAAGCGTTCGACAGGCTCACGCGCTCGAAACTGCTCGAATAATTACTTCGTCTTGGTATTGATAAAAACGTAGCTTTTTGGATCAAAAGATAGCTCTCAAATAGGAAGCAGTGTGTTGAAATTCACGATCATGCATCACCTCGTTTGCCGGTCCCATCCGGTGTACCTCAAGGTTTTGCCTTGGGGCTGTTCTTTTTTGTTGTTGTTTTCTTTATGTACGTTAATGGCATCGCTAAAAATGTTGAAAAAGCTGCAGAAGTTCTCCTGCTTGAAGACAATCGTTTATCTCGTCAAAACAGGTACTGTTTTAACGGTTTTCAGTTTTCACACCCGTGAAAACAGTTGATGACCAGATAGTTCTGCATCCCACCCTATCGGTTTTCTTTCGCTGGTGTGAAAACTGGGACGTGAAAATACACTTTGATAAAACTTGTCTTAACCGTAGAAAAAGGAGTATCATTTTATACTTTTCTTACGAAGTAAATGGCATCAGTTTGCAACGCTGTGATTCCTTTAAGTTATTGGGGTTAAATTCGATGCGAACTCAGCTGGAATGTACGTATTCAGAATGTCTGTAGTACTGCGTATTGCAAGCTTGGCCTCGTGCAGCGAACCCTAAGCAAGACGAACTGCGACGTAAGAGCTAATGTTTATGAAACTTTGGTGCGCCCAGCGATGAAGTATGCGTTCATAATTTAATATTCACAAACTCAAATAGGTAAACAAGAA
Organism: Ixodes persulcatus; assembly: GCA_013358835.2. Taxonomy (NCBI): domain Eukaryota; kingdom Metazoa; phylum Arthropoda; class Arachnida; order Ixodida; family Ixodidae; genus Ixodes; species Ixodes persulcatus. The sequence goes on along the minus strand of JABSTQ010011410.1, from coordinate 404,541 downwards.
CGCATTTAAAGATTCGCGGCTAGATTTCTATGTTCTTTGTACAATTGGCTGGAGTCTGTTATGGCTTTGTTGAAAGAATCTAAGCCATCTCCTTTAGCGACAAAGCGTAAAATTGCTCAGCTGAAGTTTTTTTTTTTTTACTTGTTGTATACTAAGCACCTAAATTTCGACAAACAAGGTTACATAAGAAGGCCTGGAAGGCGATCTCTACGTTTAAATCGTGAAGTTTCAGTTGACCCGCACCTTCACAACACTGACGTTTACAAATACTCTTTTCTCGTCAAAACTATCGAAGACTGGAACAAATTGCCACAGAATTTTTACTATAGTTTTTTTTTTTTTTCGTAGAGACTTTTGAAGGAAAATTGTTGAATTTGTTTCCATGGTGTATAATGAATTGGTGTTTTCAATGTGTGTGACTTCTTGTGTCATACTTTTAAAACACGTTGTAAACCCCCTCGTGCAATAACCCGCAAGGATTGGCAGTATTTTCAATAAATAAATACATAAACGAACAAACAAGCAAATAAATAAACTAATATTTATTCCGCTGAAATCTTGGCAAGATTAGTGCTTCTGAAGTACGCTATTCGCTATTCATATAGCTCACATCGCAAAGATGGGTACCCGAATTTGTATTTGAGTAGGATCGTATTTGAACTATAGAATTATCAAGATTTGAACAAATTAAGCAAAACAATTTTCTAATATGTAGTTAGACATAAATAGACATTAAAAAAATTGATAGAAACAGGTCGTTTTCGCGAACGCTCTTAGTTCTTTGTCGTTCGGTGGCGCCGAAGCGGACCGGAGAGGAAAGAGGGGTGAAGTGGCGTCCCCTGCCGCTGCTTAAGATCTAAAATTTAAACTTGTCTCAATGAATCTGATAAACCTGGGCAGCACATAATATGTCGTGCGTAAGTACATTATGCGTGCGTCATAATTTTGGACACCGATAAAAGTATTTGCCTCAATTAATCTCCACCATTTAATCGATTAACTAATCTAGTAATCGCTCTCGTTTATTAATTTCCATGCATAATACTTTTCGAAAAAATTAAAATTACGTTTTTTTTTTTTTTGTTTTGCTTTTGCTATTTTTGAAATTTGTGATAAACAAGGAATATAGAATTTCGATTATAAATTGACTTCGATACGTAGTTGGGCACAGTTCAAAACACTCATACTCCCAGAATATTACTTTTGATGCATGAGGCATATGTGTTCGTTGATATTCTCCGGGAACAGCGACCTTCTTTGAATTTTCACAATAGTCTTCGTTGAACTCAACAGACACCCTCACGGCACTGAAGTGGCCGGGACAGGTGTGACCTTCAGAACTTGTCTCTATTTACAAATCTCGCTTCTACAGTTTACTTTAGGTTAAAAGTTTACCCAAAGTTTGCCCTTCTTACAGGTGTACTCGTCGTCTGCCTTGTGAAAGCGTTTAACATTTACTTTTTTGGGGGGGTCAAACTTGCACCAATTAACCGGTTAGAAAATTTAATCGCGATTAAATCATTAATAGATTAATCGGTAGGTTAATCGATCGATTGCTCAGGCAGAATTTTGATTTGTGGTGCTCCGTTACGGGAGCTCTATGTGATTTCAGACGCACAACGCACTCACGTCTCCCCCTCCCAGGTTGATAGGAATGATGAATCCTTTGGCGGAGCGCTGCGTGCACGTTCTACTTTCGTCCGTGGTGCCTTTTGCCTGGGCTAAATACCCACCGTCTTAGACATAATCAACCAACTTTCCCAACCTTCAGTCTTAAAGGGGCACCGACATCCCCAAATGCATTTCTTTTAATATACCAAACGATTGGGCATGAAACTTTGGCATCACGCTCAAAATTTGAAGCCTAGAAACAGCGTCTTTGCAGCAAAAATAAATATTTTAAGAAAGCCGAATTTGAAGTTTCCGCTCCTCTCGGTGACGTAAAGGGCGGTCCTTTAACCTTTTTTTTTTGTCTTTTTTTTTTCTGCGGCCCTTTAACCAGAGGTTAGCAGAATTTCGAAACCCGGCGTCGTCGTGCGCCATCCACGTTCGTACAAAATATTTTTCATGCACGCCATTAATAAATGTTATAGACCAACTCATGTTTACAAACAAACCGGAGCGCCCCTAGCGGACGCCACCGGCGCCGCGCATGCGCGATGGGGTGTGGGCAAGAAGCTCGCCGTCGCCCATAAACCTTTCGAATGCGATGTTGTCGCCGTCGGTGTGAGTCCCGGTGCTCTTTTTCGAGTTGGAATTTTTGATTTTGCTTCTTCCTGGCAATGCCTGACTATTTTAGTGGCCACGGCGAAATTAACGAGGCTCGTTACACCGCAAAACTTTGCGTGAATAATCTGACATGCAGCGATTCATTCCGCGAGGACGCCGCAGAATGAACGCTAAAGCCTGATTCGCATAAAGTGGTTCTGCTCGCTAATTTCAGTCATAACGTCGCTCGGGCTGCATAAGCGTTAACCGTAGCTGAGATATCGACGTCAATACTGAAAATCGTAAGCAGAATCGGGCCGAGTGAATCGGGCATAACAAGTCGATGATGGCCACTGGTACAATTATCAACATATGTTTGTATCTACTACACCTAGCCTACTTGCCCCAACCTACCTTCAAACTAAAGTCTTTTGAGGCCCGTACTTGTACTTCTTATCGCAATTACCGGGACAACGTTTGGTATACGGTCTGCTGTTGTTTGAGCGAGCGGACGACAAGCAGAAATGTTTGAAAGAGCAGACGACAGTTAGAACGATCAGACGCCGTTTGAAGTTGGACGCACTGAACGTAGTCCGCGGGTGGTCCGTACAACTTGGCAGCGTTTCCGCGTTCATGTTGCAAAAAACAAATAAATCTAACGACCGCGAGTATTCGTGAATGATGGCAACCTGTGCGGAATTTCCACAACTGAGGTAATCTAGGCCGGCTTGCTAGAAACAGCGTCTCAGCTGACACTGCGTGAAAAAAGCCCTGCCAAAGCCTGCGCACGAGCTGAGCGAGACTCAAACTGCGTCTCGAGACGCTCGCGCGCCCCAGCCTTCGGAGTGCTTTCTTTCACCCAGTCTCAGCTGAGACGCTGTTCTAGCAAGCCGACCCTGCTAACGTTGGTGTGTGCTGTCTTGTGGATGACGTGTGTTAGCCCATGGTGGCCTCCCGGACACGCTAACCACAGCGGCTGTTCTGCTGGGGACGGCAGGTGAAACCTTTCGCTGGTCTCACGCCGTCCCTACGGTTTCAGAGGCGGACGCCTGGAGTCGGCCGGACAGGTTGCCGGAGTGGGGTCCCGACAGGGAACGCAGCGCCGCCGCCGCCAGACAGGTCTCCTGGTTCGGACAGGGTGAGTGACGCACTAACTTTTTTTGTTCTTTGCTTCTCAGTCTTGTTTAGTTCACGGATAAATTTGTATCGCCTTTGCTATTGAAGAGGAAATCTAGCCGTCGCGCCCCTAGTGACTAAGTTTAGAACTAAACACGTGGGGACCAGAACAACATGAAGAGGGAGCCGAACTCTGCGTCAGTGTAGCGCCAATTTATTTTTATTCATTTATTTTAATTTAATTGAATTCGAGCCCCAGCCGAACTCGGAAGCAGCCCTCGTGTTCAATGAATTATGGAACCTATTGGGCCATGGAGAGGAGTGGCATGGGAAGTATACTTCGTTTCACTTTATCTGCGAGCGAAGCCAAAGCTAGAAGCGCGAGACCAGCGCTTTTTGCGTTTCTGCCCAGCTCGCGCGCTCGAGCAAAGCCTGAAGGCACGGAGCTTTCGTGCTCGCGCTTCCAGCTTTGCCTTCGCTCGCACATAAGGTGAAACGAAGTATAGTGAAGGAGTAGTTTCGGTTTCGACAGCCCCGTTGACGAAGTAGTACAACTCAGCACTGCGCACTTAAATAAAGTCGGCGCTCGCTCGCATTGTAACCATTCATCTTCGTGAGAGCCCTCGTTGAAACACGGACGTCCAGCGGTCGGGAAGACCTGCCTAGGCTTAGCGAGGTATAGGATTACGGACTGCTGCGTCGCATACCTTTCTGGCGGCCTGGTTCCAGAATGCACCGTGACGTTCCCGGCTCACGAATCATTTAAGAAACCTAGGGCATTGGGGAGACGATGTAACAGGATGATCGGCCCAGTATACTTTTCCTTCCCTGTGCTATCGTGGTCTTGTGTTTACTTGCGCACAGACTATGGCACGTTGGGAGCCCCCAAGAATTGTGCCCCATGCATTTTATCCGTATTGGTAGGCCACACCTACGGTATGATACATTTAAGGAGAGTCACATGTTCGAAAATGGAAGCGCTGTATTTAGCTGTGACGGGATGTCATGAAGCGAGGTTGGCAAATTGAAACGAACACTTAGTTCCAAAGGGTTCTCAAGGTGCTATGCATGGGACTACGTCTCTAGGATTGCTTCGATTTTGCAAGAGGTCTATTTTTGACCAGCACTCTATCGATTCAGGTGACGCCAAGAATCCAGTTTACGGGCATCGCCTTGGGTAAGCACCGAGCTCTGAAAACAAATCTGGACAAAACGCCTTTTAATAAATAGTTTGATCACCTCGTGAACACACACTTCTATTGTTTACAAATTCCCAGCCCGGTGTGCGATCCCTACGCACGTGCTCGCGTTTTTCAAAGGCGAGCCAGTCGCGTGCCACGTGCACGAACCCTAAAAATGGCACCGGCCGAAAGCTTTTTGGCGCTGCTGTGTACTCCTCTGTTGAGCGCATGCTGGCAAGCGAGCGTTCGCCGGATTCGTTTGGCACTATCAAAACTGTTTATGTGAAATCATAAGTTGCGAGCCATATATGCGTTGCGGCCAAGATCATAACTGTTTTGCTTAGAGTGATGACATATGATCATTTTGTTCCGAACGCTTATTTTTCGCGTTTGCTCTAAAACGGATGAAAGAGTGTATAACGGCACGCGCCCCGTTGACTGTGCCAAGGCGGCATTTTATTTCCGGCTATTTCTTTGCAATTTTGCCATGAGCGAGTGCTGTTGGCATCTGGTACTACCGAGAATGCCACCATCGTAAACAAAAGGACATTCTGGTACCCTCATTTACTTCGAGGCTAGGCAACGCCACAGGCGCGATGAACAAAATTCCGAATGACGCCCTGAGTTCTATCTCGTGCGTTGGGCGGAGATTCGAAGGCTAAGGACTGGCGCCTCTAAAGCCCTACCCGATATATTTGAAGCGGATGCATGATTTTCAACTGTTTTATGGTATTACGAGAGAATTGCTACACGCCCCTCAAAATTCATTTTTTAAACAAAACCAAAGTGGGGTCATGGGTAATTAAACAAATTTCAAAAGTTAATTTAAGAGGTTGAGGGTGGAGGAGCGATGCCTAAAACTACGTTAGGCAAAAGGATGGCAATATGCGAAGTTTGTTGAAATACATGTACAGATTAAAAGGTTTAAGACACGGAATGTTACTCCCCGGTCCAAAGTCCGAGTGGTACACAGTTTCATACTCCTCGTAAAATGCACATGGTGGCATTGGCACAGTACTGGTACTCTACACGACTGCTACACGGAAATGTGAAACTATAGCTGTCCGTGAAACATTGTGACAAAGTCCGAGTGGTACACAGTTTCATACTCCTCGTAAAATGCACATGGTGGCATTGCCACAGTACTGGTACTCTACACGACTGCTACACGGAAATGTGAAACTATAGCTGTCCGTGAAACATTATGACATCACGGCCTAGTTACAAGGGCCCTTACTTGAGGAACTATAGAGCTCTCGATGAGTGAGCTCAATGCGGCGTTCTAACAACCCATTCGGTGATATCAGTTGATGGAGTCTGCTCACAAGCGTGTTGGCTACTTATGGGGTGCTATGAAGTGTGGCCGGAATACTGGCATATTTCGAACGCGGAGATCAGAAGGCAGCGCCGTTCTGCTAGTATTGTGTAAAATATATATATTTTTTTGTCAATGGGCAGCTTGCTTTTAACTGATGCAGAAGTCCTGCGAAGGTTTGGATTCCGGTAGGGGAGTGGAAACGCTGCCAGAGACCACTCTGTCGTGAGGGTGTCGAATCTGTGTGATTTGGTTTAGAAGATACGTTGACTCGCTGATTCAATAGAAGAAAGATTTGGAAAGCCCCCTTGTCATCAGCCTCGGCCACAAGAGAGTCGACATGATTGGATGCTTGGAGTCAGATGGGGTCCATTAGAACGCCCGCCGCCAAGCTTTTTCATCAATCTTGCGGGGCTGGGTGGCTTCCTATGCAAACAGCTGAGCGTCTTCTGCATTCTTCAGATTGGCAGAGGGCATTTCTGGAAACTGTCAGGATTCCAGAAGCGTCTCAAGGCCTTGGACATAGGCCTACAAGACTCTGCCATTATCCCCCTAGTTTTTTTTTAACCTTGTTTAAAGGTAGTGCATTTATTTATGGCAAACTTTGACAGGATAAGGGCCGCTTTAGATGTTAAAAATTTGAACCTTGATGCCCCCTCTGTGGAAACATGTAACCATGTTAGCGGACTTTCCATTTATTTGATACTCAGCGAGAACGAACGACGTTGCGATTGCGAGTGACATTTGAGCTTTGCTAGTATAACAGGAAAGTGTAGGTAAATTCAAACAGTGAAAGAGTTTGGTGAGGATAGGGGCGGGGGGGGGGGGGGGGGGGGAGACAATGACTTTTTTTTTATTATCCGATCCGTGCTTCAAATTCAGATGCGACCGCACCAAGGCGGAACTGCAATTGTGAGAGGAGTTTGGAGGAGGGGTGTCCGCGATGTGGCGTTGTTGAGCAGCCCAAAGGGGAGCGGGAATTTTTTTTTTTTTTTTTTTGCCGGGGCATTTGCAGATAATCGTATAAGTCCAAGGAAAAATCGCAACGCGCAACCATATGGTTGTTTGTTGTGTGCATTTCGGAAATGCCGAAGTTAAGCAGTGGTAGAGTATACAGTATTGTTGAGAGATCGGTTATTTTTTTAATGACCAGGGGGTCTTTCCAAGTGGCACCGGTTGCTATTGAAAACGCGTCGGATAACCCCCAAGAGTAGACACAACTAAATTAGTAGGTGTATCGCCTCCGGACGTCAGGTGACGTATAGTTGGCTCTTTTAAATGCAACGTACTGTTGATTAATAAACCAGTTTAGGACGAAGGTCACCTATCATCAAAGTATTAGTGACGGGTCACCTAAGTTAGGTATCGGGATGGTAGCGCAAGAATTCATTTATGGTTACCGAAACACTCTATTGAATCTGCCACTTTAGGCAGGGCCACGCTAGAGCTGTCAGCGCAATGAGCAAATTTCTAGCGGAGTGGTTTTCATTGGTAGCAGCAAAGATAGCACGGACAGCGCGTCGCTTCAGCTATGAGCAATTCCATATAATTGAATTAACGAAGAAAGTAGCAATAAAACTCAATAACAAGTAAGAAACGTAAATACAAAATAACTCACATACAATGCATAGCATATTCTGACTTGTGAGTTACAAATATATTCTTTATATTACGAAACATATAGGTAAATGTTAGTCAGAGAAGACCTAAAAATGTTTACGTTGAAGATATTATTACCCATTGTATCGAAGGTGTTTAAAGTGAGTGAAATAGAGATGAGGGATAGATAGAGATTTGCCTAGGTGTTATAAAAACATTGCATGCGGTTAGTAAAACTGAATAAATTGCTTTTTTTTCAACCAACAAAGTGAAAATTTATTTACCAGAAGGCCCTTTTGTGTTGGCCCCTGTCATACAAACCGACTGCCCGGAGGAATGCAGCAAAACCAACGCATGGTTAGCGCGCTCTAACAAAAGACAATGGATTTTCAATTATTCTATTCCTCGGGGAGAACAAAACTGTCTGGATTTTTATTATTATACGCGCCCAGTTGATCAAGACGCACCCGCGCAGGCATCTTGATCCGAAAATTCAGAACGTCTTCTCTATCCTTTCCCCGCGTGTCCCTGTTTGTTCCCGTGGTCTCTTTGTTTATAAAGTTTACTGTGCGCAGTCTTGTACACCTTACTTGAAAGAAGTAATCGATTACCGTTACGATTACACTTGGATAAAAATAAATAAATTATATGACTTGGTTACTCGAGAAGAATAGTATTTGGCCGACACCTGAAAAAGTAAGCGTTACTTTTCTGATTACTTCAGATTTTCAGAACGAGAGATTTTCCTGCCGGTTTGGAAAAGCGGTCTTTCATACTGTTCATTATCGAATTCGGATCACGGAAATGTAAGCTACTTATCGTCCTAATCTAGGAATGATGGTAAATCATCCTTCTGCCGGAGAGTTCTTGATTCGAGGATCTTTAGGTATGAAACTTATAGAAACAATAAACGCCATTAGAAAGGGAAAAAAAAGGAGCGGGGGGGGGGGGGTATAATAACGGTTGCAAGTAGTTTGAGTACTTCTAAACCAGGGATTTAACCAGACCCCCCCTAGGGGGGGTTTACACCCCCCCCCCCTCGTGTTTCCGAAAGCACCCCCTTAATTCACTACGACTCCTATATTCGCAATGCCCCCCCCCCCCCTTTAACCCCCCCCAAAAAAAAGTTAGACACCCCCCCTGATTTCAATTCCTGGGGAAACCCCTGTTCTAAACGTAATCAGATTACTCTTGGAATTGCTTCCTTATAAATGTAATACAATTATTACAAAATTACTCTAAATTCAATACAAGCAATTTGATCTCCTAAGATTATCGTACTTCTGAACGCTATAGAACTGAACTCTAAAGAGGGAGAGAGAGAGAAGAGAAATCCACGAACATATAACAACATGCCAACATTCCTAACTTTCTTTTGGGGTCTTTGCAACGATTTGTGAGCTGGGGAGACCATTCATATAGAAGGGACCGATTAGGACATGGTCCAACAACACTCGATCTCAATTACGGCCTATATACGCCGGAGGCGAGCGTCCATACAAACGACGCCACGGAGCCTCTCGTCTTCATTGCGCATGCGCCCGCTTAGCTTGCCCGACCGCTCGGGCTCGTCCGTAAGAAGCGTAATGAGACGGCCATTATGACGCCGCGGCGACAATGTCTCGTTCCGCGGATGCGCCTGTGGAGCCACCCTGATCGGATTAGACAACGGACAACCGTTGCGACGGACGCCATGTTTATTCGTTACCGAGGGACGCGGGTGTCAGGCGCTTACCGGATTAGCCCGGTGGTCTGTAACTGAATGCTGAATGTAGTACGTCTCCGAATTTCCCCTCCAGTTTCGCGAAGCGCGGCGACACCGAAAAGCTCCTCTCCCTTAAGCACTGAGAGGGATTCTTGGTGGTCTGTATTGGGGAACTTGGTTCATCTTGTGCTCTGGGGTTGTAGAGTTGTCTCAAACTTTCGGATGTGATAATTGGCTGCAGTATAGTTTGGGGACCGCATGGGCTGGGGACCCGAGTCTGGGAAAACAGGAGGAGGAAAAGTCCGGCCACGTGGAAGTTATTTTTCCCCAAGTTTCGGAAAAAGTCCAACTTGCTAGCTACACGGAATGTGTGCTAACTCTATAAAAAGTTGAGGAACGTGACTGTTTTGCATCGCAGTGCTGCGAATGTGTGTATGATGAAGATCGCAGACGGCATTTAGGCTTGTTTTGAGCCGCTTAGTTTTATTATAGGGTTCTTGGACCGCGTTTTCGCCCGGTGTGTTTAGCGTCCTGTACCTCCGAAGCATGCAAAGTGTCCCAGAAGTGTGGAACAAATTATGTTACAGCAGCCGGCGTATCATACTGTCCAATGTCGCGATCGTGGCGGTTACTCTGAGAAGTTCCGGCGAAAGAGCCGAGCGAACGCCAGTGTCGCTGTCGTGATGGTGTCCCAACTCCTGGCGTGAACTGTCAAGTTGGACATCGACTTGCAGCAGAACAGGCGTCTTCCACATAAACGCCTTCCACTCCTGTGCCACCGCGAGGTTCGCGGCAGGCAGCAGCATTACAATTCTATGACGTAATTCGGCGGAAATCGAGGGACCTTATTTGAGCACGCTTGAAAGATACCTGTCGGAGACGCGCACCAGGCGCTGAAGTCCTACTGACGTGGCAGATGCCAATGTTTTTTTTTTCTTGTTTCACAAAAAGAAAGCTTATTGGCAAAACGAGCGATGTTCCTGTCACGTGTTCACTAACATGCTTCCTTTTTTTAGTCAAAAAAGAAGACGCAAGTAATGTATGCTTTAGTCTTGACATCATAGTTTCGGTCCCGGGTAGCATATGGAAGGGGGCTCACGCGCGGGATGTGGCCTGGGGAAGACCCTGCAATGCCCCCCTGGGTTCCACGTCGGCATGGCGTGGGCAATCCCATGTCAGGCTGCCAATAACCCTATGGGTCTCACCTCGGTTATGCGAGGACAAAGTTAGCGTATTAGTGGGTGAAGTGAGGGCACGCCCGCTTGAACCGCCAACACAGAACACCTGTAGGCCTCACTTCGGCAACGCGTGGGCATGTCCAACTTGGGCTGCCCATGCAATGCACCTGTGTGTTTCCCCTCAGCTATTGGCGGCGGGTGCGAACTACGAACTACAGGGGTCGCTCCTCTCGCTATCATCATCCTCGTTTCTGACGTCGCGGGTAGGACAGACCGCCCAGATCTTGGATCTCGGCTCGTTAGCTCGCTTCATGCGCTGCTTGGGTAACGCGCGGCAAAGCCTGTTTCACTCGTTGCGTTTATGTCGTCAAGTGATATTTGTAGTAGGACATTTTACCCAAGCTTGAAAACGTGGCACGCGTAGTCGTGTTAACAAACACTTTTGGCGCTGAGGTGTCGAAGCGCTGGGGTGGTGGTGTGCTGTTCTCTCCCCCAGAACAGAAAGCTGGATAATGAAAATAGAATATCCAGCACTTCACTCCACTACATCTACTACGGCGAATATGGTGTATTTTTATTGCGATTCAAACAAACTAAAATTGAGAAAAAAAATTGCGGAGGCTTAGTTCGGCTATGCCAGGATATACGTAGCGTGAGCTTATGCGCACAAAATGAGAGGCGCTATCAAGCGACTCCGGTGCAGCGTCAGACTTGGCTACTGCGCAACGGAGGCGCACAGCTGGGCACGCGGTGGCGCCAGTGCGTCTGCCGCGGCTATGATGTCACTCCTCTGGAATGCGCAGACCGGCGAGGCGGGCGAGGTGGGCGCGGCGGCGGCTTCGCGTGGCTCTCATAATGAGCCGTGCTCATTATGCGAGCCGCGCTCATTATGCATGCTCATTATGCGGAGCTTGCGGCGCCGTGCGCCGCGCGCTCCGCATAATGAGCACGGCTCGCATAATGAGCACGGCTCATTATGAGAGCCACGCAAAACTGCTCAACCTTGGCCAGTGTAGCTAACGCTACAAAATGTCCCATCGAATTGAAAATAAGAAAGGGAAATTCGAGAATATCTCGCGTGTGTAGTAAACACTTCAGTAAAAGCGATTCCTACTTGGTTCCAATGTGTTTTTTGAGTGCTGGTATCTTATTAGTTCCGAGTTGATTCCGTCTTTAAATTTGTAAATTAGTTGACAAACATTTCCTCAAAATAACTGACAGGAAAAAGCGGTGGCTGGCTTCCGAAGTCGTCACAACTACATTCCTGCTTATTCACGCGGGCATTGCGAAACGTGCGAGATTCCCCGCGATCGAGGTCTGTTCAAACTAGTAAGTCGGTAACAGTTGAGCGTTCCAAAAATTAAGGTATACACCTGCTATGAATTTATACCGTTTGAATGTTTAGTTTTGCAGACACAAAGAATTGCTCATAATGTGTGATCTGTTTCTTAGCGAAGACAGAAAAAATTAATCAATCGCCTGAATTTGCCGGGCCATGGCCGACAATTTAAGAAGTTACGAAAATTTCTGATTTTATTTTGAGCAGAAGTCGCAATGTGACAAAACTTTTTTGCTACGTATTCGATGCGGGAGGAGAAAAGCATCAGTTGCTGACAAACAATTGCTCGTCAGCAACTGTCGAGTCACAGTCGGATGGAAGCGTCGGTATCGGCAAGCTCAATGTAGCTAAAACAAATGTGCGGCGCTTTGCAACACAACTGTGGGCGCGTGCACAGCTAAGGTGACATCACGTTATTTACCCTAGTGAACACAAAACCTTTCTCTACAGCAGCCTTCAAAGATCAAAAGAAAAAACGAGAATCCGCTGGGAATAACTCTGACGCACGCCGCGCAAATCTGTAATGCGAAGCTCCAGGCTTGTTTGAATACTGTAAACAACTTAATTTTCGCGGGCTCAAATTTTTGCTAATCGGGCCCATGCTGAAACTTTGATATTATTCGCGGGTTCTAATTTTTGCGAATAGAGTGTAGCTTCCGTAGCGTTTACATATTGCCCGAATTGTTCGCGGGATGTATTTTTCGTGAATCGTAAGCGATTCGCGAAATTCGCGAAAATTCGGGTCCTCGCGAAAATTTAGTCGTATAAAAAGCAAGTTCGAGGTGTTGTTATCCATTAGAAAGATAGCACACAAAAGCATTCTACACGGTTTTTACTAAATAAACCGTTTTTAAGTGGCATAGATTTCAACTAACATAGACACAATAGGCACTCCGTGCTATTAACAAAGCGCGTCGTCTGCTCGCTTCCTACCCGCTCCGTCGCGGGAGAGCGCCCGCGAGGTGGCGCCACCCAAAACATCTCGGCTCCAACATGGGGTGCAGAGTTAGCACAGGGGGGGGGGGGGGGGGGAAGGGGGGGGGGGGGCTTCTCGGGGCCTCCACCTCGGCTATATGGGGGAAACGGTGGCATAGATGTGGGCTACAAGGGGGTAAAGCACGGGCATGCCCAACTTTGACTACTTGTGCAACTCCCAAAATGGCCCTTTCCGCAGACATTAGGCATATTTACAGCATGCTTTTGAAATTAAACATTAGATAACGGCTCAATTTGATACCAAATCACAGAGGATTGAAATTTTAAGCTTCAGAGAAATTTTAGGTTTGCGAAACTGTATGTCTGACTTGCTACTCAGCGGGTATACGTGGAGAAGGCCGTCTTACGTGGGGTGGCATTTTTAACGCAAATTCGATTTGAGGTAGAATTTCAAACACACTTTTATCTCTTCTAAAACTCGGTGTATGTAGCCGGCTCAAGCTGCCTATGTATAAAGATTACATCTCCAACAGAATTTCAGATGGAAATGTGAGCAGCTTTTTTTGTTCTATTTCGTACAATTGAAATACCCAATTTTCAGTAAACTTGCTCAAAACGTTTTATTGATCTATCAAAATGGTTCAAAATTGTAATAATATTTTTCGGTAGGCACGTCGGAAATGTGATGCATGCAATTCGAATTCTAAAACTGAAGCTTGGGTGAGTTGGTTGAACATATTACTGACTTCACAGCGAACAATTATCACACACCACACACACACTAGTATTTAGGACAAACACAGAACATGCACACCGCGCTGAACTCAGAACTCTATTTTGTATTACATTTTTTTTTTAGAGCGCAGCTCTTAGGCGCCCGTTTCCGGCTTGAGCGGCGTCGCCGTCGCCGTCACCGTCGGCGTCGGAGTAACCGCGGGGCATTTTTTCCGCTAAATTTAGCGGGGAAAGTTTTCCGCGAAATTTAGCTGGGAAATTTTAACGCTAAATTTAGCGGGGAATTTTTTTCCACTAAATTTAGCGAGGAAACTTTTTCCGCTAAATTTAGCGGATAATGTTTTTCGCTAAATTTAGTGGGGAAAACTTTCCGCTAAATTTAGCGGAAAATTTTCCCCTAAATGGGAGGCCAGCAAGAAAGGAGGAAGGGCATAGCCTCCTCTCCGTACCTTCCCCTCCTCCTCCTCAATAGCTGAGCTGCGCTCTAATTCGGCGTTACAGGGGATTGTAAACGTCTTTTATTTTTTTCTTCGTCTGTTAAACCAATGCACCGAATTTGTTCGCAATTATCTCCTTGTGGCCTAGACACGTATTCAGGTTTGGGGGGGGGGGGGGGGGCATAGGGCTTGGCTTTTCCCTCCCTGAAGTCTTCCATTTTGCTGTAGCCTCCACTCCCCCTCATACAAAATTTCGTCATGCCCCCCCCCCCCCCTCTCCCCCGAATCAACACACTGGCTACGTCCCTTTTTGGGCCAATACACAAGAACAATTTGAAAGTAAACATACTCGGCAGAAATCTGCCTGGTTGGGTGAGAGTTAAAGTCCGAAAATGTATCTCCAACCAAAATTTGAAAGGCAACCCGACGTTTCAAAACCAACTCGGTTTCTTCTTCAGAGGTGACTGAAGGCACGCGGACACAGCAGCAGCTCCTCACCTCTTCGTCTTCAAAAAAGAAAAAAAAAATGAGGAAATTGAAAATTTGTAAAATAACTTTTTTAGCTATGAAGATGGTCGTCTCTTTAGCTTTTTCGTCAGGTCACGGAGGCCGTGCGCGTAAACAGAGGGCAAAACGCCCAGCGAGCTGTTAAGGTTTCCTGGCGTGTGATGGATTTGCCACGATTCCAAGAAAAGTCTTCTTCGAAAATCGGGCTCTGTGTCCACCACGTGCGCATTCGCGAAGTCAATGTGATGGTCTAGGGTATCGCAATGTTCGGCGATGCCACTGCGCTCACTGTCAACCTTCCGCACGTCGTTCTTGTGTTGGCGGATACGCTCGGGAAAGTTCTTCGTCTCGCCGATGTAGGTTGCGGGGCACTCTGTGCAAGGAATGGCGTAAACCACGCCCTGTGCCCTTTATTTTGGTAGACGATTTTTCGGTCTTGGCATAAACCTTCCGAGTGTGAACGTGGGCTTGTGGGACACCAGAATACCTTTTTTTTCTACTTTTTTTTGAAGACGAAGAGGTTAGGAGCTGCTGCTGTGTCCGCGTGCCATCAGTCACCCCTGAAGAAGAAACCGAGTTGGTTTTGAAACGTCGGGTTGCCTTTCAAATTTTGGTTGGAGATACATTTTCGGACAAGAACAATTACGCAGAGTTTTCGCAATTGTCTCCTTTCGGCCTGTTAAACTGACTCTTTCTCTGACAACGTAAGAGATGGAGTACTGACACATTTATCGTCATGCTTAGGAATACGATCCAAGCAATAATTGTGCGCTGTGAAGTAAGTAATTTGAATGCACTGCAATATCTCAAACTGTAGGGAAATGATAAAATAAACCCGAACGTGATGATGATCCCGGGGAGACCTCATATGTCCTGCCCACGTGGGCCGTCCAAGTACGTCACCTGTTGGTCATCCGAAGCAATGCAGGTTGGCTGTCCAAGTGAGTGCCACTTGGGCCCGACTAGCGAAGCCGACGTGCGACCCGCGTGGGCCGCCATAATGGGGCCGACGTCGGTCCCCTTTTCAGAGCCCACTTTGTGCTACTTGGGTACTACTACATAACGTTTGCATAACCCGCTATGACCAGGGCGTTACTTCTAACTCGTTCTCTCTTTTTTAGGTAATAAAGTAACGACTCCCTCACTTTATGCACATATAAACGAGTACCGTATTTTAATTAGATATTGACCTCATAACGTTTGAGTAACTCGATTATTTACTTTTTCTGCGGTCGTGTCGAACAGCCAGCTCGTTCTTAGCCGCCAATCGTGCCACATCTGGACAAGCGAGGACGGGCATAAAAAAATAAGAACATGATTGTCGCCTTGGTATTAATAATTACGCAAGCCTAAGAACATGCAGAATCAAACGAAATTTGTTCGGTCCAGTTTTCATCTTTTGTTTTCCTTTTTGTTTTGCGTCTGTATTTTATAGCTTGGCGCCCACAAACAGATACTCTTGAAAGGTAAAGAAATGAACAAAGCCGTTTCCTTCGAGGCTCTGCTGCAAGTAACATACTTACTATTTGTGGGAGTAGCAATAACCCAACATAGTTGCTTTATGTCACTGGCAGCTTAAAGGGTAACTACGGTACATTTCTTCGATTTTAGGGTTACGATTGTTTTTAAGGAAGGAAGTGTCCCTAAATTACGAGGTGTGTGTGTGTCTGTTTTTTTTTTTTCGATGCCTCGTATAGTTTTGTATATATATTACCTTAAGGTTTTGTTTCGGGGGGATCTACGCCGAAACCGAAACTACCGTCTCGCGCATGATGACAACCCTTGTGGTCAGCTGGATGACCATCGTGGGACGCAAAGTTCGTACCGCGGTACCGCAAAACGTACGACCAGCCTAGTCGCCACAGCAGTTCCGATTTGTCAGGTGAGATGCTACGGCGGTTTTACTCATTTGCTTTGTATATACCAAACATCCGCAACGTGCAATGCACGCTGCAGAAGCGTTGTGGAAACTAATCGTAAGCTCGCACTGAGCAGGAGCAGACCGTAGTATGGCCGTCAGCGAATGCCACCTTCGGCGCCACGACGCGCTTAGCGAGCAGGAAGTCAATAATCTTCGTGCGCGATCACTGAGGAGCCCTTAAGGCCCTGTCACACTGAGGCAACACGACGGCAATAGCAATACAACACCTTATCGAACAGTCGGGCAACTTGTTGCTCGCTCACCGTGTTGTCCGACAAACCGGTCACATCGCGGCAACAGCAGGAAAACATGGACGACAACTAAAATGTTGCCTCGGTATGACAGCTTTCGGCAACAAAAACAGCAGAAACTTGTGTTGGACAACGTGTGTTGCCCTGATCGTTGGCTGAGTGAATTTCGGGCCGGCAACACGACAGCGGAGATAGCTTCGATGGCAGAGCTAGTTCCCTATCAATAACGTCTAACTCATATAAAGGCTTCGAAAACGTTATTTAACAATAATTAAGGCTGGCGTGCGGTGAAAATAATTTTATGAATGTTGTTACTGCGTAATAATTGCGGAAGGTGATTGTCGAAATGGTCACAGCTTCGGCCGTGAACGTTCAGACTGGTTTTGAAATTAGAACTGTCAAGAAACCAGCTCACATTTCTGCTAGTGAAATACAATTTCATGCCTACTCACCTGATAAAGTACAATGAAAATAATCTGGGAAAGCAAAGATTAAAAACTTGAAGAATTAAAATGACCACTCTGATCATAATTGTTGATGCTTGGAACTTGGAAACAGCCGCCACCAGACACCTGATTTGTTTCAAAAATACCCAGGACGCTTTGAGGAATGAAGCGATCACAAAGCAGGCGGTAGGCAAATAGCCAGCCTTGAAAAATATTTATTCTACCGATTGTAATGAAGTCCGATCGTGTCGGTGTCGCAGTTTTTAAGCGCTGTCAGTTGTGTTCAACACAAAAGACGCTTTGGGGCACTGCCGGTGCTAACTCAATTTTATAGTAGAAATAGGAATTGCATGAAGAAAAGAACCGGACAGAAACACTTCATCCGGTCTTCCTCGGTTAGGGCTATCTGCTTTGTCAGCGAATGAAGTAAATTTTGATAAAGTAAAGGGTGAAAAATACTCCCCGTGTCAAGTTTTCCAATCACAGTCACTGGTTGATGTCATCTCGTGGTAATTTCCGACTCTTCGAACGCACTAGCACTTTGTAGAGTCACATTTCCAGCGACTCCGCGCCGCACACGAACGAAGGTAAATAATCAAGATGGCGGAGTGTTCCCCGTGTTGTCCGCGCCGTCAGCGCGGTGTCACAGGGTTGTCGATCAACAAATCGGACAACACGGTGGCCGGCCGTCAGCAACATGTTGCCGGACTGTTGTTGTTGCCGCGATGTGACAGGGTCGCCGGCAACACGATTTTCTCGTGTTGCCAAATACAGTTGTCCAACTGTTGCCTCAGTGTGACAGGGCCTTTACAAAACTACGGCCTCTAAAACAAAACATAACAAGTAGAAATCGTCCACTGGGACGGCTCAAAACGCAGCAGAAAGACACGGCGAAAGATGGGGCAGTACGAACAAGTAACCTGCTTGAGTACGAACGTGACATCGGGGCACAAGGTTGCTTGACAAACAGTCAACCCGCTGAATGCCCGCTGAAAAGCTGGCGGTAGCATTTCTAATGTCGGTTTTGGAGTGGATCGCGGTTTCCCATTAGTGTGATATTTCGGCAGTGCTCGTATTGTAAATCATTATCGGTCGTTTATTTTGGTTCAACCTTTGAGCGGAGTTACCCTTTGAAAAACGCAGGGGGTAGCGTGTCTCAAGCCTCTCATTATTTCTTTGCAGCCAATGAGATTGAAGCATCGGCCAATATTACCAGAAAAGAACGACCTACGAACCAACAATCGTGGTCGCCTTGTGTTCCTTTCACTGATTCTAATACAATCCGGTTCAACCTAAATGAGGCGAAGAACAATAAGTATAGAGAGATATTTTAATACAAAAATTAGAGATACGTACTCAAACACAAAGATAGAGAATATCTGAAATCATGCAGGTGAATGAACCGTACTCGATCGAACGCAAGAAAGGTTACGAAGCCGCCGAAAACACAAAATATTTCGCGGATCCGGGATTCGTACTTCGGATCTCCCAATATTTGGTCGGGTATGCCCAACCGTACATGACCGGATATTGGGAGACCCCTAGTTCGAACCCCGGCTCCGCCCAAGGTTTTTTGTCTTTCGGCGGCTTCGTAACCTTTGTTCTTTTCGATCAAGTGCCGTTCATTCACCCGCATATTTTAGATTTATTCCTCTTTGGGGACCGCGTAAGATTCATATATATATATATATAGAGAGAGAGAGAGAGAGAGAGAGAAAGAGAGAGAGAGAAATAGAAGCCGTGAGAAAGAAAAGAAGGGTAACAAAGGTAAGCAGCATGCGGATCGCATCGCCACTGCTCCATTGTCTGACGAAGGGTCAGAATCTTGTGTCTGTCGCCTAGGTACTGGACTCTGGATTTGGGGGTTAGTTTGCTCCGTATTTTCCTCCCGTCAGACGGTGCAACTTTTAATCATAAAGTGAAAATAGAATTGGCCGGCCATCTAATAAAATGTAACTAGGAATAGGATCCCATAAGATAAAAAAAAAAACTGGGAAGAGTGTATTCTTTTTATTAAATTTCTCTCTGGCGATCATTACCTTGGAAACGTACGACGTTGAGGTGCGTACTGACATGCCCAGTTTATGAGCACAAACTTATTTCTACATAAATAGTTACGACGAAAAAGAAAAACTCAGCGAAGCAGGATTATTAGGATAAAGTAGTTACTAGTTACTAAGTTACTAAAATAAGGAAGTAATAATACTATACCATGATGAAATGCAGCGCCAAGTTACACTACGCGCGTACAACATGCATGGTACAGAAATGAAAGGATTGAAGAAGAATCTTAAAAAAAAGGTTGTTGAACTCTTCTTGTGCTCAAAACAAAGAACAAAGTCAATATCTACAAAATAAAAATACACAAAAAATAAAAACACGCAGCTTTACTTTGATAAAATATTATCGAAACGATCCACGGGGAAAAAAAGAACAGAAAAATAAACTCATAAAAGCGAGAGCTCGTCGCCGTGCATACCGTACCATGGCAGTCCTGTTTTGCGTGTCTTCCCATGGTTTCTATCATCCATTGATTCCGTCCTGGAAGAACGGGAGCCTTGAATTTCGACCGGTTTCCTGGGCATGCTTGGAGGCTCCGGGCCTTGCGCAGGAGCAGACGGAGTCACAGGGTTGCTCGCTGTTTTCTCGTCCTCGAGCGGTCGATACTGGGCCCGCTGCAGGGATCGCTCTCCATACACGGCACGTTCGGGAAAGGCGCACTCGCGACTGCTCCGCTTCTTTCCGCGCTGCTGCAACCTTCTTTCTCATCTGTACGTTTTTTTTTTTTTTCGATTGATTTGATTTTTTTTGGTGCTGTTAATTTCTAAGGTGAATAGCATAAAATTCACGGGGAAATGTCTGGCTTAGCACCCGGCGGATTTATGCACTGAGTGAGTGAAAATATATATTTATCTCATAATTAGAGGATCGGTCGCCTTGGGTGAGTTATTAAAACGGCGGCACCCGACCCGACCCGACCCGATCCGACCCGACCCGACCCGACCCGACCCGACCCGACCCGACCCGACCCGACCCGACCCGACACGACACGACACGAAACGGCACGACACGGCACGACACGGCACGACCTGACCCCTGGCCCACCTGACGCGGCCTGACCCAGTCCAATCCCAGCCCTACCCGACACGACCCGACCCACTTGACGCGACGCGACGCGACCCGACCCGACCCGACCCGACCCGACCCGACCCGACCCGACCCGACCCGACCCGACCCGACCCGATGCCACCTGTCCCGATCCGACCTGGTTAAATCAAGGTCATAACCCAGTTGGAATTTGATTCCTTTCTCGTTGTTGAAGTGACCACAGTGAACATTGTCCAGCCGTCTTTCGCCTGAGGTGTCGCAGTGATCTAGACCCGATGCTTGGTCGGGCAAATATTCGGAAGCTTGACCCGACCAGACGTGCCCCAACCCCAACTTATCCCAGCATTTTTTTCTTTTTTTTTCAAAAAAAGGGCACTGTCAAGCCGACCGACCAAATCCAATCGACTCTTAGCCCGAGCAGGGGGGCGAAATTTATCGCAACCTTTCCCCTGGTACAGTGGTTGTAAACCTGATTCTCGGTTGAATGCTTCATCATATTATTACGAACAATATCCTTTTGATATGATAACTCGAATAGGAGGGCACAGTGCTACGAAATGGACCAGCACAGTGCGTAACTTCGCAAGAATAACTGCATATGCTTCGCTTGAGGAGCATATACAACTGCCCTCCCGTGTATAGCTGGGTTACTCTACAGCAGGGGGTCTCCAAGCGTTTTGGCTAAGTGGCTGGATTGGGGATCTGTCGCAGTCTCGAGGTCCGGTAAATAAACAAGTAAATATAAATGTGAAAACACGCAATACATAAACATAAATAGGCATCTAAATACAAAAACTTGAACTGGAGTAAAAATTAAAAAAAGAAAGGTGGATGAATACATGTACTTTATTTTGAATATCAATATGTTGCTAATTATGACATTAGAAAAATATCGCGACCCAGAAAACTCACCAGGCATAAATAAAAGTGCATGGGAACTTTGGCATATTGGCAGACGACTAAGGAGAGCGATAGACCTAATGATGATATTATGCAGCAGTTATTATTGAGACAGGACTCTAAGCATTATATACAAGAGGACGAAAATAAAATTGAACACAGTTACACAGACATGAAACAGGAGCACAATATCATATGGCCAGAGAAACTTGGCGTGGCTAATCTGGCCCGCGGGCCAGGTTTCGAGACCCCTGCTTTAGAATATACCTATATGACTCCACCAAAGTGGCGAAGCGGGCGAGTTGGTTCATGACTTATAAAATTAAAAGCGTTAACAAAGACAAGGATAAAAAGGAAGGCGCTCGTCGTGTTCGCCTTCCTTTTTGTCCTTGTCTTTGTTAGTGCTTTTAGTTTTATTACTCCACCATTCAGTTACATCTAAATACTCTATGGAGTAACGGTATAGACTCGAGGTCACGCGCTCGAGCGGTCCATTTCGTTTCGAACGTTGAACATTGTACGTACGATGTACTTTTTAACATTTTTACTGCGGTTATAAAAATGAAACAATTGCACATTTAGAAAATTATTCAAAAGTGAAATGCGATTTACACATACGTGCGGTGACTGGCACTTTAGTATTGCCTATACACTGATTTCGTACTATACACTCTAAGAAAGGCACACTACGAAATGCACACTACTATACACACTACTAAATCAGCTCAGCGAATGATCAGGCGGAACATTTGTTTAGGCCTAAAAATGAAGTATGCGCGTTGGCATTACGCAATGCAAAGCGTCATGCTTGCATTGCGTAATGACACAGCGCAGACCTAATTTTGAAGTCTAGACAAATGTTCCGCCTCATCATTCGCTGAGCTGGTTTCGTAGATCGCAGACATTGGCTCTACGAGTGATTTGCGGGTAAGTAGACGCGCAGGTTTTTCTTAGAATGTAGCGAGTTGAAATTCGGAACACAGAAACTTGCGAAAACTGGTGCGTTCTTCTATTTTTGCCGCGGTTCGCTTAAATAACTTATTATCAACATATTGACAATAAGAAATTCTATTTAGGCATATTTATGCCTAAAAAGTTGTTTGGCCTATATAGGGGCGCAGTCACTTGGGTCCAATAAGAAAAAAAAAACATTGTCAGATTATAGTAAGCACACGTGAGTAGGACTTTTTTTTAATTGAAAAAGGAGCAGAGAAATTACGATATATTGTCTGACTTATTATACGTGTGCTGAGTCCTAGATCAAGGAGTGTCACGATGCACATTAAGATAATAAAAAGGTGCCCTAACCCTGTTTTTGCGTTGATAAATATTGAATACAATCTTGCTAAGCAGAGCAGGAGAGTCAATCGCAGCATTCAATTTGTTAATGAAACACTCTGTCACGAACTACAGGTTTTCCCGCTCATTTTAATCCAAGCGACGACCAATTTAATCCCGGGGTCACTCAATTTAATTCAAGCGCCATACAATTTAATCCAAGCGCCATACAATTTAATCCCGGGGTCAGTGAATTTAATCCACAATATATATATGCACTTATTTTGGTCAGTGGTCGTGTTTTCGCTTACACATTTGGTAACTTAGAACGATTGTTTATATAATTAGGACTTTTAGGGAACAATTGATAATTTTATTACTAATGTGATTACTTTGAGTTACTAGTCCAACTATTGACTATGTTGGTTACTCTTTTTAGAGCGCAGGTCTTAGGCACCCGTTTCCGGCTTGAGTGGCGTCGGCGTCGCCGTCGCCGTCGGCGTAACCACGCGGTGCATGATGGGTAAATTCCCCCGCTAAAATTAGCGGAAAAATTTCCCCGCTAAACCGAGCGGAAAATTTTCCCCGCTAAAGTTAGCGGAAAATTTTCCCCGCTAAAATTAGTGGAAAATTTTCCGCGCTAAATATAGCGGAAAGTTTTCCCCGCTATATTTAGCGGAAAATTTCCCCCGCTAAATCTAGCGGAAAATCTTCCCAGCTAGATTTAGCAGAAAATTTGCCCCGATAAGTCTAGCGGAAAATTATCCCCGCTACATTTAGCGGAAAATTTTCCCAGCTAAATCTAGCGGACAGCTTTTCCCACTATATTTAAGTTTCCCGGCTAAATCTAGCGGAAAATTTTTCCAGCTAGATTTAGCGGAAAAATTTCCCCGCTGAATCTAGCGCAAAATTTTTCCCGCTGTATTTAGGTTTCCCCGCTTAATTTAGCAGAAACATTTCCCAGCTATATTAAACAGAAAATGTTCCCCGCTAAATCTAGCGGAAAATTTTCCCCGCTACATCTAGCGGAAACTTGTTCCCACTATAATTAGGTTTACCTTCTAAATGTAGCAAAAACTTTTCCCAGCTAGATTTAGCGGAAAAGTTTCCCCGCGAAGTTTAGTGGAAAATTTTCCCCACTAAATCTAGCGGAAAATTTTTCCCACTATATTTAGGTTTCCCTGCTAAATGTAGCAAAAAAATTTCCCAGCTAGATTTAGCGGAAAATTTTCCTCCCTAAAACTAGCAGAAAATTTTTCCCACTATAATTAGCTAAATCTAGCAAAAAATTTCCCAGCTAGATTTAGCGGAAAATTTTCCCCGCTAAGACTAGCGGACAATTTCCCCCTCCTAAATCTAGCGGAAAATATTTCCCACTATATTTAGGTTTCCCTGCTAAATGTAGCAAAAACTTTTCCCAGCTAGATTTAGTGGAAAATGTTCCCCACTAAATCTAGCGGAAAATTTTCCCCGCTAAATCTAGCGGAAACTTTTTCCCACTATAATTATGTTTCCCTGCTAAATGTAGCAAAATCCTTTCCCAGCTAGATTTAGCGGAAAATTTTCCCCGCGAAGTTTAGCGGAACATTTTCCCCACTAAATCTAGCGGAAAATTTTTCCACTATATTTAGGTTTCCCTGCTTAATGTACCAAAAAAATTTCCCAGCTAGATTTAGCGGACAATTTTCCTTACTAAAACTAGCAGAAAATTTTTCCCACTATAATTAGCTAAATCTAGCAAAAAATTTTCCCAGCTAGATTTAGCGGAAAAGTTTCCCCGCTAAGTCTAGCGGACAATTTCCCCCCCTAAATCTAGCGGAAAATATTTCCCACTATATTTAGGTTTCCCTGCTAAATCAAGCAAAAAAGTTTCCCAGCTAGATCTAGCGGAAAATGTTCCCCGCTAAATCTAGCGAAAAATTTTCCCCGCTAAATTTAGCGGAAAATTTTCCTGCTATATCTAATGGAAAATTTTTCCCGCTATATTTAAGTTTCCCCGCTAAATCTAGCGGAAAGTTTTCCTCACTAAATCTAGCGGAAAATTTTCCCCGCTAGATTCAGCTGAAAATTTGCCGCTGTAAGTCTATCGGAAAATTTTCCCTGCTAAATCAAGCGTAAAAATTTCCCCGCTAAATTTAGCGGGAAACTGGCAGAAAATTTTCCCCGCTAATTTTAGCGCGAAATTTTCCTCGCTAAATTTAAGGAAAAAATTTCCTCGCAAAATCTAGAGCGAAATTTTCCCGCTAAATCTAGCGGAAAATTTTCCCCGCTAAATCTGGCGGAAAATTTTTCCCGCTAAATCTAGCATAAGGTTTCCCCGCTAAATCTAGCAAAAAAATTTTCGCTAAATCTAGATGGGAAAATTTTCCGCTAGATTTAGCGGGGAAACTAAAATATACTGGGGAAAAATTTCCGCTAGATTTAGTAGGAAAGTTTTTCTGCTAAATATAGCAGGAAACATTTTCCGCTAGATTTAGCGGGGAAACCTAAATATAGCGGGAAAAAGTTTCCGCTAGATTGAGCGGGAAAAGTTCTTCGCTAAAAATAGCGGGAAAATTTTCCGCTAGATTTAGTGAGAACATTTTCCGCTAAATCTAGCTGGGAACATTTTCCGCTAGATTTAGCGGGAAAACATAAATATAGCGAAAAAAGTTTCCGCTAGATTTATCGGGAACATTTTTCGCTAAATTTAGCGGGGAAAAGTTTCCCCTAGATTTAGCGAGGAAACTTAATTATAGCAGGAAAAATGTTCCGCTAGATTTAGCGGGAAAGATTTCCGAGCAGTGAAAATTTTCGGCTAGATTTAGCGGGGAAACTTAAATATAGAGGGAAAAATTTTCCATTAGATATAGCAGGAAAATTTTTTGCTAAATTTAGCGGGGAAAAGTTTCCGCTAGATTTAGCGGGGAACATTTTCCGCTAAATCTAGCTGTGAAATTTTTTTGCTAGATTTAGCAGGGAAACCTAAATATAGTGGGAAATATTTTTCGCTAGATTTAGGGGGAAAATTGTCCGCTAGACTTAGCGGGGAAAATTTTCCGCTAAATCTAGCTGGGAAACTTTTTGCTAGATTTAGCTAATTTTAGTGGGAAAAATTTTCTGCTAGTTTTAGTGAGGAAAATTTTCCGCTAAATCTAGCTGGGAAATTTTTTTGCTACATTTAGCAGGGAAACCTAAATATAGTGGGAAAAATTTTCCGCTAGATTTAGTGGGGAAAATTTTCCGCTAAACTTCGCGGGAAACATTTTCCGCTAAATCTAGCTGGGAAAATTTTTTGCTGCATTTAGCAAGGAAACCTAATTATAGTGGGAAAAAGTTTCCACTAGATTTAGCGGGGAAAATCTTCCGCTAGATTTAGCGGGGAAAAGTTTCCGCTAGATTTAGCAGGGAACATTTTCTGCTTAATATAGCTGGGAAACTTTTCTGCTAAATTAAGCGGGGAAACCTAAATACAGCGGAAAAAATTTTTCGCCAGATTTAGCGGGGAAATTTTTCCGCTAAATCTAGCTGGAAAAATTTTCCGCTAGATTTAGCCGGGAAACTTAAATATAGTGGGAAAAACTGTCGGCTAGATTTAGCTGGGAAAATTTTCCGCTAAATATAGCGGGGATAATTTTCCCCTAGACTTAGCGGGGCAAATTTTCTGCTAAATCTAGCTGCTAAGATTTTCCGCTAGATTTAGCGGGGGAAATTTTCCGCTAAATATAGCGGGGAAAACTTTCCACTATATTTAGCGCGGAAAATTTTCCACTAAATTTAGCGGGGAAAATTTTTTGCTAGATTTAGCGGGGCAAATGTTTTGCTAGACTTAGCGGGGAAAATTTTCCGCTAACTTTAGCGGGGAAAAATTTCCGCTCGGTTTAGCGTGGAAATATTTCCGCTAATTTTAGCGGGGGAATTTACCCATCATGCACCGCGTGGTTACGCCGACGGCGACGGCGACGCCGACGCCACTCAAGCCGGAAACGGGTGCCTAAGACCTGCGCTCTAAAAAGAGTAACCAACATAGTCAATAGTGGGACTAGTGACTCAAAGTAATCACATTAGTAATAAAATTATCAATTGTTCCCTAAAAGTCCTAATTATATAAACAATCGTTCTAAGTTACCAAATGTGTAAGCGAAAACACGACCACTGACCAAAATAAGTGCATATATATTGTGGATTAAATTCACTGACCCCGGGATTAAATTGTATGGCGCTTGGATTAAATTGTATGGCGCTTGGATTAAATTGAGTGACCCCGGGATTAAATTGGTCGTCGCTTGGATTAAAATGAGCGGGAAAACCTGTAGTCGTCTTGCGGAAAGAAACGAGAGTCTAAAAGTTTCCAAGAGACGTCAATAATCATTGTGATTTCGTCGTCCGATAGGACGATTATACAGAAGCCTGATAAAGCGCCCCTGGAAATATTCCATTTTAAGCGTTTGACTTATACCCTTTTGTTACACGGGCACACTTAACTGCAGCTACGCTAAGCCACGGATAGCGCACAATACTTTCCGACAACATTCTGCGACGATGCAGTCAAAGCTATGGGCGAACGTGCGCTTGAGCATCGATCTTGAGCACCCATCAAAGCAGAGCACGCGCTCTCTTCACTACTTTTGAAATATCTGTCCGAGAGTATAGTACGGTATATGTGCTGCCACGTAACAGCTGTTAAAGCTGAGTTAACCGCGGTTAAGTGTGCCCGTGTAACAGGGGTATTACACTTACGTAATTCCAAAAGGCCGAAGCAAATTCCATCCTTGACAAAATTAGCGAAAAAGCTAAAGGGCCTTCAACTACTACAACTATGCTTGTATTACGCGTCACGGCATCGTACTTCTTTGATTGACACGCCTTAGGATGTTTGTGGGTCCTAAATGACCATATTGAGACGTTTCAAAGCACTTTAAATTTGACATTTTAGTTTTGCGGAATATTGCCACGCGCGCCGATGAGCGAACGCGTGCGTGACCGGATGGTCACCGTGCCTGGCTTTTGCGCGGAGGCACCAAGTTCGATTCGTGGGAGCGGACGCTTCCTTTCTTTTAACATTTCGATTTAGCATTCTCGTAAGATCGAGTACCTTGCCGTTTGATTGAGGTACAAACAGTGGCGGATCCAAAGGGGGGGGGGGGGGGGGGGGGCGACAGGGGCGGCCGTTCCACCCTCAAACAAAGTTGACCCCCCCCCCCCCCCCTCCCCCCTTCTCGGAGGGCAATTTGAAATGGGTGGACCCCCCGGTGCACACGAAAAAATGATAGAATAGCATCCTTACAAATTTTCCGCCCCTGGGTACAAAGGTTCTACGCGCAAAACGTTCTACGCCGAGTGTTCCAGAAACCCACGCGGGTATAAAAGGGAAACTGAAGCAGTTCTGCATTTGAGGAACAACACCAAATTCGTCTTCATTTGGCCGTCAGGATCACAAATATCGAGATTATTTTTCGATTTGGTGCATGGGGGCTGCTGAAATTAATTTTTAAAATACCGCTGAAGCCCTTTCTTCCCGGGACGTGACGTCATACTAGGAGTTTTTTGGAATCCCTGCTCTCACTCATCTTCAGCGCCTGCACTCTTGCTATTCTCAAAAAAGGTCAGAAATAGACATCATGACTGGCGTCAGTGCGGAAAAATACACCTGACAAGCTTGCAGCTCCACGCGCTGCCCACTCGAGCGACACGCGTTTGGCGGCCCAAAGATCCTATATGACGTGACGACTGGTCGGAGGTTTTTTCGTGTTTTCTCGAGTTTTGTTACATCTTCGGGGAAAATGAACGTGATATTTAGATTCATGGGATAAAAATAGCCCAGAGATCACCTCTAACTCGTTTTTTTTTTTTTTTTTTTTTTTTTTCAAGAGGCGTTTTAGCTTTCCTTTAAGGGACTCCGCATGGCGAGCAGGAGGAAGTCTCGCCCCAGAGCTTGATCTTGCTGTCACACCGCCATCGACGCCTGCGGCACTATAGGCTTCTTTTATTTTCTTTTGGGCACAAGTTCGCCCCATTTAATGTTTAGTTTGCTTCAGATTTCCTCGCGTCATCACCTGTCATTCGTGTCAATATTGTACTGCAGCATTCGGGACGGGCGCTTCCTGACTGGTCCGCTGACTCCACCATCAGTTCAGAACGGGGGTAAGGAATTGTATAATTTATATACAATTAGTGAAAAGACTGTAAGTGCGCAGGCGAGCTGGTGGTAGCTAATCATGTCGTTTAACACCTGAGTCTGTGTGCAGGAAAGGAAAAATACTTTTAGTCCAAGGAACAGGTACTGAAGGAAACGTCTCAAGAGACGTTCCCTTCTACCGAAGGAGACACAAGCCGCAAATAGGATTTTGAGTTTCTGTGACTTACTCTGTGGTGATAAAAAACGAAACGTACCTAACTTTCTATGGGAACGGCTGCCATAAGTCCTACCTTACTCCAAATATTTAGGTCCGATTTTGAGCAAATGAAAAGGGTGAGCAGGCTTGAAATGCAAGTGAAATGAATCGCATTCGTACGTTTTAGGAGTCTATACGTCCGCTGAACGGAATTAGCTGGTACGCTAGGTACTTTCTCCACGCGGAGCCAGTCACTTGATCCTCTTAGATCACGTGACCGATTCCTTTTGCGGTTCTTTTAATCGCAGGCAGAAATTCTCGCATTCCCGTGCAAACGGACCCTGGAATCTGAAGAAAAGTGTATACTCATACACAGAAGGTGCTTTTCTGCTATAGCTCGCAGTTTCCAAGCGACATCGCATGGTAACGGTTTGCTAAAAGTCCCTATTGGGGACTTTTAGCAAACCGTTACCGTGTTCCGCGTGCCGCACTACCGGAGCCTTTAAAGCATATGCTTTTAAGCGTGCGCCTCGCGGTCACGGTATCAGCCAGACGCGCTTAGAACTATGCGTCAAAGGCGCCAGTAATGCCGTACGCGGAACACAGTAACGGTTTGCTAAAACTCCCTATTATCATGTCTGTAGCAAACACCGTGTTTTTTTTTTGTTTTTTTTTTAATGATGCTTGAGCAGTGTGGCTGCGGCTTTAGCGGTTTCGTGTCCGAGAATGGGATGTAGCCTCGATAAAACCTGTTGTCGCCGATTGCTCGCTTCACGTACAATCGACGACTGCTATCGGGGCGGGGGCCTGAGCGAGAACGGCGGGCGCGGTAGGGTGAAGAGGCAGAAACAAGGGACGCGGTTGCAAAACGAGAGCCCTGGAACCAGCAGCGACGCGAAGCCAGTTGCCAGCGGCAGTTTAGGTGCCAGATAACCGACAATATATTTCTTCCAAAAAACTCTGCATACCGACACTACGCGCGTTGGATTATGGAACCTCTTCGGCCATGGAGAGGAGTGACACGGTTCCGATTTTGATTGCCTCGTTTGCGAAGTAGAGCATCTCACCACTGGCTGAACATGAATTCAGCTTTCGTTTGCATTGCACCCGTTCATCTTCGTGAGAGCCCCCGTTGAAACACGGACCTCAATTGGCCGTAAGGACCTGCCTAGGCTTAGCGAGGAATGGAAGTAAGGCCTGTCGTGTCCCATACCTTTCTGCTGGCCTGGATACAACTCCAGGTTGCAGCATACCCTCTCGGTTCACGGATGATTGATGAAGCTTGGGACATTGAGACGATGGAACAAGATTATGGTGGCTAGAAGGGGAACGTGTCAGCATCCAGTAGCTTGCTCCCTGTGTAGCAGCGCGCTAGTGTATCATGACAACGATAGGGGGCGCGCTCATCGACACTGAGATGAAAATTGCGAACTGCAGCGTGCCGGACGGGCTCTTCGCGTCGCTAGAATTGCTCGTGCGTGGTGCTCTTCCTGGAAAGATTGCCCCATGCATCCAGATTACCGCGATGGCAAAACGACAAACGCACTGCTTTTATACCGGATGCGCCACGGGGTACGTTTCTGCGAAAAAAGAAAGAGAAGAAAGCCTCCCTCTTCACCGTTCCCGACGACGACGACGACGACGACGACGACAAAAGCATCGACAAGTTTATTCGTGTGTTACGTTAGCCATATGTCCAAAATTAGCGTAGTTTAACTTTGAAAAGTAATTTAGGAGTGGTTATCGCACGCAATACTTAGTCGCGGAGCAAAGAAAGTACCCGAATCGCAGCGGACGCGAACGGACGACGCATCTCAGTGTCGACTGCAGCACCAGAGCTGCTTCCTGACCGGCTGCTCCTTCTGCCGCGCTGATCCTGACACGTCCCCTTTTATACCTTCTAGCCACCGTTGCAGGATGATCGGCCAAGTACAATATTATTTCTGCCCTCGTTTACCTGCGCACAAACTCTGGTACGTCGGGATTCCCCCAAAAACGTGCCCCAGCTTTCTATCCGTAGTGGTAGGCAACACCCTATATTTAAAGAAAGACACACGTTTGAAAATGCACGCACTGTATTTGGTCGTGACGGGATGTTGTGAAATGTGGTTGGCAAATTGAAACCAAAATGGTGGCTAAAAAGTACCCAAGATGCTTTCCGGGTACTGCGCCGTTAGAATCGTTTCGATTTTGCGAGAGGTATATTCGTTTGGTGCGGTGTCTAATGTGCGCGACAGACAGCGGTTTCGGCTGGACACGCACAAAGGCGTTCCAATTTTTTTTTCTTTTCTTAAGTACCCAACCAATTGACAAACTTCCGACAGCGTAAACGATTTTTAATGCGCTAGCATTAGAACGCTCGTTTTGACGAAAACATGGCGGTGTCTTTTGTTTGTCAGCGCCGGGAAGAGCAAGAGAAAAAGGGGAGAGGGTGATGCATGCGACACTCCCATTGGTTCGAAACATTGACGTCAGCGCGCGTCAACCTCTCCTTTTCTCCCCGGCGGTGACAAATTGACAGACACCACCGGGGCTTTTTCAAAACAAGCCCTTCCGTTTTCGTCCAAGTCACGTGCACAGCTAACGCGGAGCCAGAAAGGAGAAGGCGCCGCGTAACACCTCCTAGATAACAAAGCCGTAGTGCTGAATCAGATGGCGTCATCAGAGAAGGCCAACGCTGGATACAGATTGGAAACGTGTGCTGTGTCAGCGCTCGGCTTCGAGACAAGTTCGAGCCGAACGTTGACGCAATCGACGTGTTCAATTTGGGCCCAACGCTGGACTTTTTTGATGACGCCATCTCATTCAGGAGTACGGATTTGTTATCCAGGAGGTGTTGCGCACCGACGCGCTGGAATGCGGGCGTGCTTAGTCGCCACTTTGCCGTCGCCGGTTCTTTGCTTTGGGTTTCCGTAGTAGCGGTGCTTGGGCTGTGAAATGTGGTTAAAACGATGGATGCGGTTCCCTCCAGGAGTGATATGAATGCGGTTCCTTCCACGAGTGGCGTGGATGTGGTTCTGTCCACAAGTTATATGGATGACCGACTCCAAGGGCGTCGACGTACTCTGCCAGGCGGAGTACAGAAATGGGGTGAAAAAACTTACAGGAAGATCCATAGGCGAATTTCTAGGGAATAAGTTAACATGATCTTTGGGAAACGCCTATAATTCTCCCTTCGGCAAACTCTAACACTGACCCCGTAACGAGGCTAAAGAGAGGCAACAAAAAATAGAGGAAGCAAAGGAGAAAGCCCAAAGAGAAAAGTGAAGGAGACAGCGTTAGCGTTTTTTAAAGGGGGACGTGCGTGGTGCTTCTAGGGGTTATGCTAACGCATTCCCTAAGAATACACCAATGGATCTTCCTGTAATTTTTGCTTAGGGAATGCCCCTATCTAAACTATAGTCTGTGACAGGTCAAGAACGAAGGGGAAGCTCCTCCCACCCCTTTCCACTTCAGCGGAGCGAACGGTGGAGAGGAGGTCGCCTCCTCTCCAGCGTCCGCTTTACTAAAGTGAAAAGAGGGGGGAGGAGCTTCCACTTCGTTCTTGACCTGTCACCGACTATAGATTCCCATTTTTTTCCTGTTCCTTTTACATATGGCCAGTACGTCATAATGGCCGACAAGAAGAAAAACTGTGAAGGTCAGAACAGTGTCCACTGCCTTCGGCTGCGACGTTGTCAGGTGCAAGCTACACTTGTACCCGCAAGGTTGACTCAACCCCCGCCCCCCTCTAAACAAGAGGGCGCATGAAAACATGCGCAGCACATACGCGAGACCTATACACACGGCTGACAATAGAAAGGACGAAGCGGCCGGGGGGGGGGGGGGGGGAGGGGCGGCCGTGTACACACACACACTACACGCGTTCTCGGATGGGGGCTAAGCCGGAGCTCGAGCAGCAGCCAAGCCGAGTGGAGCCAAAGCCGGAGCCAGAAGGCCGGGAGGCCCGAACGAACCACAGTCCTTCCTCGGCGTATGAGTAAGCGCAGAGAACTCGGGCGCCGAGAGATCTCGGAGCTCTAACTTGATTAGGACCCTTTTCATCTTGCTCTCGGAGTGTTCCCCTTGTTTTCCTATCGCTGGGCCTTTTCTCTTGCGCCGCGCGCAGACACGGGAGGAGAGAGAGAGAGAGGGGAACCGGCGCGTTGCGCCTGGGGTCCGCCGTGGCGCCACCGCGCATGCGCGCCTCCCGAGGTTCCCGACGGCCGTCCTCCCCTTCCTCAGTTTCCCCATCTTGCTCTCCTTCTCGGTCTTTGCGAAGTTTCCTTCTCTTTTTCTCTCTTCCTCCTCCTCGTTTTTCATCGCATCGCTGTTATCATCATCATTGCGCGTCCGGCGTAGGATGGAGAATATGCCCGCGTTTTCTTGCGAAACATTCTGAAAGAAAGAGAAACTACGAGCGTAAGCACGCTGCGCGCGTTTTTATAAAGTTCTTTTTATGACTATTGGAGCACCCTCTGTTGAGAAGGCATACTCCTTGTGGGCCATACTTGTAACAACGTTACATCTAACTCGTTACTATAATTTCGTAACATATATGCACACCTTGTTTCTCGTTTCGGACGGAAGGCACCGGATTGTTTCACCCGGCGTCCAATTCCGGGCTGATCCACCCGCGGATCCGCAAGTGATAACGAGGCATTAGAGACGCTTTCAGAGAGCTGTGTATGGGGGCCGCCATAACCGGCCTTCAGTTTTTGTTTTCTCTTATTCCGTTTACTTCCCTTCATCATTACCATAGCAGGCGAGATTATTGCCATCTTAGAATCTACTGCGTTCTTCTCCCCAGCATTGACCTTTGTGGATGCTCGCCAACACCCGTTTCAGCGGATTGGTATCTCTGTACGACAAGAGAATGGCGGCTGTATTCTGGAGCGTGTGTAAACCGTCTATAGGCATTATGTCTCATTCACATTTGCGGCTTAAGCGCATTCGCGAAGGAACCGGTTCCCGAATGTGCAAAGAGACTCAGTTTATTTTCACGCGCATTAGATTGCGAATACATCACTGGCGATTTGAACGCCAGTTTGAACGAAGCATTAGGCTGTATTCAGCTGGATAAAAGTTCTTAGAAGGCCACCAAAAGCACTGTGTGATTTGACATCAAATGGCGCTAGACATTTACAGAAATGCCTATTCGGAACCGGCCACGCGCACACAAACGAAATTACCTGCGCATATAATAGCGAGTTTTAGAATAGGGGGCCGCACAGCTTTGTGTGCCCCAAACAGCTTGGGGCACCGCAATAGGCATGCGCAGAAGTTCTGCGCATGCGCACTGGGACGCCCCAAGCTGTTTTGGGCACCCAAAGCTGTGGGGCCACCTATTCTAAAACTCGCTAATGTGGAGCACGTGGAAGGCTCACCACTGCAATCTTCGGAGTGCATGCAGCAAATGACGTGACGAAAAAAAAAAAAACGTTTTGTCTAAAAACGTGGTTGTCGCAGGGATACTAAACAGGCAAAACGTTATGCATGCTCGGTGTCCCTGCGCAAGTCAAATTTTTAATTCAATCGATCTTTAAGGCCTCATCCGCTGAAATCGAAGGGACTGCGCAGACTGCAGTGATTGTTTCGCCACCTGCTTTGCAGGAAACAAATGCGTGGGTAACTTCTTTTTTTTTTTTTTAACTTACGTCGAAAGTTATAGCAACACTGGTTCCCGCTGTAGGGGATAAATTTCATAATTTCAGAACGACCGCTAACTTGAGATCTTCAACGTGGACGACGCAGTAGTATTTACACGAACACACGCCAGTACGATGCTCAAACTGATCGAAGCGTGCAGGACCGGGAATCGAGACTATGGGTCCCTGGGTTCTACAGCGCGAGCTTTTGGTCCTCGTAGTCCGAGGTGCGGTGTGCTACTAAGACTGGGCCACCAAACTAACCACGTGATTTAGAATGCTCAGCCGTAGCAATTTATGAAGCTCACGCAGTAGGTACAGTAACTGAAAAAAGAAAAACAGAAAATAAATAGCATGTCTTGCCTGTGTACGAACATTACCATCACCATTGACATGAAAAAGTAGAGGAGCTGAAAAATATCCATCTTCGCAGTAACTCTGCGCAAGTAACTGAGTTTTCTTGTAACGTGTTACTGTTTTCGATAACGTAGCACTGTACCCGTTACATTCAAGAAACAGCTACGCGTAACGTATTTACCTTAGTATTGTTCAGTAATGTATAAGGTTAGGTTTCTCGCTTTATTTTGTTGTCATGAGTTCCACGAGATAAAAATAAATAACATTTCAACATTTTTTTAACGTTCTCGAACGCCAAATTTTGAGTATTTGCAAACCATCTTGGCAACCTCGAGCCCTTCTTTCACATACCTTTTCAAGCCCTGAAAAATGAGAAGTGGGTAGTGAAAACGGCACTTGAGAATGTGCGTATCATAGATATTGTATCACTGTGTTAACACGCGCACACAAAAAGGCAATGCATTGAGCCGCTGGCGTAACTTTTTATCGGTTATGATAACGGTGACACGATAGTCTTATCTTGAGAAAACGTAAACCATTAGCGCGTTTTTTTTTTTTATTAATGGGAAACTGGTAACCCGTTTTGTGACTCCTTGCGGTAGCGCCCGTAGCGGCAGAGAATACAACCAGCGCTGGTGGCACTGGAAGGGCCTCGTGCGTTTCGGGCGGTCTACCGCAAGTGTGCCGCGGTCGTGGGGTCGCCAATTGAGCGTGGGTATTCTGTCTTCCGCGTCGCCGGTTCGAATCCCGAGCTCGCTTTCGAAAGCTCCCCCTCCCCCTGCCTCTCCGCCCTGGGCTCTCACTCTCTCTCACTTTCTATCTTTCTTTTCCCTTTCTCTCTGTCTCTCCAATTTGCATCCGGGGCCTTTCCGCTTCCTGTGCACGCCGGACACCCGGTTCCAAATCTTCCACGCTTGGTTTGTTTTCGTTCCCGGCTTAAAGCTGTATTGAAAGCGGTCATGTGTTGGCTTTAAAAAGTATAGTTGTTGACACTTAAAAAAAAAAGAGTTTTGTGCACAGATTAAACATAATGAAAAACTGCACACGATGTGACCGGTCAAAACGAACGAGCACAAAACGAACAGGCGCTGTTTGTTCTTTCTCTTTGTTCAGTTCCTTTGTGTGTCGTATCCCATTACGTTTAACGATACCCACCTCGTCCAAGTTCCCATCTTATTGCGCATAGATCGCGCGTCGCGCAAAACATCGTTGTCAGAAAAAAAAAAAAAGCTTTTTTTTTTATTTGATTCATGTATTTTACCCTAAATGCGCATAAAAGCATCTCAATTTATCTCGTAAATGTGGACATTAATAAAACTCCACGACAAGTAGAACTTCTTTTTTTTTGTACTGTGGTTTTTGAGGCGAAAACGCGTATCTTATTATGTCAAACATTATGAAAAATGCTTCGATATTCGTCTCTTTTCTCTTCCACATGTCACTGTATACCACCGAACGTCCTATAGGTGTCGGCCAGTCACCTCCATTAACGGGATACTACAGCGAAATTTCGGCGCTTATTTTTTGGTCTATACGTGTTCAAAAAAACAGTATCACATTGGACACTCCAATCTCTCGTAGAAAAAGACACAAAAAGGAATTTTAAGACGAATTAAACGATTTGTAAATGGCACGTGATGGATGTCAGTGAAGCCTAGATATATACCCTCACCTGTGCCCCATGCGTGCAAGCATGTGCAGCGTGCGCGTGAACGTACCTTTGGCAAGCTTGTAATTGCACGCAATTGCCCGCACGAGCAGAGACATGGTGACGGCCAGATGCCCTGCTTGCAATCGTCTCGTTGACAACAGCGTCGCTGCAGCTTTGCTCGTCCCGAGACAGACTACGTCACGATTGCGCCCGATGTCACTTGCTCTCCGCTGGCTGCTCTCCGAGCGCTCACAAAAGTGGGCCGTTTATAACAAAAAAATACAACCATCAGGCTCAAAATACAAACGTGCGATTGTCATTTACGGATATTGTGAATCATATTCAGCCAATTTCTGAACAAGACGGGTATATTTCAAATTTCGTTTACGTTTCGCATTAATGCAGCTACCATACCGTGTTTCAACCGCTGAAAGAGACGTGATCAATGGTCGGGTAAACGATATGCTCCAGAAAGGAATTATACGACCATCAGCAAGCTCTTGAACGTCTCCAGATGTACTAATTAAGAAAAAAAGACGGAACTGCTCGCTTCAGCGCTGATTACTGCCGCCTAAATCGTAAAACGTCAAGGGATGTATACCCAGACATGTGCACTTACCCCAAAAAGTAACTAAATACCATTAACCGTTACTCGCTCGACAAGTAACTAAATCATTATTTGTTACCGATTCTCAATAGGAACGCGTTACTTTACCTCAAATGTAACGAGTTAACTTTCTCGTCACATTGACGACCAGATACACAACTGCTACTTTTGTTGTTTATTGTTTTCTTTTCAGTAGTCGTTGCACTTAAAGGGATACTGAACCAAGGAATTTAGTGTCCATAATAAGTGGCGCACGTTCTTTCCACGAGCCAGCAGCCACCGGTGTGCGCGAGCACACGCAACAAAAATGACGTCAAAGATCTCCATTCGCGGTTAAGATGGCAGTGAAATGCATGGGCTTCGGGCGAAAGGAGAATAAAGACAAGTTTTTCATCTATACAGTGGTGTCTGGTGTAAAAGGTAAGCGATTAATTGGTCTAACAAGCATGTAGCTAGCTCTTGTAGAGATGAAAAGCCTGTCTTTATTCTCCTTTGGCCCGAAGCCCATGCATTTCACTGTCCTCAAGCGCGAATGGAGGTCTTTGACGTCATTTTCGTTGCGAGTGCTCGCGCACACCGGCGGCTGCTGGCTCGTGAAAAGAACGTGCGCCACTTATTATGGACACTAAATTCTATGGTTCAGTATCCCTTTAAAGGGAAGCTGAAGAGCTTTTCGAAAAAAATGAGTTAAGGGTTGATCCTGACGTGTTTGTGCCTGCTGAGTCCAAATGTCACAACCGTTCGACCCAAAATAATCCCTCAACGCGAAAAAAAGCGAAGAAATCAGAAGCGATCGCCGCAGCGGCACGCCATTGGCTAGTGACGCGTGACGCTCCACTACGTCATAAAAGGACCATCTCGATTCTCGCTTGCTCCGTCGCTTGCGGAAGTAGCCGGGCGCCGGGTCTTCTGCTCTTGTATATCGGGTTCGGCTTCTGATTTTTCGAAATCTTTCGGTGAATCCGAAAGAGGAATGTGTCCAAACGACCCTAGACGTGACAAAGTACGCGTTCCAGCCGTTGGCAAAGTAGGAAAATGACCCCCCGCAGTAATAAACGCAGACTCGAGGAACCGCTTGCGCGGGCGCCGACATAGCCGGCTTCAGACCATCAGGAACGTACTGACTGCTACTTATTGTAACCTAAAACGTTGACAATAAACGGAGTGCTTTTGACGGGACGCCTCAAGCCGGATTAGCGTGACCCTCCCCAAAACGGTCGTCCGAGGACAAGAATTCTGCACACATCGGCCTTCGTGCTTGCCAGCTGCTGGACACGTAAGCGTGCAGGCTGCATTGTTCTGAAGTGGTTTCAACTTTGAAGGGATAGTATAATCGGCTTCGAGCGACGGGAGAGCTTCCGCTGAGATGAGACGGGTGATAAAACAGGGTCACCGTTCTGCCACCTCCATGTCCTTGCGCACTATGCGAATAACTGCGCAGAAGGTCCATCCCTGTGATAGCGGTACCCTCCGCTGCGTTTAGTTTGTTTGCCACAAACTATTACGCCATTATAGCTTTAGAAAAATCGGAGATGTGTGCCCGGCAGCCCTTAATTTGATGCCAAAATGATGTCAAAATCGTGAAAGCTTCCTGGGCCTCTATATTTGCATAATTCTACCAAGATTTGTTGACTGCATCACACCACCACCATGCATTATCATCGTCCGATCGCATTTCTATGGCACAAAGAATAATTGCATAACACAATCTTTATACGAAAAACACTGCGTAACTTGTAAAAAAAGAACTCAATTCAGAAGAGAAGGTCACATGCTTTGTATTTCCAAAAAGCTCTCCTGAAGAGAATATGAACCTTTGGAAGGAAAATTTAACAAAATTTATGTTTACGTTTAAAAAATATGTGACCTCAAATAATGTCAGCAACTGTAAAAAAAATGTTTATGCTAAAACAAGTTGCACCGTGAAAGTCGCATTATGAATTGCATGACCACTTATTAGAGCAAGCCCTCCTCTCCCAAGTGACTGGGTAGCCGAGTAGATAAAAGGCAAAAGAAAAAAATCTTGGGCTACCCAAGATTGTTTTCTTTTGTTTCCCAGATTTCCCGGACCGGAGTCGGTCCGGAAAATATGGTCACTTCAGCAATATAAGAAACCAACTCCAAAACACTAATATAAGGCGGTTAACACAAGAGAGCCAGTAGAAACCCGCTACTCGGCTAAATGATCGCGGCTTTTCTAGCACACTGCACAATTCTAACTCCGTTTCACCTTATGTTGTACCGCAGCGAAGGCAAGAAGCGCGAGCTCATAGTGTTGGCAGCTGCCCTTAGTGCACGAGAGCTTGTGCCGCCGAGATGTGCCCTAGAGCAAGGAGCTCGCGCTTGTAGCCTTCCCTGCGGTACAACACAAGGTGAAACAGAGTATAATAACATAATAGCTTTTTTCTAGAACAGTCGACCTACAATTCCTACCTAGTTACGTTTCCCCCTTTGCTTGTGACTTTTAATGCGCTGAATTGCCTTCTTACCTTCAAAGATGGTCGACAGAGAGTCGGGTTCAGGCGAGACTTCTTCAGACCCAAACCCATACGTATATAGTTTTCATATGCGCCGTCCGAAACACGTTTCGAACAATAAACGGTGTACTGCTCAAACCCACCCACCCCTTTAAAAGCTCGGTGACGAAGTGGAAAAGACGGTAAGCGGGAAGAACAACTGCGACGAGCGCTGTTCGTGAAAGCTGGCGGCTACACATGAGTACGGCATCCTGCAACAGCACTAGTCAGTTGGTTCGGTGCCACGAGAATTCTGCAAACACGTGAACAAACAAGAGAACAATCAACACGTCATGCGATTGAGTGAATAGCATGACCGGTCAACGGATCAAAGCAAGCGCTATGCAGCGGCAGAATGACGACGGCTCGAAAAGACACTAGAGCAGCCTACGAGGAAAGCGCGGCCAGCCGCGGCGGGGTCCCCCAGTCGGTCCTTTTGTGACGCCGGCTGACGGGCTTCCTCCTCTCTCCCCTTTCCCTCTGCTTCGGAGAGGCGTGGCTTCGGTGCTACTTTGAAGGCGCTTTTCCGGTTAATCCGCGCAGAAAATAACCAAACGAATACGCTATTCGTGATTGCTGAGGCCTCATTAACTAGGCTTAGGTGTTTTTATTCATATTTAAAACCGCTTCAGCTTCCCTTTAAGAAGTAGCTGCCTTTCGAAGTTTTCATGAATTATGTTTCCCCGCTTTTTTTTGAGAATACATCTCAGGCGACCCTGAAGAGTCGTTCTACTCACGCTCTCGATGGAACGGCAGTGTTGTGCTTCAGGAAGAGCTGGGGATTCTAGTATTTCCCTTTCTTTTTTTGTTCTCTCTGCTTTTGAAGTTACAAGTT
The DNA here is from genome assembly GCA_013358835.2 of Ixodes persulcatus. Lineage (NCBI taxonomy): Eukaryota > Metazoa > Arthropoda > Arachnida > Ixodida > Ixodidae > Ixodes > Ixodes persulcatus. The sequence goes on along the minus strand of JABSTQ010011410.1, from coordinate 364,474 downwards.
GACAATGGGATCTGTGCCTTCCCGTGTTGGCAACCTCCGGGTTCACATTCGGTTTGTGAGCGATTCTAGAAGGTTCGACCAAGGCACCTTATTGTGTTCGATGAAGGACACTCCCAGCTATAGAGTTCGACTGACGCGTTCAGCGATGAACGTTGCTATAGACTTTTTTCACAAGGGCGCCCCCATCTTGAAATATCATCACTTCCAGTATGGGCGAGAACATTGTTTTGCCGTCACCACGCCAATAGAATGCATTTAGGGGATAAGCGTAACCGTCACCCATCCTTGTTTTGTCTCCCCTCTATTTTTTTTTTTTACTATTTGCAGGTTGAAACGTTTTAATATTTTTTCGTCGCCCATACCGGATACGCCAACTTGCCGGTCGGGGGCGAGAGTAAGCAAAAAAGGTCTATACTGTCATACTGTTTGGTTGCTTTTCGGGTAGGCCATCTGCACTTGTCGTAATAGACGCATAATCAGGTTAGAATGAAAACAAGGCTGCTTAAACGACGTTGTGCTCAGAAGTAATAAAATACCGTTACTGGTTACTTAGCCTTAAATTTAACTAAGTACGTTACTCGTTCCTTTTATAATAAAAAAGTAACTAAATGCGTTATTCGTTACCGGAAAAGAAACTCGGTAGAAGTGACTCGTTACCAGTAACGCGTTACGTACATGTCTGTGTATACCCCATACCACGAATAGATGACGCGTTGGATTGTTTTCAAGAAGCCAAATATTTTTCAACCATCGATTCCCAATCCGGTTATTGGTAGGTTCCCATGGCTAAAGACGATGAGGCTAAAACAGCATTTTCCACTCATGATGGGCTATTCGAGTTTAACGTGATGGCTTTTGCTCTATGCAACGTATCGGCTACTTTCGAGAGAGCGATGGATAGTGTGCTCCGAAGACTTAGGTGGAAAGCATGTTTATGCTACTTGGACGATGTTGTTATTTTTTCTAGAACATTCGATGAGATCCTTACTAGATTACACTTCGTTCTCTCTTGCAAAGCATATGCAGGTCTCCAACTCGACCGAAAAATGCCGTTTTGCTAGTACCAATTTTGTTTGCGCTTGGTCAACTTGTTTCCCCAGATGACATTCGCCCCGACCCCAAAAGAAATGTGGGCAGTTTCAAAATTTCCTTTACCCAAAAATGTGAAGAAGAAGAAAGTGTGCGAAGATTTTTAGGTTTTTGTTCTTATTTTAGGCGCTTTGTTCGTGGATTTGCGTTCATCGCAACAACCCTGCATTCGAATGAACGAACCTTTAACCTGAATCATAGATTGTGAAACTTCCTTCCAGCAGTTAAAACGCCCATTATACGGCAGTTTGACAAAACGGCTCCTACAGCGATTCACACTGACGCTAGCGCATTTGGTTTGGGTTCGGTGCTGGTTCAACAAAAAGCCGGACATGACAACTACGTTGTTGCCTATGCCAGCAGAACCCTTTCGAAAGAGGCTCTTGCCATCATATGGGCTATTTCAAAATTTAGGCCGAATTTGTACGGACGCCATTTTGAAGTAGTCACCGACCATCACGTTTTTTTGTTGGATATTGAACTTTAAGGACCCTTCGATCGTCTTGGAAGATTGACACCCCGACTACAAGAGTACAACTATACCGTCCTCTACAATTCCGTCAAGAAGCACGGCGGCGCTGTCGGTTTCTCCCGGTGCTCACTCCCCAACTTGCCATCACGCGATCATCCGACGTAGAAGTCCCGGTCTTCATCTTGCCATGGGGTCTCGAGAGCGTTGGTCGCCAGCAATTTTTGGACCGGTACATGAACCGTATCATAACGCATCTCAACGGTTCAGTTGTATCTTCAGACCGTGCCTCCCTTTGGTGCGTTCAACATTTCCGGGACCGCGATGGTTTGGTTTATTGACGTCACTACCTACCTGAGGGTAATCGATAATTATTAGTAATCCCCCGGCAACTCCGCGAAGAAATCTTACATTCTCTTTAATCTGATCCAACAAGCGGACATGCTGGGACTCTCTAGATATACGTCAGGATTTCCCAGCATTACCTTTGGACGGGACTATACCGCATCGTACAGAGAGTTCGTTCAGACCTGTCCCATTTGAAAAAAGACGGAAGCACCCTCCTAAGTCCCCTACAGTCGGAACTTTTGCCTTGACCTGACGGCCCTTCCAACGAGTGGGGATAGGTCTGGTCTCGTAGCACGCCGCCATTCCTCAGCTTCAGGGAACCGCTGGATCGTCGTGGCAATCGACCACACGACCTGATGTGCGGAGAGACCCGCACTCCTATTGGCCACCGCTACTGAGGTTGCTTATTCCTTCCTGAGAAATATAATACTATACGCCATGGAGCTCCGCAAACTTTACTAACTAATCGTGGACGCGTGTTCTTATGGACGCACAGGAAATGTTGTCGCCTGTAATGTTGTTCACTGCACCACCTCTCCCTATTATTCCCAAACAAACGGGCCGACCAAGAGGCTTAATCGAACGCTCATTGTCAAGATTGCGATGTATACCGACTCAAACCAGACAAACTGGGACAAAGTTCTACTCTACATAAGAATCGCTTATAACACCTGTGTTCAAACCACAACCGTTTTTCTTTTTCTTTTCGTTTTTCCTTTTTTTCGGTAGAGAAGCCTCGCGCACTCTGGATGCAGTCTTATCATATCGGTCCGATTTTACAGAACACCAGGCTGTATCAGACGGGGCTTCACACTCTGAGGAATGTTGTCAATTAGCACGCCAGCGGACGACAAGCGCGCAAGCGAACAAAAAACGCCGCTACGATTCTCAACAAAGACATCTTTTTCGCCCCTGGAGACTTTGTCTGGCTTTTCCTTCCACAGCGTCAAATTGATATATCTGAGAAACATATCGACAAATACCACGGCCCATATCGTGTTGTGGACCACACATTGCCGGTTAACCACTTCGTGCAACCATTGCAAACCCAGACGTAATGAAATAGAACAGCGTAAAAAACGTACAGAAGGATTTGACAAGCCGGACAGGACAGAGCGCTGTCCTGTCCAATTGGTTGCTCTCTTTTGTACCTTTTCGCGCTGTTTTATTTCATTATGTTTAACCACGACCAACTAGCCCAGTTATCAACCTTATTGCGTTGCAAGCGCCCACGGACATGAGCTGCCTTGGTCGCCCCATCGTCCACGTCACAAGACTAAAAAAAAAGTACTACTACGAGGGGCGTTCATAAAGTTCGTATTATTGTCACGAAGGAATAGAGATTCAGCAATCAAACTCGAGTAGGAGTTGAGACTTTCTCTCCATGTTTGCCACCAAAAGTTACCCACTTTTTCCAGCGATGCACCACATGCCGGAGGCCATTGTTATAGAACTCCTCGTCTTGAGTGTTCAGGAATCGCTCCACTTCAGCAATCACTTGGTCGTCGTCCTTGAAATGCTTTCATCTTATTTGGCCACACTAGAAGCAGTCTGTGCCATTTAACCAAAAGTGTCGTAAACTGGGGCGTTGTCTCCAAACACGGTTCCCAGATTGGAAATGAATATCGTTGGCATTGCTTCCCTTCAAATGAAATAAACGGATCACTGCATGTGCTTGGCATCGACGGACGGTGCCATTTTTGTTTCGTCTCCCTAGCAGCGTTCCGAGGTACTATAGCATGCGATGTTTATACAGTGCGGAAACTAGAGGGACGCGCGCTCATGTTGATGCCTGTTTTGTTCCGTTTTCTTTAATTTTTTGTGCCAATAATACGAACTTTATGAACGCCCCTCGTACATCCGCAAAATCCTATCTAGCGATTCGAAAGCGCCAAGATGTCGCCTTTTTACTTGGAGTGGAAAAATGCTTCGAAAAACTTCTTTTTTCATAGTCAGCCCTGTCACCATCAGGACATCATTTACCCTTTTTTATCGGCATCACCATCGTTATCGGGCGGCTCGATACTTAGCCCGGATGATTCGAATCTGACCTGTGTCCGAGCGGTGACAGTAATCAATTCCTCTGAAACCAACAACGGTCTCCATCTCACAAGCATACGCTACCCGTATACACTGCTCGGCTCAAAACTCCACTCAAACTCCACTTGAAGACAGCTTTACGCTTTATAGCTAATAATAAGAATAATGTTTATTTCCACCATAAGCAACAAAGTGATGAAATAATACAGTAATATAGTAACACAGTAATACAGTAATTACTGCACAATTTCCTCCAAACATCTCAATGTAGTCTCGGAACTACCTCAAGATTTTCCTCGGAACGAGTTGATTCTCGGGTGTCATGGCGGCCGACGCATCATTCACCGAGTTCGTAGATGTTGTCCCCAGAACCGACGAGCTCCGGCACCGCGGCGAAGATGAGAGCCTCCCAGTGTCACGGCGTTGTTTTAGGAACCGGCTGGGCACGATGGAAGTGTTTAACCACCGCGAATTTCTTCCGCGCTTCTGCTTTACGAAAGTGACGATGGCCAGCCTCCTGAAATCCCTTTCGCTGGAGGAGTGCGATAACAGTCGCGGGGTCGTAGTCTGCCAGTCCCTCCAGTGCTCCAGCTCTTGATCGCGCTGCAGTTCTGCAGCACATGGGCATTCAGGTGCACGGTAGCCGGCAACCTGGCAAATGTGTCGCAACGCATTGTGCCGGGTCATTGGGCTTTTGTCGCTGCTCATCGCCAGCGCGTTGTGCTGGCGATCCCCGGAATCATGTCAAGATTTCGGGGGTCACGGTGGATCTGAACCTTGCAATGTGAGACTTCCATTAGCTAAACTTGTGGAGTAAAATTTATTGTTCGACACTGTATGAGTGAGACGTGCCAGAGACGTGAAATCGCATTTATGCTACAAGCCTATCCACACAGTGTATAGCAGAGTATCGCTTGACTAGTTTGGGCAAGAGTGACGGTCAGTACCAGCCATGCATTAACTAAGCGTATATTCAGTCAACGTTATGAGAGCTTCCGTCGAGTTACTATTGAGAGAAACCGTAACATTACGTGCTTCAGGAGTGGCAACCAATTGAGGGAGTAGCTCTGCAGGCGACATACGAAGCATGAATGACCTGGTGACTCGCGATCGTATCAACTCGTATTGTTAGGAAACGTAGTCCAACACAACTGCGTGCCTAGACCTTTTGTTTATTATTGGGGGGGGGGGGGGGGGGGGGGAGAGGCCTTTGTTGTTGTGCATGCAGCATTATAGGGAAGCTTAAACTGTTTTTTTAATCAGTTAATATATTTCCTAGCGTTGTCTTTCCTAGAGAAATTAAATACCACCATTATTTGTACTCAAAACGGCACCAAACGTGAAAAAAAAAGTGTTTTGTCGTTTCGATCGTTTCATTCTTTCAAGCTATTTGGCGGCGAGATATTTCGGTGACGCCCTCCTATGGTTACCTCTCGTGACGTCATTACCTCGCGAACAACAAGTTCGATGGTGTTTCTAATTATAATGGTTTAAGCTTCAAATCATTGCTCTCTCAAAGCAACGCTGCAAACACCGCCAAAATTAAGGTTCTTACATTAGTCTTATTTCCGTCGATGAGAAATCCTTTGCCGATGTCATCGTCAGCATTCGGCCAATCGTGGCAGGCCGACCACAGCGACGCCATCGATCGCCCACGTCGCCAATTATCTTACCGCCAGCGTCACCTCTATAAAAGCATCGCTATCTTTACATAACCTCTCTTTCGTAGAACATTAACTCGTTTATGTCTTTTCCACAAGATTTATCGCTCTAATTCCATACTTCGTAAAATATTATTTATAAAAGCATTTTACATATCATCACGAACAAACCACCAAATCACTAGGTAGGCATTCCCCATTTGATTACCTCCTCATATAATGCCTCTTTCCTTCCCCAAACCTCAATATATTGGAATCTCATTCCCTTTCCCATAGTCTCAACAACTGATACATGCTGCTAATTTTAAAATGGCGATTACTAATTTTTTTGTTGTCCTTCAGCCATTTTTTTTTCTATTTTTGCCTCCTTCGTTGATATACTCATATAGTTTTTGCGTTAAAATTCACTCTTCTTTGTAACGCCTTCGGGTCCTGGAAGAAAATAGATGAAATGAAACGAAAACTGTGTGTGTTTATACAGCCTGAAGTTAGCGTGCCACACCGGGCGACTTGTTTCTCTCCTGTAGAGGATGAATTTAGCCGGTGCAGTACAACCGCTAGCCTGGAATTTTTTAACGCCCACCTCGCAGTAGTGATACACGTCCGTACGCCGGTACGATTCTCATCCCGATCAAAACGGGCAGGGGTGGGGATGGAATCCAGGCAGAGCCTCCTATATAAGCTTCCATGCTTGTCAATCCATAGCCCCTGCACGACCACCGGAGGGTACGAACGCTGTTTCAAAACCATGTACACCGTTCCCACTGCACAAGTATTTCGCAGTCCCCGTTCATTGCAAGAAGAAACTTCTTCCCCTCGTACCACCCAACCGTGCTTTTCAGCTACTGTAACAAAAACAAATTACAATCTGTAGCGGTTTCTGTAAGGGTAAAACCTTGCGGCTAACCATAGCCTCTGGCAGTTTGACAACGGAGCCATAGAGTGCCCGGTCGCAGATTTAGAGCGGGAAGATCTGGTAGGACATAGCGTTTCTCGGGGAGTCTGGTATTCAGCGCACAGCTTTTGCAGCGGCGAGGACCCGAAACATGGTTTTCAAACCCGACGAGAAAAGAAGCCGGTAGCCCGAGGAACGCGAGGAGCACGAGCTGACCTTCCATCGCTTGGGACAAGTGTGTTTCGGCGTCTCGCCGCAGCGGGGCGCCCGTTACATGCCTCTTGTCCGCTTCTTTACCTTTTCGCTTTCGGCGGCCGCGTCTCGTGGCGATCTGCCAGGCTTTGTCGGAATAGAGGAGGCTATGCGCTAACATATGCTCGTACGAACTTGGCGACTTGTAACGGAGCACCGCATAATTCTTTAAAGATGGAAACGTGCCTCTTTCGGCGATGCGCTTTCGGGAAATAACAACTTCGTTATAACGCGGGATTCATGCTACAGCGAGCGTAAACTTTGTCATAATGGGGCATACGCTCGACAAAGAGAGATAGAGGCTAAACATTTTATTTCCACAGAAAAACAAAAACAAAACAAACCTGTCCTGATTCTTTATGTCTCACCATTCCTCGCTTAGCAGGTCTTTGACACGGTGAACCGGGAGCGGATGGAAGATTTTCGCTCGAAAACGTCCTAAACATTGTTGCGATCGTACTTGCGCTATCGTGTCGCTAAAATGAAAACAAATCTCAGCTTTTTGGCTACGGAGCAAAGGCGCGTATCTTGTTGCAACCCAAGGATACCCCTTCATCGAGCGTGGTTCACAGCAAGATAGCCACGAACCGTATCTCCTCTCAAATGTTATTTTTAAAATATATATTTCGCTCGTATTTGTTGTAGATAAAAAGCTTTCAGGCAATGAGAGGCGTTTAAGAAACGTCGCCCAGGGAGTCGGGGGAGCGGGTTAGATGCATTCGTCGCATGAAGTCGTTTTTTGATTACACAGAGTGCAGAATGCACAGGGAAGCTGAAATGATGTTGTGACGTGAGTGCACCCGTCTTCCATTTTGTTTTGTTTCTTCATACACGCTGCATTGCGTCGTCAGGCCGTTGCAACGTTTGTTTCAACGCCATCTCTACAGCTGGATGCAAACTAAGAAAGATTGCGGGGTGCAGAATATCGTTTGCGACAACGGCAACTCGACTAATGTTTCTGTTGTGTGTGTGTCTGTTTTTTTTAAGTGTGTGTGTGCGGGGGGGGGGGGGGAGGAGTGAGGAATGCATCAACAGATGAGAAGACGGGAAAGGTTTTGTGCGTTGTTGCTGCATTTGAGTGTTTTTGCGGGGGACGTTTGAGAAAATTGAGAGACGCTTTCGCGCGCGGAGGAATACGTCCTTTTCGGTTTGGTCCTCGGGGACGCTTAGAGAACGGATTATCGGATTTGGGGCCACGCCTGAGTGAGATTAGAAATCGAGAGCGTGGGGCTCGCGGTGTGCATGCTAATTCATTTTAGTGGGAGTGATGGTTCGCGTTGAAATAATCAAAACCAATATTAGATTCTCGAATTCCATTCGCTCAACGACTATTGTCCCAATCTTCGAGGATGTAGCCGATGCGGCGAGCGTTTGTGGTTTCTAATCGAGCTAAAAAGCCGACTTCCGTTTTTCTTTTGCTGTTTGTTACGAAGTTTACGATTTGTCATAATTAGGTGTTTATCGCTTCACCGGCCCGTTGGACGTGAACGCTTTATGGGAGGAAAAGTATAATTAGATTTCCTTAAACCGCGTGAATGTTGAATCGTAAGATACACCGGAAATGATGTATAAATTACGTATCAAAAGGGTTAAGAAAATGAAGAGGATGGAGAGAACAAGCAAGACGTAAAATATCAACGAGCTAATAAAAAAAAAACACGAACGTAAAAAAAAAACACACACCGACGTCTCGTAAAAAGCTGCGAAAACGATTTTGTTTTACAGAGAGGGTCGTAAACGATAATTCAATTTCACGCGAAGAAAAGAGAGAGAGGAGAGAGAGAGAGAAATATCGAGGGCAGACATTGCAGACGCTTTGCCGACCGACGAGCGTCGAAAAGCATGATTTGAAACGAGATTGAGAACCATCAAAAGCTGCCGTAACAATAACAACAACACCAGCCATAATACGCAATTGGAGCATCGCGAAGAAGAGACTAACAAAAAAAAAAAAAAAAAACTCCGAGCGAGCATTGAGGTTCGCAATAATTCGTTTAAACGACGGCGGGAGATAAAAAGACATGTAAATGGACGGACAGTATGGTGGTGCGTCTATATCGGAGCCCCGACCGTCTGCGTTTGTTGCGTTGCAGGCGGCCGTGGTTTGGATTCAACAGCTAATGCTGACACGCTTTTATGCTCCTGTCCTCGGCTCGGAATTATTGAGCGATCCTGTTGATTGCGCGCGTGTCTCCGGCTTCAATTCTTTTTTTTTTTTTTTTTTTCACCGACGTCGCGACGCAAGCAACAGCCTGGCAGAGGCGGTTTGAGGTGCCCGTGGACTTTTTTGATGCTCCTCATAGGGACTGTTGTGCCTCATAGGGATTCTGTCGTTGTCACTTACACGTTCTCTTGTCCCTTTTTAGGGACTCCGTCGTTGACACTCGTACGTCCTGCTGTGGTCTTTTATAGAGAATCTGTCGTTCTTATGCGTTCTGTTGTCCCTTATATGAACTCTGTCGTTGTCACTTGTATGTAGGGTTTCGCATCTTTGGTGTTTATTTTTGATGAAATTCGGCGGGTATTTTTCGGTGTTTATTTTTATCGCAAATTCCATGTTTATTGGAGGTTACTTTAGATAAAACCCCAAATGTTCGCTGGTTTGCTCGTTTGCTTGCTTCCAAGCGACGTGCTCCTCTCTGATTGAAACGGCGATATATCGCCGTTTCAAAAAAAGTCAACAAAAGTAAGCTCCGACAAACATCGAATTTGCAATAAAAAAACACCGAAAAATACCCCCCGAGTTTGATATACAGACGTCGCTCCGGCAGCCATGATTCCACAATCTTCGCTCATCGCTCTGGACAGCGGCCGAGCTCGCGTCTTCTGCGGCACGCGCAATTCACGCGACCCCCCTCCCCCCTTTCATTTCTTGTGCCCCCCCCCCCCCCCACGTAGTTGTACGGAAATTTATGCAGCATATTAGACCTATGCACCGACCAATGTTTTTTGTAGGTTGTCGTAGTCTCTATTTAATAAAACAAAAATGAGTGATCTACTTTTTTTCGCCTTAAGTCCAGACGCAGCTGACGCTACGAGCTGACGGGACCAATCAGACAGCCTCCAAAGCGCACCATCCTGATGTTCGTCGTGCTTCAGCACGTGCTCTATTATCACTGAGCCAATCAAAAAACAAAATAAGTCCAGTGACTTGCGCTCTGTCGCTGCTTGAGTGATTTCGCTAGCTCGTGGGAAGAAAAGGCACCCACTGAAACAAGACACGCCAAGTATGATTGACCAAGGGCTCACTGTGACGTCTTTAGTGGGATTAATTTTGCTGTCATCGACGCAGCTAAGAGTAGCGTCAGACTGGAAACTTCAGTAGTCTTGCTTTAGGAACACAAGGACTTCAATTGATGATACGAGTAAGTAGCCAGGACCACAACTCGTAATGTCACAGCACGGCGAGAAACAACTTGGTCCTGACGTACCGGACGGAAACCATAAGTGGGCGCCATCGAAACGTCTCAGCGCTAATAGGAGTGGGAACTCTGCATAAACTAGCTGGCGGAATCCAAAGCCTGGTTCGGACAGTTGCGTTTGACTGCGTTTGACTGCGTTGTGGCTGCGAGAAACCAGGACGTCCCTGCCGCTTATTACGCGTACCAAGATGATTCCTTGAATTGGATTCCACGCTTTATAAGAAGCACAAATATGCCGGTGACTCGCTTTCGGTTCTCGACGCAACGCAGTCAAACGCACTCAAACGGCGCGCGTAAGCTCCGCTGCAGCCCGAGCGATGGTAATGCGCATTGTTGTTCAGCCATTTACCAAAATGAACATTCGGTGGAATTCTCAGTGCAACAAAAATATATATCTGTATCGTGTTTATAAGTGTAGAAAAGCGCACACACACGAGAAAATGTTGCATTACCTAGCCGACATTTTTCTAGGTCTCGCCAAAACTGCGGTTGTTAGGGCGTCTTTGGCATGATCCGTTCGTCTGATCTTAACCCAAAGCGACGCCGCAATGCGCTGTGTTTTTTTTCCGTCGTGAGGAGCGGAACGTCTCGGTAGCATATCGCAATACTCCACATATGTCCTAAACGTGGGGTATAGTCATTTTTATCTCCAAGCACAACAGAGGGGGCAATTCTCCCGGAAACCGTGCATTAGGGCCCTAAAATATACTTCGTTTCACCCTAACCAAGAGAGCAGACGATGCTACGAGTCAACCAGGTCAATGAAGCCGCCCCCCCCCAAAAAAAAAACGAAGCGTCGAGAAGTTCGTCGTCTTCCCATGCGTACCTATTGCTAAAGTACCCAAGCATCAAGAAGAATGCCGGGATTTGTGTTCCACGCGCCGCACGTGCTGGCGTCACCAGTAGTAACTTTTCTAAAGCAAATGCCTAAAACAAATTGCATCTTCCACGCGCGTTCTTCAACGCTTTATTTTGGTAATTTACTTCGAATCTTTTATGCGGGGAAGGCGTGCGTGTGTGGCGCGTGGAACACCAATCCCCGCATTCTCCTTGATGCTTGGGTAATTTAGCAATAGGTCTATTAGCCGTGGCCCTGCGCTTTTTTGTGTGTGTTTCTGTTCTCGTGTGTTTCTTAAGCCGAGGTCACACTGTGTAAGCCCGGTTCAGACAGTTGCGTTTGACTGCGTTTGACTGCGTTGCGGCAGCGAGACACCAGGACATCCCTGCTGCTTATATCGCGTGCAAAGAAGATTCCTTGAATTGGATTGCACGCTTCATACGAAGCACAGATGTGCCGGTGACTCGCTTTCGGTTCTCGCCGCAACGCAGTCAAACGCAGTCAAACGCAACTGTGTGAACCGGCCTTTATACATCATACGAAACACAGCCTGCATGCACATTCGAACGCGAGTCACCGCGTGATCCGTGCTTGGAATGCACTCATGGCAATGAGTTCGAGGGGAACACTTGGCACGCGGCATTCGAACCGCGGATATCGCGGTGGCTCGTATTTGCAGACTGTCGTTTGTAGGATGTATGAGTAGTGCGACCCCCGGCTCTATGCCTTGAGACCACCGGGACTTATGCGGAAAACAAATATGGGCCCACTTTACCGATCGAGCACATGTGAGTCGGCAAAGCGCATCATTCCTATAAGAACGGCATGATTGATATAGCGAACGGCAACACAGCACGCGCCTGTGATATGTGGGGGAGATCAGTGGGCCTAGGGCACTCCTAGGATGCCTTCATGTGCGCTTTCCTTAGGGTGGAGACGTCTGGCCATTTTGTCCCGCACTTTTATTTTTCGTTTTTGTTCAGAAGCGCGTGAAAGAGCGTGCCCCTGCACGCGTTTGTGGCGCTGACTGTGCTATGGCGACATTTTGTTTTCGTCGATTTCTTTGTATTTTACCCGTGAGCGCGTGCTGTCGGCATCCGGTACTACAAAGGGTGGCATCGCCCTAAACAGAAGGACATTGAGGCACCCTAAAGTGAACCAGTTTGCTAACGCGCAGCAGCTCGGAGCACGTGGACCGAAAGCTCGCGCTGCAGAACCCAACATTCAATCCCCAGTTCTCCGTTTCGATCTGGGTGAGCATCGTACCGGCGTGCGGTCTTGTGTCGCTACTGCGTAGCGCACGTTAAAGACAACAGACTAGCAGTCACTGAATCCTGGGAAAATATAGCGCCAAGGTCCCCGCATGGTCGCCATTTTGGTCCATGGAATGAGCAGTTTCTCTTTAACCTCTCCCTTCTTGGTTAGCCGATCGAAATTCGCGGTGACAGGTTGCTTTACAAGTACATTTTTTGTATGGGGAGATTTTGTTTGACCTGGAGTCAATTATGTTACTCCCACGAAGCAGGCGCACATCTTCGCAACGCCACTACATGCAGCATCAATGCTTAAAAACATAAAAAAAAAATACCTTATTTCTTTTTTTTTTTTTTTGTCATGACATACGCAGGAAGAACAACATAATTGTAAAATGTCTGAGGAGGTAAGCCAGATTTATTTTTGGCTGTGCATGCAGTACCCAAGACACTGCTATTGGCGAGGATCGCTTTCTGTACGTTCACACAGCATCGGGATTTTGGTGCGGCTGGTTCAGAATGATTTCAAGGAAACTTCGAGCCGTCGTATGCAATCGAAATGGCGATTGCCATCGCAACAAATTTTTCTTCAGAAATTTTTTGTTCTATGTATTTTAGTATTTGTTTGCATCCAGCTAGCAGGCGAGGGAAGAAATGGCGCTACTTTCCACGGATCCAGTGAATTTAGAACTCACTAGCTTCCCGCGCTGTCTAAACATAAACAAGTATCACCTATAGACGCTTTACACACGCGCCAGATTGAGCCGCCATAGCCGCCCTTCTCTTGTCTTACCGAGATGCCGAGCCACTGAAGCGGGCGTTGACGAGTCTCCACAACGGCCTATGCTGGGGGGAAGGACACAGTAACACTTAAAATGGCAATAACCTGTCCTGCTGTGGAAATGATGAAGTCAAGCGAACGGAATAAGAGGGAACAAAAACTGAAGGTCAGTTATGGCGGCGCCCATGCACAGCTGCTGTAAAGCGTCTATACTCTGTTTCACCTTACGATGTACCGCAGGAAAGGCTACAAGCGCGAGCTCCTTGCTCTAGGGCACATCTCGGCGACACAAGCTCTCGTGCGTTAAAAGTAGCTCCCAACGCTATGAGCTTGCGCTTCTAGCCTTGTCTGCGGTACAACATAAGGTGAAACGGAATATTGCGTGAGCATGACACCCCGCGTGAGCCCCATGTGAGCCCGTGTTGACAGCCCTTCCCGTACTTGAGTGGGCTGTGGGAGTCCGCGAACTGAAACGTTTCGGGTACCTTTTCTCGCGTTGCGCAGGCGCTCTGCCGTACAAGGTGTACACGGCGGCGGCGGCGGCCGCTGCGGCTGCTCACGAGGGCGTGCTCACGGAGAAGCGGAAGCAGCGCCGCATCCGGACCACCTTCACGTCTGCGCAGCTGAAGGAGCTGGAGCGGGCCTTCCAGGAGACCCACTACCCGGACATCTACACCCGGGAGGAGATCGCCATGAAGACCGACCTCACCGAGGCACGAGTCCAGGCGAGTGACATTTCTGTAGTCCCTTTCGGCAAAAGCACCGCAAGGAGGCGCAGTTGCCTCTTTTGCGCCCCCGCGGACTTCCGGTCAAATGAAAGGACAGACACAATTCCCCCCATATATCACAGCTCTTTGCAGCGTTAATGGAATATTTCATAACCAGCTGCAGAAGTGTTGTAAGTTGGGCCAGTTGGTATGATGGCATAGTGAACAGGACAGCGCACACGAAGACAAGGACAGAGAGAAGCAACATGCACAACACACATGCGCTTGTGTGTTGCGCATGTTCCTTCTCTTTGTCCTTGTCGTTTTGTGCGCTGTTATGTTCACTATGTCATAACCAGTTCTCCAGGTGCTTAGCTAAACCACTGTCACACTGCTATCACTCAAAAGACAGTCTCCAGACATTGTTTGAAGCGTGTTACTTCTTGGTATGGTGGTCCCGTCGTATGGGTCATGCAAAACCTGTCTGTAGACATGTTCAAAGCATACACGAAGCATGGTTCGAAGGTGCTAGAGACGTGTCCGCAGATGTCATCATGCCTGCAGCGAACACCGTGTCTTTTGTACCATCTATGAGCTGTGTAACGGCGGCATAAAAGAGCGGCTTGCAGGAGTATTTGTTGGGGATTTTTGAAACTCCTTTAATACGACCTATCACCCAGATGTGCGCGTCGAACACTATACATGAAACCAACTACAATCTACTGCGACTTAAGATATCTAAGAAAGACTGCGACCACAAACCAAAGCTCCACGCTCTTAGAAAAGGTATTTTGCCCTCTCGTGGTAAATTGCTGCCCAGTTTCAGGTGCTAAACACAGTCAATGTCGTAGTTACAAAGAATGCGTTAATTGTTTAGGTATATTGCTATATTAGAGCGCATGCTTTGCGATGTCTTATTTTGTGATGCGAAATCAATAGCGCGTTTTTTGTGTGTTTTTTTTTTTTTTGAGCGGTACTTTTTTTTTTTACTTTAGGGACAGAGCTTCGCCGGCAGATAAAATAGGGTGATCTCACCAACCTGTTTCGTCACGTCACCGCTGCCGCAATGCATCGTGGGAACGGTAGTCATTCTGCACGTGCGACAACTCCCTGTGGGTCTGCTCAAAAAGAGCACGAGACGGCACAAGCTGTCTCGTGCGCTGCTGCCTTCATGGAACTAAAGTTATGGCAGCGTCACGCACGCGTGGAACGTTTTGTGAGACCGTTCTGCAAGCTTGATACATTTGGACCTTCGTGTATGTTGCCTCTTCCTTTTATCTGTCTAGGGGCGCGTGAAGAAATTTCTTCTAGCTCGAATCCCTACTCTGTAATTGAATATTGGTAGCTGCTTTGGGTTCCGCAATTTTGTTTACATTTTTTTTGCGCTCTATCGGCATTGAGTATTACATCGCACCACTCTGAGAAGCACATTGCGGCGCTCTAGTAAGATTACAAACATCGCGGAGAAAGTCATATCAGTGCAAAGATAGCTGTACTGATTGGGCCGTATAGTAAACGAGTTACTGCGTTATTTTGGCTGGCTAGCCATTTCCGTTGCCTAGAATAACTTAGAACATACAGTACTGTTGAATTCCTGAGAGGCCAAACTGACGATCACGACCCTGCATGGGGCCGATTGCTAGTTTTCTGACTTGTACTCCTCATCCAACACAAAACGTCAGGGCACCTCCCGAGTGAAAAAAAAAAAAAAAAAGATTATATGAATGGGTTCAGTAAACATTCGAGAACCTACTAGTTCATATAAAAACTTACGTGCGCCTCGTAGTATCTGTATACGTTTTGACATTAATTCATTCATTTATTCGTTCATATTACTTTTATTATATATCCTAACAGTACAGCATCAGTGGTTGTACTTATGTCATAAAGGCTTACGTGAGGTCTAATGACAAAATAGCCTACTTAGTATAGGACTATAGGTATATAGAAAGTACATTGGCTAAATCATATACGAAATTTGAATCTTTAGATAAGGGTGCCTAACGTCAGCCCAAGGCCGTACTGTACATTCACTGAGCGCACATGTATACGCTGGGTAGTCATCCCCTGGATGCTGCCGTCCAATCGCAGCGCGGCGTCGATATGACGTCAGGCAGAATTCACCGATGGTTTTCTCGTAATGAGCGGGCCTCGTGTTTGCCTGTGGGTGTGTTGAGTTAGGATGGCGATCTGGGGTGCACTTTGTCCCTGTTTTCACTGTGTGCACTTCTAGTTTGTCCATGTTTTTTGCGCGCTATTTGCCCTCTTGTCAGGGTGACTATGTTGCGAGCATGGTTAGGCCGTGATCCCTCTGCACATATATGTTACAAAAGACTGTCCGCGGTGAATGCACCTTGCAAAAGGCTGTCTGCGGGTGTGTTTCTTCCTCGTGTGACGGCCTTGTCACATTAGTCATACAAAAGCTCTCTGCAGACACGTATGAGACAAACACGTTTCGGGTATTCTTGACGCGAGTCCGCAGATGTCATTCTGTGGGCGGGGAACACCGCGTCTTTTGTAGAAACAGGATTCTGTGTCTTCAGAGGTTTTTTTTTTTTTTTTTCGTGAAATTCGGAGTGTGTTTTTCGGAGTTTAGTTTTGTTATACTTTCAATTTTAGGACATTTAGAGTTTATATTTCTGTGTTCTCAATTGTACAAACTTCAATACAAGAAAAAAAATATTCGGGCATAAAAGTGCACTAGTTAAGTTCACTAGCACTCGCTTGTATCAAATTATATTTATCCGGTTGCATTCGGCGTTGGCACCCTTGCCATTCGTATGACTAACTCTCCTAAATTAAGCCCAGCTAAACTTACCATACCTTTGACAATTTCTGACTTCGATAGACGTCAATATGTTTTAGTCAATAAACTCCTCCCGGACGTATTCGCTTGGAAACTCATTTCCTCCCCATCCCATTCCACCACCACTCCGCCTGCTGCTCGTGGTGGAGTGCTGACGTGATTTCAACTGCCTCCCTACCTCTTCAATGAAATCTACGCGTTCACAGCTTTCAGTCTTATAAAACGAAACCTCTCCCTCCTCTAAAAAAAACAAATTGTAGGGTTCAAACTTAAAACTCGAGCACCGGATTTTGTCTTGATGTACAAGTACAATGACCCGTGGTCCTGAACGAACCTCTGAGTAGATAAACAGTATACGTCCTTTCGTAAACAGTCTAAAATTTGAAATGAAAGTGGAGTGACCTGTACTCCATGAAATGAAACAGGAGTTGCCTCTACTGGCTGACCTTCTACCGAAACTATTTGTAGATTATCGTATTTTCTTTTTTTTTTTCCTTTTTTTTTAACGTGAAACGTTCTTTGGTTAGTTGCTCCGTATTTCGTGAAACCATGGCCCGTGACATCCCATAATGCAGCGTTTGTAGTGTTGCATTATGGGATGTCACAGACCTACACACTAATTCAGTTTTTCCACAAAATTTAGCAGGAAAGTTGCAGTAATGTATAGGTCATGTGACAACAGGTCACGTGACGTCGATCTCTCCGTTAAATTTTGCGGAAAAATGAACGTCCGGTGACTGACAACCAATTCAGTTTCGCCGCTATATTTAGCGGGTAAATTGACGCTATATGAGCTGATGTCACGTGATGCTAGAATGTTTCAAGTATTCAACGCATTTCCCAGCTATTCACCATACATTTTTTTTTTTAACAAAGTGACCTCGAATTTTGTTGTTTATCGAAGGAATCCGAATTGATGACAACCTGACCGGCGGGTGATTTTCAGAGTTTTTTTTAAATTATTTATTGAAAACACGTCCACCCCTCACACACACACAAGCACACACACACACACACACACACACACACACACACACGCACACACACGGACACACACACACACACACACACACTTCTCTTCCAGTCTTTCGATCCAGCAGCGAGCAAACCATAATTTCTACCGGAACCACCAACACTGCGACACTTATTGGCGGGTCAACGGTATCATATCGGTGTGTCAGGTGTCTCGTTGCTACCATAGAAAACAAAAATCCAACCCTGCTTTATTTGTGTGTGTGTTTTTTTTACGGTGCTACTTCGTCCTCATGCTTGACTTCCCGACTGCTCATTTTCACCGCTCGAATCCCCTCGAAACGCTCACGGGGAGTCTCTTCAAGCTGCGCGCCCGACTGAGCAGCCACAATGCCGACGCGGTGATCAAAAGAGTCCGTCTCCCCCATCCGACGGGAGCCGTGGTACATTACCCTCATCTGCTATCACAGGTGCCGAGCATAAACGGGGATTTTTTTTACTATACTTTATTTTCACCTTACGCCCAGGCGCAGCTGACGCTACGAGCGAATCGGACCAATCAGACAGCCTCAAAAGCGCAACGTCATGGTGTTCGTCATACCTCTGTGCATGTTTCTACCATCGCCAAATCATGAGCGTCGAGGGAAGGCCCAGTAACTTGCGCTTTTAGTGTTTTCCTGGTCGTAGGTGTTCGTGCATTGGACTGCGCTCGGACATATAATAAGACAAAGAACAGTTTCAACACACCCCTGTTCTCATTAGAACTGAACACGCGAATCTATAGATATGTAAAACTCGAAGTAATAGCGACCAATGTTGCTTCATGACTGGCAGATCTGTCTGTCATAAAAAAAAAACAACTCTATCAAGACAGTAGTAGCCAATGTCGGGCTGTGGTCGGCACCGTGGAAAGCTCGGACGCATGTGAGCATATCTAGCCAACATCAAAGCCTGAGAACGGCATCCTCTACATCCTTAGAACGCCATCACTCTAGGACGACACCAACTCAGCACTTAGGCCAGAAGGCGAAGGCCGTGCGTCTTGCGACGCGTTGATTAACGAGGCCCAGTCGAATTCTGACCCGGCACTTGTGTTCAATCGGTGTCTGCGTTTGAACGTATGCGGAGAGCAAGTCGTCTGCTTCTTGCGCAAGAGTAGCGGTGACGTGAAAGCGACGCCGTGTTCTGATTGGCTTTGATTGAAAGGATAGTGGGTAGACCTCAAGGCTATATGCATTGAGGTCTACCTACTATTTATTTTTTCAATCAGCCAATAAGAGCTCCGCGTTGCTCTGGCGACCCCTGTACAAGAACCAGACGAACTTGCGCTCCGCATACTGTGATGACAAAATTGTAGTGCACGAGCTTTGAATGTTTTAGGTGGTTTTAATTTTACTCGACCAATCTTGGTATTTGGTTAGCTTCTTATCTGCCAAAGATGAGGTAAGCCACCAGGTTGTTTTAGTTTTATATGCCACACATTCTGTGGGATATATAACTTGTTCTGGTGCAGTTCGCATATGTTTGACTAGAGGATGCGCCGAAATATCCCCATATTTATTCATTTATTTATAGTATAATTGTTACTGAAATGTAAGTACTGCATTAGCATATGGTGATAACAGTCTCGTCTTGACTAATTTGCGCTTGTTAGCCAAAAAAAAAACAATTTAAAAAAACAGAAAAACACAAAAAGGTGACTTTTCGTGAGCCTGGGTTAGCAAAAACCTGATAGTCGACGTCGCGTTCCACGTACACCACAACACGCACACCACTGTTTCAATTTTACGTCTTATCTCCTCATCCCCACTCCTCTAGTTCCGAGTTCCGACGCACCGCGGAGCCCCCATCGCTTACAGCGCCACCGCCGCATCACCCTGCAAACCTAAAGCTCCCGTTCTCCGCGGGAGTAGTACTACATGCTTCTTCGATTTTTCCACTGATCAGCCGACGTTAGCACGACTAGCGAACGGCCTTGTATTGAGAATAAAATGACGCGAAATCGACTGGCAGATGAGAAAGCTCACGCGACCATCATTCGGGTGAGAGGGTTCTGAAAGAAGAGAGAGGAGAAAGGGGGCGAGGAGGGGAGTTGGGGGGCGGTGGGGGGGGGGGGGGGGGGGGGGAGAACTCAATCTAAGAGAGTGTTCACTTTTCTATCGGCCGGACAGTTTGAAGCGGTTTTCGGCAGGGGTGGCTGGCTGCTCCGGTGGATGTTCTGGGCTCCGAGCCCGTGTGTGTTTGCAAGCATGCTCGGTGCTTGGTGGCGGAGAGGGGGCAAAGAGGAAAAGGGGGAGGTGGAAGAGTGGAGTGTGACAGAATGGGAGGGGAGATGTAAACACAGCCCGGTTATTAAAGCGTCATCCCCACCGCGACTTGTCCCGGATGAAGGGAAGCAGCGTGAGGGGTCACGTGGCCGCGGCGCCCGCGACGCCATCTGCCTGCTCTTTTGGGCGATCCGCCCGGTCGTGTAGGACAAGTGCTGTCGCCCTCTTGTTTTTATTTAATATTTTATTTTCTTATTCCCCAGTGAAAGTTAAGTGACAACAAACAGATTTCTTGCATAGCTTCGAACGTTTGCATTTCAGTGCTTGGATGATATTTACTCTGGTTTGAACTTGTATAACGTGTGCATTCAAATTATAGTCTGGCCCAACTGCAGCCGAGGCAAACATGGCAACATAATTCTTGGTTGCCTAAAAAAAAGAATGATTAAAAAAACAGCTTGTGCCAACCGCCATTTTTAAAATCTTTAGTCTTAAAACCAAGAAAAAATTAAAGACACATAGAAAGCAAGGGCGTAAAGTCATTTTGTTTTTAATGTTAACTAAGTTTAAGCACAAAAAGACAATTAGAAACCAGGGCCTTAAGTAATTATTGTAGTCATGAATAAATGCACAATTATTAGGCGAATCTACTATTCATGCTCACATTCATATATATATATATTAGTCCCAAATCGCATAGCTATGCAAATCTATAGCGTTAACATTATTCTAAAATTATATGAACTTTATAGTTGTTCCTTAGTCAAAAAGACAGTTGAAGATTGTAGGAATTAAGTAAATTGTGGATTAAGCGCATGTCCAAAATCGATGGCACATACTTTATCCGGATGTTTCGAGTGTATGTCATGACTCGCATGTATTTTATTTGTGTACACCATTCTGATTACGTTTTAAAGTCGACTTGTTTTTCGAGTCTTACCATTCGAAGAGCACGTTATATGTAGGTCGTGGTGATTAGCCAACCAGGACATCGTAGCTAAACAGACGCTGAGGCGTTTTAGAGTGTTTTCTTTTCATGTTTCAATGTTGTTACGAAATACGTATATCAAATATATTTACGTTATATATTGAGGGTACTTTCCAATCGCTGTGATGTCGACCCAGCCACACAATTAGAAGAAGTTTATTAACACTTTATTCAAGTAACAAATTACAAAGACAATATTCCGGCCTACTGTAAGCAGCGTCCTGCAAGATGCTTTGGCCTGACATTGGAATTTCAAGTTGCTCTACAACATGAGGATGTATCAGCTTTATACACCTTAAGATGTGGTCTTATTTATAACGTCGCTATTGGGCAGTTATTTTTTCTTTTCCGTAGTGTTTATGTGTTAATATTCTAAGACAAATACCTGCGTACGATTGGCGCACGACTTCACATACATTATCGACAAGTTGAGAATTATTAGAGCACCTGGTATGTCGACATCGGATCAAATTTTTATAAAGAAACAAACTGGTATCCAACGTTCGACACGGAGATCTCGTCGGGGATTATCCACTGTTACGCAGCTACTTACGACATGTCATGAATTTCCACTTGCAATCTTTAATACGGAACAGATGTATGCAGTACGCGTATTCTTGAACTTCGCCAAAGCTTTTGATAAGGTGCCGGCCAGCGCAAACTACTTTAAAGACTTCACATAATTGGGACGAACAGTAAGCTGACTATCAGATCTCACCTCGACAACCGCGTTCAGTCTGTCCAAATTGATAACGACCCCTCATACAATCTTCAGTCACGTCAGGAGTGTCTCAGGGGTCGGTTTTATGGCCGATTTCACCTTTGATATATATTAACGACATTACAAGCGCTGTTGAGTTTAAAATCACTCTAAAACGTTTTTTTTTTTCGAATGTCTCTGTTTGTAGATTCTAGTAAAATCGGTAGCTGATCAAACTAGATTGAATAATAGCCCATAACATTCAAGCTTGTGTGGGAACTGGGAAATGGCTCTGAACATTTAAGAAGTGCTATGTTCTATACACGTTTGCAATAAGAAACATTTTGAAGTATTTATATTTTATTGAAGGAGCGGTAAATAAACACCTATCTGCAGTTGAATATCTCGTATTTACCATAACTGAAAACTTGAGTTGAAATGACCAGATCAATAACGTTTGTTCTAGTACTCTTATGGTTCTTTGGTGAATCCGACTTAAGCTTTCAAGAGCCCCATTGCACTTGAAGTTTGCGGCTTACAAAAACTTGGTCAGACCGTGTCCGGGACCCCGTCTATGAGACCCTTACACTGTCACAAGCATACCTAAGTTCGAAAGAGTACAAAGAATTGCAGCTTGGTTTATCGTCAATCGGTATTAGCGGCGAGATGTTTCGGTGGCGCCCTCCTGTGGTTCCCCCTTGTGACGTCATTACCTCGCAAACAACAAGTTCGATGGTGTTTGTAATGGGCACGGTGGAAGCCTGAAATTATAGCGCCCTCAAACCAACACTGCCAACACAGTCAAAATTGAAGTTGTTACATTCCTCTTATTTCCGTCGATGAGAAGTCCTTTGCTGACGTCATTGTCAGCATTCGGCCAATCGTGGCAGGCCGACCACAGCGACGCTTTCGATCGCTCACGTCGCCAATAGGAGAGCGAACAGCGTGGCTAATATGATAATTTACTAGAACTTGAAACGCTTGGAGCAAGTCACATAGGAAAGAGGTTGAAGTTGTTCTCCTGCATGGTATACAATGGGTTTAACTCAAAAATCACACGGTTTACGTAACTTCAGTGTCGCGAACAGATACTCGTTTAAACAACGAAAAAATGCTCAGTGAGCTTCAAGCATCTAATGCTACATTTAAATTTTCGTGTTTTTTTTCACAGGACAATATAACTTCATGAAATCAAATGTTAAAGAATATTGTTGATAGTTCAAATGTAAAAACATTAATTGCAAATTTGGCAATTGCGCCCTCGTGAAAATCTTTTGTTACTATATAAGTGATGTATTATTTCTATATCGCGTTGCTTTGATGTTCCTAATGTTTTTCTTCTGTGCCTTTTATGTTGTTTACTCCTGCTTAGGCTCGGGTGAGTCCGCAGTATAATTAAATAAATAAAATGAGGAACGCCAGAAACATCATCCCAATTTCCCTCGCGCTATTTGCTTTTACAAACAAAGCAGTTCTTTAAGCCTCGTCATTTTCATAAAATAAAAAGAAGCCTGCATATTTACTTTTTAAACAAGAACCATAAAGCTCAGGACACGACTAGACCTGAAAATGTGATATCCACTTGCGCCACCCTCTTATTTGGCGCGAACACGGCTTCGGTGCTTTTTCGCACTTAAATGTGACAGAGCGCTGGCGGGCATAAACGCTTTACCACCTAGGTACTACCCCGACTGAGCATGTTCCGCCACATATGCTGGAGAAACAAAAAAACAAAAACAAAAAAAAACCGGCTGATCGCTTGTTCATTCGCTTGTTCAGGCGGATGGCTTCTATTCCACAATTACGTCATCAAGCTTTGCGAAGTCAAGCCTAAAAAATTAGTCCCCTTTTATACTTGAAATTTCACCGGAACCAAGGAGCTTCTGAATCAGTGGCGGTCCGTGCGAGTATTCTTGGGGCCGTCTAGGACCAGTACGCCTCTGTGTGGAGTTATGAACATACCAACCCGATATCGTCTCATGACCCCTCTATGTATAAAACGGAGCATACGTCGGGATAAATGAGCGACGCTTCACCCCCGTATTGTCCCTGCGAACATCGAATCTTTTACCTTTGCCCGTATTCTAAGCTTCGTCTTTGGCTGGGGCCTTTCTGTTGTTCCCGCGACGATTGGCAAGCTGCGCTTTCTGAGTCAGTGAACGCATAGGTTTTTAAAAAGTGTCCCGAACGCGCTCTGCAGGTTACAATGATTGGCATTTCGCTCGATAGTAAAGTACGGATACAAGGACTTTGTATAATGTGCGTATTATGATTGGCATGCTAGCCTGTCATTGAGGGTTCGCCTCTGCATATGTACTCGAGGGGTCTAATACCGTGCATAGGGGATGCACTCCGAACAAACCCACAGTGTAATTTGTCCTCTTCACTGCATAAATTTCAGCTATATCCCACTCAAACCATCTCCCCGTATTTTCGAGGAAAGTTCAAATGAAGCATAATATTGCAAACTAAACTCCTTACTAATGTGAGTAATTTTGTACTGTGTTCCGCCATCACAATAAAGTGACCCATCTTCTAAAGTGGAAAAAAAAAAATTAAATTCATAGTTTAAAACAAGAAACACAATTTCCCTCTTTCATCGTTCAACCAAAAGCAGTCGCCCCTCCCCCCCCCCCCCCCCTCCTCACCACATACACACGCGAGAACAGACGCAAACCAGCCCCGACAGGTTGTCAAGCGGACCCCGCGTCCAAGCACTCCATTTCGGTCCGTCCAACGAAAAGACAATGTACACACCCTCGAACCGGGAGGAATCGTTAATCAAACACCGATCTTGAATCGCGGACAACACTCCCAACACGACGGCACACGGCGCGCGCGCGCGTGCACCACCACCAAGCACGCGCGGCACCCACACTCACGCGCAGTGTTCCTAGACGACAGAAGTCCAAGCCTTCCCCCCGCCCCCATCGTCGATTGCGGGCTGCGGGCTACACTGTGCCCGCGCGCTGAGGGGACAAGGTCACGTGGCAGGGCACGTGGCATGAGCGGCGACTAGCGGTTGGCACGTGTTGCACGTGTTCCTTACAAGGGGGCTTCTGATTGGTGCACGTGGCAGCGGAGGTTTGCGTACCCCGGTCCTCCGCTGCGGGCCATCTGTGCGGTTCATTTTGCTGCTGTGGGCTCGTGGTACTTTTAAGGTCAGTTTGTTTCGGGGGGTGGGTTTGCGACTAAATGTCGCGTGGGCTCGTTGGCTTCAAGCGGCCTTTTGTGATCCGAGTTTCCGGGGCGCAAGGCGGGATGAGCTGGGTAACTGACAGCTTAAAGTTCGCTTCGGGATAAGTTCTTCGACGTCCTTATTGGCTGATGAGCGCTAAGGTGTCACCGAGTTCATGCATTTCTTAGTCTGTAATTGGTTGGCTTTATTACTTGTTAGTATTTCTTTGTCTACGGAGTGCGCCGTAAGATTCTAATTGCAAGGACCCTTTACTTGAATGATCGTTACCATGGAAGGCTCAGAGTTGAAGACGTGAGGGAAATAAAGCGGCAACTTTTTTAGCTAGGCGTTTTAGTGTCGACCACTACTTTGTGGCTTCCAACGATCTCCTTTTCAAGAACTTCATTCTACCGGCTTCAAACTTTGTACTTTAGAGCATCAATTAATGACCGATCTTTAATAGAATGTCTTTCACTGGGTGTAAGTGAAATATCTACGTCTGGGTATAGTAAACGTAAGCAGTAGAGTAAAATAAAAAAAATAAATGAAAAATATATGTGACTTTTATCACCCATACACGGGCGTCGACTTTAACATACTCGAATACATGCATATCTTGGAAAAGAATGTCTTGCCCTTACGAACCACTAGTACAGGAAAAGCGCTCCTAAGGCTTTGTGTGTGAGCTGGTTGTCTCAATATATAAATATAAGTATTCCAGTTTCTTCAAAATAATACTACTATGATAATGTAATTAATGCGAAGGAGCATGCGAGCTGTACAAGAAAAATAATGTTATTCTCGTTATTCTTATTATTATTATCGTTATTCTTGTCCAGCTCGCTTGCACCTTTGCATTAATTACATTATCATTATAACCTTAAAGTGCAGGCCGTTCAACATTGTTGGTGTTAGACTAGTGGCAGCTGTTAAAACCCGTTTGCTTTACTGGCGTCTAACTCCTGACTAGCTCAGTTGGTAGAGCGCTCCACTGGAAATAGAAAACAGTCCCTGGTTCGATACCAGGACCATTCGGATTTTCAATCGCGCACCAGTCACTTATCTGTTTTTGGAGGTTAATGTTTGTCCTTCGTCCTCCGTGTTTCCCTTCTCCAGGTAGTATCATCGTAACGCTACAAGCTGGAAAAAAGCCACTCAAAGACTATAACGGTGAAGAAACTAATACCTTTGATTTTGCATGAAACGCAATCGTCTGTGTCCAATTCATTAGGAACGATATGAAAATCAGAGAACGCAAGAATTTTAGCATTGTTTCCAGTTACTTGCGCATGATAGATAGGGCTAGCAGTATATTGACGTTCAATCGTAAATGCAAGGAAACTACTAGAAAAGTAACAGAGGACCGAGGCTTTGGTAGCCTGGTGTTTTCTTTCACGTTTTGCACAATATACGTATATCATACTACGTACATCTTACTGTTATATATGTATCTTACGTGTATTATATGTATCCTTATCTTAATGTGTTCTTGATTTCGATTCGTGTTGCTGGATGGTGTAATATAAGGCGCACTTTCAACCTTAACACTCCCTGTTAAAAGAAAGCAGTATCAACACACATGCTTACGTAGAATTTTGGCTTCTACGGACCGGAAAGACACACGTGCATAATCATTTTTTTGGCAAACAGGTAAGGCACGTCATGTGCTACCTTTGCTTTCGCGAAATACCACATTAATTAACGAAGAGCGCAGAGGCAATAATCTCCAGTCTTCACCGCGGGATCTGGCTAGTTTCGGCAGAGTCACTGAACTACCGTTTTGCATTTACCCGCAAGGTTCCTAAATATTGGGGGCCATTTACAAAAATGCAGGAAACCGAAGGTAGCCTATACGTAACGCGCGATTCAGCCACCGGACGATTTATCGTCCTTCAGACGAACTAAGAATCATTAATCACAAAGTTCTCCAACGACAAACGCGGTGTGTATGAAACCGAGCTACGCATTCTTATCAACTCCATCCAACTTCCCAGCAGACTACAAAACAGAGCAGACCACCAGGCGCACAGTGGGCGAAAAAGACAGGGACGGTTTTATTCCGCCTGGAAGGCGCCGCTAAGACCTGCACGCGAATCCTCCCTCCATTGTGGCAGCGGCCATTTTTAACCGGACGACGATTGATGCCGCTCGCGATGGGATCTCCCGATTAGGACAAGTTCGCTGCGGTCAGCTGCCGCCATAGTTGCCAGACCGTTCCGCCACGTTTGTGCCACTCTTTGGCGGGGAGCTTTTTCTACTTTTCGTTTCTATGGCTGGTGCTTGTTGTAACTGTTGGCCTTTTCTGGCGTTAGTGGAGAGGAGAGCGGGAGAGGTTGAGAGAGAGGGGGGAGGGGGAAGTTTTGGAGTCTTTAGAAGGTGCCAGATGTGTGGTGCCGCGACGGTGAGTGTTGCGAGTTGAATGAGAGCTTAGCGAGGAAGAGTTTAGGGGGTCTGGGGTTTTCGGTAAAATGATGGGGGGAGGAGGGGGGAAGGGGTGGGGGGAGCGGTCGCTTTCGGGTTTCAAATAAGGGAACAATGAAGCCCCTCTGGAAGTGTTACGGGTGGCCCCCCTACTTTCCCGACCCCCAAACTTCTGTACTATACATCGAAGCTTTCAACCATGCGGTCCCCGGTGCCCACCCACCTAAAAGATATCCCCCGCACCGCACCGACAAAGTGAAAGTTACTCGAAACGTTTATAGGGTAACTGTTCAATTATAGTCTGGTCTAGTTAATACAGTAACCCAGAGCGTATTTGTTGACTTTGCCGCGCTCGTCCCCGGGAGATGGGTCAATCAGTGTTAGCGCGTTAATGGTGAGGGTCTATTTATATTGTGCTAGAGTGGTGACCTGGTGGTTCCGAGGCTGAGCAATAATATAAGAAAGATTCGTTGGAGGTTGAAAAGAATTGTACTTCCTTTCAAGTACCGATGAAGTTAATCGTCGTTTTCTGTTATAGTCAACATCTATTTGGAAATTTTTCTAACGATAATTAGACGAGCTGTTTTTGTGATATGTCGTCGAACCCATGACGAAGTGCAATACACTAAAAGTATACTAATTTTGCACTTTTGTTGAACCCTTCGCTTAGTGTACTCCGAATAATATTTTTTTTTAATTATTTTACGAATAGTAAAACATAATGTTAGTATGCACATCTTAGTTGCCTGATTGGATCGATGCTCAGATTACACCGCTAAAACATGAAGTACGCTAACAGCGCATTTTACTTCGGCTATTGAAAGTATGCTAAAAAAAATGTAGTTTAAGGGTACATGTTTGTTGCATAAAATTCTGAAATTAGTATGCTTCCTTTTCATTACTTCTTACAAAAAAAAACATATTTTTTTCTTTTTAACCAGGGAAACTGGGTCTATTTCCGGAAAGTAGAATACGAACTATTGCTATGTAACCTTTTGTGTAGTTTTTTTCTTTTGTCTCACAAAGCGCTCAAAGGTTAACTTGAACAAAATGATGATTACACTGCGCTAAAAGTGGCCAATGGCATAAATAAAAGCGTCATCTCAGTATGAACTTGATGGAAAACACCTGATACTTTGTTATGAACCTTTGTTACAACGGAAAGCTGTAAAAATGAAAGCTGTGATCACGAACTGTTTTTAAGCCTCGCGAAATGGCTACTATATGTGTATAACTCGCGTCTCAGCACGAAATTAAATAGTTGCTATAAGCAGAAAATATTTTCGTAAGAAGCAATTTCATATGCTACATAGCAATAATTCGAAATTCTTTAATGAAGGAGTCCAATTATACTTCATCTTAAGGCATATGCTTGCGTTTCATTGATATATATTCATTGTTCGAAATTAAGGATTACTTCAGAAATCTTTGCTGATTCAGTTTTTGGCACATTTTATATACAAGCTAAAGCAGGACGAATTTTTATTTTTGCCCCTGTTTTGATAGAAACAGAAAGTCATGAAGAGGGCACAATTATGCTTTGTTTGACTAGGAAGTAGCAGGAAAAAACTCGACTATTATACTCTCGAGTTTTAAATAGCTTAACTGAACAGATTTTATCTTAAAACTTATCCGAACGCATTGAATTGATGTTCCATTTCCATTGCTTTGCAACTATCTGAAGCAGGTATAAATCATTTAATAATAAAAAAGCTTGTTTTCTGTGGGCCAATGTTATTACACTCAATTTGCGTGTACAAACGGGTTTTCGACAAAAACACATTTAATATAATAATACTAGTATTTATTGGCATCTTGACGAAATGGTGGAGCAGCAGGAGAAAAACTTCTATACTCAAGTCAATGGGGCTTAGTTATTGTCGAGCCCTGAGCCAGATCGGCAGTGGTAGAAATCACTTTGTGTAGTGTGAGCAATACAGAATACTCACACACACAAAAGTTAGATTATTACATAAATAAAACTAAGACAATAATGAAGTAAGTACGCAATCCCACATTATATCTTCAAATATTCAAGAAAAAAGAGTGTAACTGTTTAGCAGAATGTAGGTCAAAATTTATATTTCTGTTTTACAGCTGTTGAGAAATTTGGGAACTATTTAGTTAATCATTCGTCGTTCTCATTTTGGTCTGCACTTAAGAACCTTCCAATAATTATTTTGGTGGGTCAGGTAAATTAAACGATTTTGTTCTAGCGAAGCCAGCTCAAATTGGAGTTTTTTTATTTTATTTGTATGTGGCGATACATAGTGTATAATCAGTTTC
Organism: Ixodes persulcatus; assembly: GCA_013358835.2. Classification (NCBI taxonomy): domain Eukaryota; kingdom Metazoa; phylum Arthropoda; class Arachnida; order Ixodida; family Ixodidae; genus Ixodes; species Ixodes persulcatus. The sequence goes on along the minus strand of JABSTQ010011410.1, from coordinate 335,101 downwards.
AAATTTAATAAGCGCTGAACGCGAAAAAGTATCGTTTATGAAATGAAACTCAAAGCCGCTTTGTTCAATATTCCTAGAGTGAGTAGAGCTTCCTTTAAAAAAAATTAAAAAAATAAAAAAGTAAACGAAAAAAAAGGTCATTCACATGCAATATCTTTAGAACGAGATAGTATGAACAGCTTAGCGAGCAATGATAGTAAAAATACAAATGCAATTCGGTGTAGATGTCAGACAAATAAATACCAAACGTTTAACATACAACGCGTCTTGTACCGCAGCCAACTGAATGAGCACTTATCAGCCTCTTAATTCGTTTTATTTGTTGCTTGGTAAACGTTCCTTGCTTGTTGACGATGGTGTACTGAAGTGAAAACCTTCTTGGTTGTTTTGTGGACACCTAAATAAAATAATATTATTATTATCATTATTATTAGGGCCCAACCCAAACATGAGAAACAACTCACGTCTCTCCTTTAAAGGGGCCCTGCAAGGACTTGTTTTTGTTTTGCACCAAACCTGAGCGCACTGAATGTAGTAACTTAATGAAACTTTGTTTTTCTCGAATTTCGCTTTATTTTAAAAGTTATAGGCAAATTAAAATTACAGAAACAAGCAAAAAATAACTTCCTTCATGATGTCCTTGGTTGCTTGAGTGGCCATGAACTAGAGGAGGGGTAGTGAGCTCAGCGAGCGCTCACGGCTGCCGCACTTTGTGTCGACGGCTCGAGAGGGCGCCTCTAAAGCATGTTCTGGCTAGGCTGTATGAAGCGGGCAGCCAGGGCGGCTCGCATTGCATTTGTTGCGCGATGAAACACTAATTCGCCGTGACACTTCATTGGCCACAAACGACAGCAAACACGGGGTAAAGATCAGTTTAGAACGGGAGCCACTTCGCGCTGCCATACCGCCAAAGGGCCAAACCGCAAGCCAAAGTTGCTCGCCGAAGGTCTTTGGGACACTCAGAACAGGTCGGATCCTCGACTGCAGCGCCGCCGCGTACATCCGGGACCTTTCTACGCTTGCCGCTTGTTGGTGCCTGATCCCACTACACCATTCTAGTATGTTCCGCCTTTTCCACCGCTTGGTCGCGTGTATGTCGACGGGTCATTCCTTGTTTCCGTACTTTCTAAACTGCATTTGTTTCTTTTCTGATCTAAAATACTGAACAAAAACTTATTTTATGAATAATTGAAACGGTTCGCGCCACTTATATTTTGTATTTCGACTAAAAAGTAGCTTTTAGAGGCTCCGACCAGTGGTAAGCCCAGGACCAAAGACGTCACATATCGCGCGCTTTCCGCACCGCGGGTCGCCCCCGTAGGTGGAGGTTTCCGCGTGGTCCGGTTAAAATATGATGCACTAATATTTAGTTACTCTCTCCGTGGCCGCTGGCTTACCCAAACCCCGAGGGACGTGGAAACCGCAATAAAGGTAGACGCTTAAATATCATTGCAGGGCCCTAAATAAATTTGAATGGTGAGCGCAGAGCTTTAATAAACTTTTACGGGAAGCGGCAAAGAGGATGTTGGGATGAGTTGTTTTCTTTAGACCTTGGTGATAACAGCTAGCGAACTTCGATAAGTATTGGCGCCTGATTCGTTTGTTGATTCTCTGCATTTTAGGTTTATCGTTTTATCTACTCTTCACTTCGTTTCAGCTTAAGTATAGACGCAACCGACTTTACGAGCTGAGAGAACCAATTCGACAGCTTCAAAAGCTCAGCATCATGGTGATCGTCATGTTTCTTTGTTTCGTTATCGCTGAGCCAATCATAAACAAAAAAGGCCCAGTGACTTGCGCTTTTGATGCTGATTGATTGGGCCAATTAGCTTGTTGCGTCGGCTGCGTCTGGAGCAAAGCTAAAACCAAGTATAGAAATTGAATTTTATTCAAAAATAAGACGAGGCAACGTTTTTCCACTACGCCTCCTTTAGTGAATGATGATAACGAGTTATAGGGTCATTCTATGCCAAAGGAGACGCGGCAATTTTTTCATGTCCGGGATATGTATGAAAAAAAAATAATTTGGATCAAAAATCCTCTGAACTCCAAGAAATATTTTTTAAATAAATTTGATTTTTGCTATAGTATGCTCTAAATTCCTGAAATTTACGAGAAAAAAACCTATGTAGTTAAGAAAAGCATTGTAAAAAAAAACAGTTACTTATCACGCAAGTTTAGGTTGGCGCCCAATTAATTAATAATACGACCTATCTTACATTAAAATACAAATATTTAAACACGCCATTTTGAGTGCAAATAGGAGCTACAAAAAGAAGAAACTTTATGAGACCCCTTTATTTATTTGTTTTGTCAACTTGCATTTGGGTGTCAGCTACAATACTTTTTTCCTATGTCCTCTTAAGACTAGTAATTGAATTTCTCGCATTAAATTTTCCAGGCCTCGTTTTTTGTTTCTTCGTTATTCAATGTGAAAGTCCCCAGTCTTAGCAGAAACGGCCATATTGAGAACCCGAAATATCACTGTGGGCAGCGGTGCCCGGAATTTTCGAAATAGCCAAAAGTTTAATTCACCTTATCTGTTTAACATATAAAAAAATTACAAAAGTATTTTTTTGTTGTTGCTGAGCAATTGTTTTAAAGATGAGACTCTTCGGCCACGCCTCCAGGCGCCCGTCTCGTAAGCGACGCACGACGGCGTTTGCCAGTGAGACGTCGACGGTGTGAGATGGCGCCGCAAGTTCTCCAGCGCTCTCCTGAAAACACATTTTATTCAGTTGATATGGACGTTATCCTGACTACCACGCTTCCGTATCCTCTCTACGTTACGTGATGACGTTGGCGTCTCAATTTGACTCTCCTTCTGCCCAGCTAACTACCGACGAACGCGCGTTTGCATCGCATACTTCCCGAGTTAGAATGAGCGTTGCAATTGCACGAGCGTTGACAATGTAGCTCGCAATATACCCCTTGCGCACTGACAGTCAGTTTTGTCTATTAGTGCGCACAGTAGACGCGTACAAGATGATGTACTTGCCAGAAATGCTATATGTAAAAGTGAAAACCTGTGGAGAGGGGTACATGACCCGAACAAGTGGTCCAAAAAAAAAACGAAGAGGGGAAAATAAAAGTAAAGGGAAAAGTTAGATTGATAAATAGCTAGATTTCGGGTGTTAGGTGCCGGACACCGGGGGGGGGCACGAGTGCACCACACGCACGCACGATGGCGGCATATGTGACGTGTTTGGACCGAGATTAACGTATGCGCACAAACGGGACAGCCCCCAACCTCAACGCCCCCCCCCCCCTCCCTCTTTTCACCCCTCTAGTGCTTCTTTCCTTCCACCCCCACCCACAAAAAAAAAAGTTGAGTAATAAGAAAAATAGCGGAAAGCAATGGAGACAAAAGAAGGGATCAAAACGAAGGGTACTGACGTGACAATGGAGTCCTGGGTATCCGGATACGCCAGGGTGGTTATATACTTATTCCCTCCATGTGTGTGTGTGCCTAAAGCTCTTGTTTAACCTTCTATAAATAAGTTATGCGCCACGCTTGAGGTGACGCGGCTCAAATCCCGTTAGCCAAGCGTGCTACGGCTCGGGCCAAGCGTTCGGGTAAGGGCGAGTATAAAAAAAAACAAAAACGGAAAGGTACATAAAATAGACAAAGTAAGACATTACGCGCGTATGCGTTTGTGGTGTGGATTAGAACTCGCCACCCCGAGTTTGCTATGGTGTCCTCGCCCTAGACGCCAGCAGGTGACAGATGTGGATTGTGCCTAGACCGCGCTGCTGGCTATATACGGCTGTGGCTAGTGTTGGATTCGCGAGCGGCACTTATGCAACTCTGGGACAATGGCGGGTGGTGTGTATTCGATGCGTGCGTTAGGGGTGAGTCTGATTGTGAATGATCATGGAGGAGAAGAGGTGAGAAGTAGAGGCGGTGGGTGAGGAGGAAAACGCGGACCTGCTTGTGATGAAGTCGGTCTTTTTCTAGAATTAATTTCCAATTTGATGAGATTATGATGGTGTGTTCAGAATTCGAACCAGATCCGGGTGTCGCCACCTGTTGTCTTCGGCGTCAATTTGAGTTCATCGTCAAAACCTATAAACTGCGTGACACCAAATTATTTTTATTTTTTTATTATTTACAAATCAATAGAATATCCAAATAATGTAGTTATTAAGCCCCTAAAATAAGTAAAGTGACTAATGAACAGTGACATTGCGTGTTTATTTTTACTGTACATTTCTGCTGCAGTTCCCAACTCATTTCTTGTTAACAAAGCGTAACAGCCGTTCTGCGATATGTTCACTATTGTTCCGGGATATTTTACTGTTTTATATATTATTCTATAGAAAGCTAAATAGGATAAGAACTTTCCCGAACGTAAATATTTCACAACAGCTAAAAAGCAAGTCAAGGTGCGACGATGGCATTGCAACTTATTTCGGGACCTAGTTTAAGTTGCAAAATTGCGAAGAATTGTCCTTTTGAAATTCAATTTCGGTTGATTAGGCGCTTGAAAGTCCCTACACCATGCAGGGTCTCCCAAAGTGAGTTGAGGTCGAAGTTCCTTCCACGTTGCACTTTTTGTATGACAGCTGACGGCACGACTAACGCTTCCGCAGCGCTACTTTCCAAACGAAGCGATTGGTTGTCTTACTTCTCATTTGTAGCAACGTTCGGAGTAGTAGGGCTTGGTTAGCGTGTCGTGTTGTCAAATACGCGTTGGAAGAGCATCCCTCAACGGCTTCATTATCACCAGCACCAAGCTGGTATCCACGTTACTGGCGCAAATGCCTCACCAGTAATTTATAACACTTTGTTTGAGCTTAACTCCAGACGAATCCGACGCTACGAGCTAACGGGACCGATCAAGCAGAGTAAAAAAAGCGCAAGTCATTAGGCCTTCTCTGTTTATGATTGGTTCAGCGAGGATAGAACACGTATAGAAACAGGAGGAGCACCAAGGTGGTGCCCTTTTGAACGCTGTCTGATCAGTTCCATCAGCTCCTGCATGTGGACTTAAAGGTCGACCGACGACCAGTTCGTGCTTTCCACTTTTCCCCCGCTTCCTCCTCTCCCCCCTCTATCCTGCCCACCGTTGCCTGTTTCCTCCTCTCCCAGGGTGAGGAAGATCTTCTGCCTTGCAGAATCTTGTATCTAGTCGTCGTTAAGGTGAAACGAAGTATAATGGTTGTGATTTAGGACAGGGCCCCAAAGCGGAAAACATTTACGCAAAAATAAACTGACTTCCAGCTGAAATGGTGCGGAACTCGAGCCCTCTGGGGGACTGGTGGCCGCTGAAAAACTCTTCCTGCTCCGGGAGTTCATTCCGCAACTTCTCCAGGACTTGCGGAATGATCTACCAATTACGCTAATCAGGAACTCAAGCCGTCAGAAGAGCAAACAAATGTTAACAAGTGCCACCAGTCTCTTAAATTTGGCTGTTCAATGTGCTGGACTTTATTCCGTTATCGCCTTATTTATTTATTTTTAAATTTCTATCTCCAATAATGCTCGCACCTGAAGGATGACGAAATAAAAATGTAAATAAATCGATAAAATGGTGCAATCACAGGGTGTACGTTTCTGAAACAAAGATTTCCGCCAAATAACGTTTTGTATGAGCAAAATGTTTATTTTATAAATATAACAATATTTTCTTCCGCCAGAACTCGAAACGACTATAGAGACGACAGCTAACAACTGAACGGTATATCGGGGACATTAAAGTGGGCCATCGCACGATCGCACGATATTAGCAGACGATAACCGAGAAACGAGGCGCTTAAGAGGCTCCATACCAATTTTACGATTGTAGCAGCCCGCTAAGCAAGCCAAACGCGTCACGTTTCGATGGAAAAGGCTACGGGCAAAATGACGGCTCCGTAACCTTTCCTCGTCGCCGCGTCGCCGTACGAGAAAAGGTGAAATAAGAAAAAGGAGAGACGGTAGAGATGGGTGAAGAGGGAAGAAGACACTATGATGCTGCTGCAGGGGAGAGGGAAAGCGAAAAAAAAAAGAAGAAGAAAGAAAGAGGGGATGGAAGAATCCTCAAGCAGGCTGAAGCCTATGAAGAAATCCTGTAAGAGGCTGAAAAGGGTAAAGTAAAAAGGATGAGGAGGAACGAGTAAGAAGCGAAGGAGCAAGACGAAAGTAGACGAGGGAATCCCGTAAAAGGCTGAGAAGCATAAAGTCAAAGGTGGAGAAGGAGCGTGGGCGAAGGAAACACTCGAAAGGGCGCGCTCACTTTCTCGGCTGGAAGGAACGGGCGTGAATGCGAATCAATCTTCGTTTTCGGGGGAACAAAAACGGCTACGGCGTCGCGTTCCCGCAGCGAGAAAGGGGAGAGGAGAATAAGAAAGAAATGGGGGGGGGGGGGAGAGTGGGTGGCGCTTTAATTCCCGTCTATTACTGCCTTCTTCTTAATGGACTCGCTTCGTTTACTTATTCATCTATCAAACCTCCTCCTCTTCCCTCGTGTTTTTTTTTTGTTTTTTTTTTTTTTAATGGAGGAGAGAGAATGAGCCGTTCGAGCTTCTCGATTCAAGATACAGGAAGTCGCTGAAGTAGAGCAGTGCCCAACAAAATCTTCCTGTTCCTTTTTTCTTTTTCTTTTCTTGCGAGGGATGAAATTTTGCTTTTCGTTCCTGTCTATGTTCCGGCGACGCTGAGACACCGGGTCGTCGCCGTATGTTGGAGAATGCTGACGTAGATTTGCTCCGAGAGACTGACATGCTCAGCATTCTAAGGAACGGCGTTCTTGTAACGAGCAGTTTTATTTGTTTTTAACGACACCGTTGTCGTAGTTTGGTTCGCGGGAACAAAAAAACGTGGCCTAGTTACACTCACTACATGACGGCAGGAGGAATTGTGTTCTTTGATCATACAGGGTGTTTCTTTTAAAGCTTAACAGATTTGCTAAAAAAAAACGCGTGAAAGCTACACTAATGCGGATTTATGCAGGCGACTTATGCATCCGGGGGAAAAGAATTGGCGGCTAATCTTAACGATTGGTTGGCTAATTAACTAGAATATGTTCATTTACGTTGTAATTATTGAAAATAAACATATGCCTCTAATTAGAAACGTGCTGAGCGTCATCAAAAAACATTAAATCAGTCAATATTAGAGAATATTATTAAGTGGGAAACACAGGGAAGAGCTAAATTTACCGCTCGTGGAGCAGGAGCGAGGCTACTGGTGCGATAACATGCCCGCGCGCTTTTGCTGTCTCTTATCCGCGTTCTCTCACCCCCAGCTTCGTACCTGTTGCACGGGTGGTAGCTTTAGAGCACTACCGGGCTCCGCACGCGCTCAAAGGATTTCTAAAAATTACTGATTGAGTGGTTTTTGATGAAGCTCAGGGAAAGTTTCCGATTGGAACCGCATGCCCATTTTCACCCATTCAAATGTTAAAGAAGAAAGTTTAGTCAATAATTTGACTTATCTGACGATTAGTAGTTTCCTATATTATGTTTCCCTGGCCGCATGAGTCCTTTCACGACATTTTGTATTTTTAAACCAACCTGTTCACCTTAAAATGAGCACACCTTTTTGTAGCTACAGATAATGAAATACTGTACCTGAATTTGTACCGCATTTTTACAACGAAGCTGTTTATGGCTAGGGTTATGTGGATTTTTCGTGTACGTCAATAGAAATTGCAGCGCCCTCTCTTTGTCGTCGTTCCAAGCGCTTGCGTGCCTAATTTCCTTCCGCTCTCCCGAAGTGGTGGTCCCGTCGCGCGTGTCTAGTTTCCTCCGGCTTCTCGGGACGGAAATAGTTCGTACCTTTGTTCAAAATTATTTGTCACGTCAGTGTGGTGTACTAAACAGCTTCGCTGGTGATCCACCTTCACGGAGTGCAATGTCTTATGTTTTTTTGTTTTTTTTGTATGTTGATCGTGAATTAACAGAGCTTTATGTACTTACTGTATTTTTGTATTCACAAATACTGCACTTCCCATTTGAGGGACCATAGCAGGGTGGAAAATACCATAACACAAAGTGACAATTTACGAATGGGTCATTCTTACTCCGAACACAAAGCGGAAAGGAAGGCACTTACAGAATCTCAGTTTGAGACATGCACCGGCAGGATGAAAACGGCAGGGGGGTCTTTCAGTGATTGTCCCGCGCCTCCAGCGCGGGCTTCCTATTCCCGACGACACTCGGGCGTTTTGAGAGCTTCGAGAGTGCGCAGGCAAAGCACGACGGAAGGCAACGAGCGCGTGCTGTAGACCGAGTATCAGAAAGAGCCACCCTGCCGTTCTCATTCTGCCAGTGACTATAGGAATATCGCGAGAAAGTCCACGCAATGCTGTAACTGTCCGAGTGGAAAAAACAATATAAATTCACTGCTACAGACAACAGGCTTCGCTCCATAAGACGGGAATTTAGGTACCCTTTGGCGCGGCTTCAAAAACTGATAACGCCGGTTCGCTCCATGGAACGGTCGATTCTTTCGCATTAAAAGCTGGTTGCACCATTCCTCTACCACACGCGAACACGCGGAGTTAAACAAAGAATTGAAGATGTCCGCAAATTTTGCTCGGGTCAAGCTTATAGCAAATTAAATATTGCAGAAAACAACTTTAAATAAGCAAAACATTGCGCTTCATGACGTAAAATGAAAAAGTTTAGCGATTGGAGCAAAGCGGTTGGCCAATTGGACGCGAGTTTGGTTGATAGCCCGTCGGCCCGGTCGGCCATTAGGCCTCGCTGCAACCATCGTAGCTTTGGAATTGGGCTGCCATCATCGATGAATTTACCGGGCTTATCGGATTTCGAGCGCCGATTTCTTAAAAAGGAGTGCGGAGCTGGGCGTCGCGCCGTACGAGGACACACCACGCAAACGCCGCGACGCGTCTCTGCCTCAGTCCGCTTCGACAGCCGCGGAAGCCTCGTCTCCCGCAACTCCGCCACCGGAGCCACCTCGGCGAGTAGGAGGTACTCCGCCGCTGGGAGGCGCGCATGAGCGACGAGGCGTTGTTTTCGCCTTTTTTGAACTTTACTTTGCAACTTTATTAGCTCTATAAAAAAGACTTTTTAGAGAAATAATGACGGTTAACGTGTGATATACTTTATTCCGCTTCAAAATTTCTGGGACGGCTCTCGCCAATCACGAAACCCGGTGAATGTGACGTATAGCGAAAGGGAGCGCCGTTATGCGCGCGCATTCGGCACCTCGCGGCGCCACCGTCGGAGGAGGTGTTTCCGAGTTGTCAAATTAAAATATGATGCGCTAATATTTTTAAACTCTTTCGTTGTCCACTGGGTTTCCGGGACCACTAGCGTGGAGAAACCGCAAAAAAAGTAGACGCTCAAATACTGTTGGAGGGCCCCTTTAAGTGGATGCGTTCAAGTAATGTTCATGGGTTGTTACAGCTTCTTTCGTAGTTTGAATTGGAGCATATTTCGATACAATTATTTATAATGTTCTTAAATTTAAGCCATAATTTATTCATATCAAGGCAGGTTGAAAAAAAAAAGAAAGAAAGAAAAAAATGCGTAAAAGTGTAAATCAAGCGTACCTAGTAAAGGCGTCTTGTATGCCCTGCGTTTAGAACGCCCTTGGAAAATGCAAAGTAGACAAGCTCGTATCTCCAACCGTACCAAAAACGACATTTTTGTTACCTGCAGTTTGTTGCGTATTCATCCTGCTATAAGCGCCACAGCGCTTACGCGACGTCACAGTTGAGTTGGTGCATATACACAGTCTGACACCTAATGTCGTCTACTGTACACTCCCTATATTCGACCTTCCACTCCCGTTTTTCAATCCCCATCTTTGGCCATGTCGACCCGCCTACCGTCACGTCATCTCTGTCCGACCGACCCGATCTTGTTTCCGTAACACTTGCGCCGCCACTTGGTCGGAAGTGACCAACGAGAAAAGTAGGAAAGGAAAACTAAAGGAAATAGGCACAGATGGAGCGCACCGAGAAAGGGAGCGTTTCAGGAAATCATAGGGAAGGAAAAACGGTTCCTCTCTTCATTTCCTTCCCCCGTGTCCCGACAGACCGAGCCGTATATTTGAACAGACACACGTGTGTGCAGTGCACCACACATACACTCCGGTCACGTCTCAGATCCGCTCGGCAGCGAATTGGAAGGAGGAGGGGGAAAATGGGGAAAAAGTGGGGAAGGAGAACGGGGAATGGAAGACGCGTTGCGTGTGTGTTTTTTGGGGAAGCGAAGGGAATCGGGGTCGTTCTGTATTTGCGCTCGTCTCGCGAAAAGTCCTGTCGCTCAAGTCGGGCGGAAGAAAGGAGTAAAAAGTAAAGACCCGTCCTTCCGGACGCACGTGGACGTTGTGATACAGTGACATGTTGTTGGATTTGGTATACACGTAGTCGACTTTGAGATGGAAAATGTCGTGTGAGGAAAGAAAAAGGTTACAGAAATGAATTGGCCTCGTTGCGTTAAGTTGTATATGGTCACATAGGCTCCGTTTCGCATTAAGTTCGACCACAGTCCGATCTGATGTAGCAAATCAAGCACCAACAAAAGTATATCGTCATGGCGCTAGTAGTCTTTGTGCGTCTGCTGTTGGCTTGTAAACTAATCACGTAAAGAAACGAAGCGCAGAATCATGGAGCATTTACCGTGTCCGATTGGTTTAGCAGGGAATAGCACGCGCATCAAAGACGACGAGTGCAGCCGTCTTGGTGCGTTTGCCAATCGACTAGCTCTAAAAGTGACTATCCACTTTTGGTGCTCCCTCACTATTACAAATAGGGGGGGGGGGGGGTAGTACTTACACCTTTTCCTCCATATATAGCACCTCCAAACTACAGTTCGACGTTCAGTCCACTGACGTCGAACTGACAATACGAACTCTTACGGGCGGAGTTTGATTCTCGTGAAATTCGGAGGGTATTTTTCGCTGAATATTCGGCGTTTATCTAAGTTTTTTTTTTTTTTTTAGATTCCCAATTCTTTGAAATTCGGAGTTCATTTTACTGTTTTGTCACATTTTAAAAAATACGAAAATACAAAAAAAATGTTCAGGACCATGACCCGTTATGCCAAATTAACCTCGACGTGCCAAAAAGCAAATTCCTTTTGTCGCTAGTTATAAATTTCAAAGGAAACTGAAGTGGCATCTCTTTAGGACTATGCTGACCCTGTAGGCTCTTATAAAACCTATTTGTAAAATAACGTGTTTTTTTTTTTGTTTTTGTTTTTTTGTCGCTGTCTTCTTGAAATTTTGAGTTTTTCGGAATTGATGGAAAATTTACCGGCGAGTGTTTCCGGATTTTTTTTTTATTTATACAAAAACACAGAACACTAGACAAAACTTACTAAATAGCTAATGTTCGTATCAAAGACTACAGAAAAGAAACACAGGTTTTGCAGCAGGGCTAACAAAACCTCGAGTGTTCTCCTGTAGTCTTTAATGCGTGTATTCACTATTTTCATAGGTCGTATCACTCAACGATCAAGCCGCTCGTAAAAGTTGGTGTAGCCGGTTCGACGTCAGTAGACTGAACGTCGCATTGTAGTTTTTGGGGTGTTATATAAGAAATGAGGGGTATAAGTACTACACGCCCCGTTTCTGAGAGTGTTTATTGACTCCATCAGCTCGTGGCGTTGACTGCGGTCGGTCTTAGAGCGAAACGGGGTATAATTATTTGAACATACTATCAGTCCCTTACGGGACCAAGATAGCGGTGGGATACAATGAACAGCCCAGTAATCACAGTCTGCGCCGTCCCGCGCCGACACAACCACAAGAGAAGCAGCAGCACAACAATAGCAAGGATAGTAAAATAATAGTAACCCAACAAACAGCCCGAGGCGACGCCGAGCGTTAAGAAATAAGCGATGCGAACTCCAACCGGCCGCGTGCATCGACAACACTTTCTGGCAACTGGTTTCGATCTCGCGCTGTCTGCAAGAAAAACGAGTATATAAAACATTCCTTATTAAACCTTCTTTCTTTCACATGCCGTCCATATGCTTATTCCTGGTTACACGTGACGTGTCTTCATCTATGTACCGATGCTTGTTAACAAGAACCAAATTATTGATAATACTGTAACAAAGCTTTAACCTTTTTTTTTTTTTTTTGTTTCCCGCGGAGTTGAAGCAGTGGTAAACTGGCTCTGTCATAAATGGGGGAAACCGAATCCTCTTTCGGTAACGGGAGTAAATAAAACGCAATGCGCGTCGCTGTACACTTTCCAGTTTTAACTGCAGTTTTTTTTACATATGGGTCCCAGACTTCGCATTCATATTTTAGCATGGGGCGAACTAATATCTTGTATGCAATCAACTTAGTCTCTTGTGAGGAAAGTTTGAGGGTGCGCCGGATAAATCCTAACCTTTTATTAGTTTTACCGATAACATTATCAATGTGGTTTGTCCATCTTAGGTCTGCAGTTATTGTGACGCCAAGATACTTATATTCAGTCACGTTAGTCAAGGTAACACCCTGGACTGTGTAGCTAAACTTTAAACGCTGACGTTTATGAGTTATGGTCATACATACGAGTTTTTGTGTATTTAGCGACATTTGCCAGTTTGCACACCGGTCGTTTATTTTAGACAAATAGTCGTTTAGCCTTACTTAATCGGCGAAAGACTTCACTTTAGTGTAGATAATACAATCGTCTGCAAACAATCTGGCTTGGATAGATGAACCGACTATAAGGTCGTTAATATACAAAAGAAAGAACAAGGGCCCAAGCACCGAGCCCTGAGGCATACCGGACTCGACAACACATATGTCAGACCTCTGTTCGACTTACAAATTGTTTGCGATTTGTGAAAAATGCCTCTATCCAGTCAGCAACGTTACTATTTCCTAAGACACATTTCCATTTAATTAGTAGTTCTTTTTTATGACTGACCTTATCGAATGCTTTTCTGAAGTCTAAATAAATTATATCTACCTGTCCTTTTCTATTAAGAACTTCACTTAGGTGATGCACCGTCTCCACAAGATGGCACACTCTCGATAGACCCTCACGAAACCCGTGTTGGCATTCGGTCAGAAACTTATTACAAGAAAGAAACTGTCTGACATGTTTTGAAACTATATGTTCTAGACGTTTTCATAGTTAGAACTTAAAGGGAAACTGAAGCGGTTCTGTATTTAAGAAAAAAACACTTCAATGGCCTTCATTCGGCCTCCAGGATCACGAATATCGAAATTATTTTTCAACTCGGCGCACGGAGGCTTCAGAAATTAATTTTTAAAGTACCGCCGAAGCCCCTCCTCCCTGGAGCGTGACGTCACACTAGGAGTTTTCGGAATCTCTGCTCTCGCGCATCTTCAGCGCCTGTCAAAGCTATGCACGCGCGCTCTTGCTATTTTCAAAAAGGTCAGAAAGAGAAGTCACGGCTGGGGTCAGTGCGGAAAAATATACCTGTCAAGCTTGCAATTGCACGCGCTGCCCACATGTGCGGCACGCGCTTGGCGGCTCAAAGATCCTAGTATGACGTCCCAACTGGTCGGAGGTTTTTCGTGTTTCCTCGCGTTTAGTTACATGTTCGGGGAAAATGAACGTGATATTCAGATTCACGGGACAAAAATACGCCAGAATTCACCACTAGCTCGTTTTTTTCAAGAAGTGTTTCAGCTTCCCTTTAAGAAGCGCCGTGCGGGGCGAACCTGGTTCCTGCTTATTGTCGCTCCGCTGTCGGTGAGAATCCGGGATCAGCCGTTATGACCAAGTCCCACTCGAGCGACAAACAGAAACAACCGACACCGACAAGCCTCAAACACGTGCGGCGTGCACGCGAAGGTATCTTCGACAATCTTGCAATCACTCGTGCTTATTTCACGAGCACCGAGAGACATGCAAGCTCAATCGCCATATAAGGTATGCCTTCCCGAGCATACTGCACCTGTTTGGGGGGTTGTCGGTGTCGGTTGTTTTTGTTTGTCGTTCTGGTGGGACTCGGCATGATTATAATGGGCCACGCATGCTGTTTCTTGAAATGCCAGTCACCATAGATTCGTGGGGAGATGACGTTGTGAAATAATCTTCGCACTTGTGCAGTGTTTATCGTGAACCGATCGAAAAGGCCGTCGACGACAAAAGAATGATAAGGTAAAAATACGGGTTACGGACATAACTTTTAAACTGTCTGACATTCGAGTATACGGAATCCACGGCCCGAAGGTGAAATAAATAAATATATGGCGTGTTCGTCGAGGATTGGTGAAGTTGATAATTTAATGACAAGGTAGTACGCGTTAGAGCACTGCATTCAAACTGTAAGTATAGCGATTTTGGTCATCACCATTTTTAAAATTAGGTTGCATTTTTTTATTACATATTTTTTGCGTATGTGTAGGAAGTGTGCTATTTTATCGCTGTGAATTAAAAGCTGTCTAAGCAATACCATGGCCTTGTTAGATCGTCAATTCGGTACGGCATTTTAATTTTGTTCCCGGAAATTGTGTTACCTATTCACAATTCCCTTTAACAATATATAGCTATAGGGAAGACCTGCTCTTCGTCGGTGCTTACCCGTTTTTTAACTATATATCGGAAGCTCACTTGCGTTGACTCCAGTCAGCGACAATCAATCTATCCCTTATGATCGACTTATGGGCTCTCAAACGAGCCCTTAGTCAATAATCCAGCGCGCTTCAATCTAAGGCGCAATATTAAGGCACAATTCATGGAAGAGCATATTGATCACGAGGTGATGAGTGCACGCGTACCGATACAGAAAGCGAAAGCATAGCCGTTCCCCCCCAGTTGATGTTTGCTCCTAATTAACGAACAACTTTTTGTTTCTCTTTATATTCTCGATTTCATATCTTCGTTTTCCGCGTCTCTCTGTTGAGATTTTTGGGCTCTAGTCCAAAAACGTTTATTGCCTATCCACCGCACAGGTGTACCCGGCGAATAGAAGCCAATTTCAATATGTTAAAAAAAATGTCTGAATCTCAAGATACGACGTTGTTATTGCCTATAAAAGTGTGACATGACGTTGTATATATATTTTTTAAAATATTTTGTTGTAGTACAAAATTTTCATACAAAACAAAATTGTTTATGGATTATTTACGATAATTTAAAATGAAAGTAAAAAGAATATCGCAAGGGGGAAACGATATTAATGTTGTCTTCGCCCCCCCCCCCCCCCCTTCCCTCCTCTGCTCTGCTTCGACAAACATTTTCACTTTCAGCGGCATCGTTCACTTTGTTCTATTCGATCGAGTACGGTTCATTTATTCGCATATTTTCGATTATTCACCAGTACCCACAGAAATAGCTTTCTCACTTTAGCGTGAGAAAAAAAAAAAAAACGATTTGGTAGCAGTCAAGAAAGGACCATTGCTGTAATTTATTTATAACGTTTCAATTAGGCATATTTCTCGTGAAATATCTTGACTGAGCAATCGCGTAGTCGCGCGCTTATGACAACGTACACATGTTGCGGCTAAGCTTTTTCTGACGGGCTATAAGACCCTTGTTATAGCAGACGCCATCAGGTGGTGCTCCAGTCTTTGACGTGCCAAAGAACTTCCGGTTTTTTAAAAAAGAATGAACAAAGGCCACCTCAACACCGCTGCTTGAAATGTAATGAAACGTTTAAGAACCAGTTCACCAGGTGAACCCCGAAAGAACGAAGGAGCGCGAGAACTGTTAAAAGTGTTTCGAGTATTCTTGTAAACCAACTTGCCTCCTCCAAGATGTCATATTGTGTAGCCGAAGGCCTTAGTTACATTTCCAACTTTGTTGTCCGGGTAGCATTTATGATTTCTAGCTCTGGTGACATAAGCAAGCTCAGCAAGCTTGCAAAGACGGTGCGACCGGAAGTCGCTTGGGACGCAAGCGTCAGTTCACGTTTGTAAAGAGCAAAAGGGTCTACTGTTGAGACAGGCTATAACGAAGTCGGTTATAACGAAATAGCGGCTACAGCGAAGCGATCACGGTGTCCCATTCTCGTTTTTTTTGCACTTCGTTAACCGAAGTCAGTTATAACGAAATAGCGGCTACAGCGAAGCGATCACGATTTCCCATTCCCTTTTGCACTTCGTTAACCGAAGTCGGTTATAACGAAATAGCGGATATAGCCAAGTGATTTCCGATTCCCGTTGGCTTCGTTATAAGCGGTCTCGACAGTATATACTCCGTTTTAATTATAATCCCAACCGCGGTCAACGATCCGATCCAATGAAGCCAACCAAAGAGCGTCAAAGGGGCATCATCACGTGGCTCGTCCTTCTTGTGCGCTTCCTCTTACCAACTACACGAATCACGCAACGAAAAAAAAAATACAAATTGCAAGATCACGCCGCATTTACTGCGAATGATAGATTCAGCTGGTTATATAGTACAAAAACGCTTCTGACAGATGCCAGCTGAACGTAGAAAGATATACGAAGAGAGAGAGAAAAGGACAAACACACTGCTGGTGTGTTGTCTTTTCCACGTTCAGCTCTACCAGACTTTCAAGTAATTCGTTACGGGTAACGGGATTACTTGTAATTAATCACTTTTCTCGTATTTTTGTAATTCATCCGTTGCTTGTTTGAAATTGGGATTTGTAATGTAATCTTATTACTTTTTCAGTAACGAGTTACTGAAATTACTTGTTACTGTCCCGTCAAAGGTAGAGATAGAGTGGGAGGCCGATGCAATGGCCTTCGCGCTTTTAGCATGGTAACAAAAGACGGGGGTTTGCTAACAAAGAGAGTGCTGGCGAGGGAAAGGAAAGGAATTCACGGAAGGCACGAGCCCGGCCAGAGCCCATTTCTGGACTCGTTCGTACGATCAGCCAAGCGATTCGACTGTCTATATGTAGGCAACGGGCTTCGACGTCTTGGAAAACGAACGAACTGCTTCGACCGCACAAGAGAGCAGTAAACTTTACCCCGTTTCGCCTTACGTCCGGGCGCAGCGGATGCTACGAGCCATCGGAGTTTATGCAAGGCCGTCTGAATGTCACGTGACTTTGAAGAGGAGGCACAGCGACGTGCGGGAAGCGTATCACCGGCTGCCTTTACAGAGCGGGATTGGGTAGGTTAGCTTGCGTCCGCAGCGTCCGAACGTAAGGTGAAAAGGAGTATAATGGCTCATAAAACCGTCGCGGGGGGGTCATGCATGGGACTAGGATTGTGGACATTGTGACCGTGGTGCATACGTCCGCTCCCCCCCCTCTCCCCTCATCCTTTCCTCCCCACCCCTCTGCGTTTTGTCCCCCAAAAGCCAATCAGCTTTTTTTTTTATTTTTTTGGCGTTGTTACACGAATCTGTTTATTTCTTGACGATCTTTCTGCCTACACACTCCCACCCCGCAAACACAGAAGAGCCTTAATGAGACCTCGCTCCTGCTCATCCTTGACAGCGCTGTCAAAGCTAAATGCTGGCTGGACCATCCAGTTATGTAGCTTCTGTCACTTGACTTCGCACTAGCGGATGCGTAAAGCAGAAACATGAGGGCTGCCATGGGAGCAGTTCATTGGAACAAAAGGCAACGTATAGCATTAACCTTGCTGTCATTTCAAACAATTTTCGACAGCAGGCAATAAGCTGGCCGGAGAGCACAGCCAAAACAGCTTGGGACTTCGAAGCTGAACCGATATTCTTAGAAATTACAATGCTGGGGTTCTCGTCAGCGGGTTGTGCCTGCGGAAATTTAGTCCGAAATTTTAGCGAGAGGGAACACAGCCCGACTTTTCTGGAAATCAAACAATGGCTGAAGTGGAAAAACTGAGCGTAAGGCGGTTGTAAACACGTGAGAGACATGGGAGCCTACTGTTCACTGAGAATAGACCCTTTCCGAAATTCAGTCTGGCCACTTTGATCACTATCATCATCTGTGGAACGGCATCTGTGCCATACCAATGGCGGCCTTCTAGTGACTGATAAAGGAAGACGTTGAAGATGCTCCTAAGCAGATCTTGCGAGGCCTGTACATTCGGGGGGTCCGTGACGTAACGTAGGAATGGAACACAAGAGCTACGGAAGCGTTTATTTCTAATAACTCAGATTCAGTCAATCTGTGGGCGGCACACAATCGGCTTTAAAGCACTTTGGTGTATAGAATTTTCTCAAGGCATCTGAGTGGGTTGGAGCTTTGTTCTGAATGCAGGTTCTTGGTCACCATCGAACTGAAAGTGATCGAGAAATAACTCACACTGAACCATTCCTCGCGTGCCGTTGACTTGCGAAAGTGACGGTGCCGATACAAGTTCATTTCCGCCATTGATATGGCAAAACCTAAACTGCTTTACAAACTACCAGATGGCACTGAATTTCGGAAAGGGTCTATTGTGCTTTTCTTATAATAATTTCTAAACGGCAAAATCAGTTCAGCTGAAATATTGTGCGTTCATATTTTGTGTGAAATTTTGATTTTGATATGTTTGGTGATCAAGAAAGAAGGTCAAGTGGCTCACGGTAGGATAACAACCTTCATCAAACAGGAGTCTGAAATGTACCCAGACGCAAGTACCGTATCGAGGTCTCGCAGCCAGTTGGTTTTTGAGGGTAAAAAACCAGCCCCTTTTTAGGAAACATGTAGGAACCATAGAAAAATCACATTTTCATGGGAATCGTTTTTTGAAGTTTCCGACGCCATAATTTGAATGGTGCGCGTGCCTCCACCGTCAAAGTGCATTCGTCGCATGTTCATGGGATTTAGTTCTGTCCCGGTTGGACAGGGCAAGAATCGTAAAGCTTGAGCACCTGTTGAAGTTCTTTAAAACTTCGTAGATTAGTCCTCCTAAAATTATTAACCTAAATAATGGGTAGATAGTACTGAATGTCTTATTTTTTATAAGGCCCAAAATTTCCCCCCTCAACAAGGCAGTATAGGTTGCATGTCTTTTGTGCGTTTTTTTTTTAAGTAACGCAAAAGTAATTGAGTAAAGTAACGAAGTAATTAATCAGTTACTTTTTACGGGGAGTAATTTGTAGCGGTAATCTATTACATTTTAGGCCAAGTAATTGTAATTGTAATTAATTAGTTTTACGTAGTAACGGGCACAAGTCTGAGCTCTACCATCTTTCGGAAGCGCGAATCACCGCTCAGCGGCAAGCAGCTACAAACACGATGAGCATCGGGACAATGCACTTTCGACGCTGCTTGATCAGCTTCATCAGATCGTTGCGTAGGATGGATGGATAAATGAATGGATGTTAGTGGCTACATTTTTTTTGTAACGGGCGGTAGCTTGCGCCACCTAGCCTTAGTCTAAAGGAGTCTAAAATGGCTGTATCCTCCTCAGCGCCAAGTGTTGCCCGACACCAGCGTCGCAACAAATTCCTTCCGCTGTAAGGCGGAAGGGGGAGAAACCGCTGCGTGGAAGAACCATGGCGGCTCGTCGCCGCTGGCTTTTCTTGGCAAGCCAGCCGCGGCGCAGCGTGAACCTCCTCTCCCCGCTGGCTGTGTGTCGCCCGGGCTCCGGGCGTCTCAAGCGAGGCACGAGCCGCCCAGGGTTCGTCCTCTATCGATCCGGAAGGGGCCAATGTTTCCGCAAGAGGGGGTCAACCTGCGCGAGACGCCCTAGTTCCTGGCCCGTCCGCCAGGAGAGGACGGAGCGCTGCGGTCGCCTGCGGTTGTTGTTGTTGATGTCGAAATGGATGATCACGTCGTTTTGTTTGGTTTGTGGACTAGGTTTCGGGGGAACCGGAACGAGACGTCCTTCCAACTGAGCATAAAATTTGAGTAGTTTTGCGTTGAGGTTGCTTCGCGGGAAATGTACTCAGCGAGAAGGGAGAGAAGGGAAGGGAAATCGTTTCGGTGAAACCATTTTCGGAGAAACGTTTTAGGAGAATGGTTTTAGGTAAAGCGTCGGGGCGAAATCGCCTTCGGGATATAGCTACCTAAGAGCGTAAGAAAATGACGGATGTGAAGCACTAAGTTCGTTTAATGATAGAGGGTTCATAGAGGAACTCATCAATGTCTCGCGACATCCCTTATTTAAGCGAAAGTGATTCTGAATGCGCTTTATTGGGAAACCATATTTCGAACTTTTTTTTTTATCTTCGGAAATGTTCTTCCGAGTGAAGTAATTGAAACTATGGCAGGGGACGGATTCGTTCACAGCAAATCTTTCTGGGTCTTCTGGAAAGCTAAGAAAAGACATAGTTTGGTTGAAACGTCTTTTTTTTCTCGCGGAGAAAGCTTGTTAATTTTTTTATTATTATTTTTATTTATTACTTTTAACATCTGCGATTGTTTATTTACCCCTCTGTTTCTTGTGCACCCTGGTGATAGGCCCATTGCACTCTTGAACGAGGTAAACAAGACGAGGGAAGGCGGTGGGTTCTTTATTCTTGCGCTGAAGCGAAGTCTAATTACAGGGTTCATTGGTTAAAAAAAAAAAATACGGGTTAGCCTCGCATGCTTAGCGACGAGACATTCCTGGGATACAATCATGTGTTACATTCTCGCGTTTCCAATAAACCACTTGCTAAATCCCCAAGCGCCCCGGCCTGCACTCGAGGAACCATGGGAGCGGTGTTCCTTCTGCTCCCTATAGCGATCGCTAATTTCGACCAATTCGACGCTCACACATTTTTGAGTATACTCCGGACGCATCTTGAATAAGTGTCGTGTAGAGTTCAAATACCTGTTATATTGCCGCGCTCTTACGTACACGAGTAGGCAGTGCGCTGGACTGACATGCAAGGGCACGGGTTCGATTCCCAGCACTGCGTGGCCTTTTAAGAACCTTTCTTTATGTAAATAGAAAATTCGAGAATGTTGGAGAACCGTCTAGCGTGTTTATGTTCAAAATGAGAAGCATCCAGGCAGAATATTCTAGGCTTAAAAGAAGCCACGCCGCGCCGTATTTTGTATTGGACACAAGTTCGCCCCATTAAATGTTTAGTTTTTTTTTCAACCATTTGTCGCCTCATAAATTGCCATTCGTGACAATATCACTTTTCAAATTTCTCGTCGATGTCAGCGTTTTTGATGCTGCAGGTGCATGCAATCCACCATTCAACCTGGCTAAGCTGCAGAAATCTTCTCTTACAACTTAAAAAGCCGAGAATTTACAACCAAAACCAGGATTTAGCTCGGAGTCAGTGGCGCTGTTATAGTATTTTTAGCGTTTCTAAGTTAATATCAGTGTCTTTGAAGCAGTACGAGAATGATAATGTTGTAAGAGATTTCTCCAGCTCAGCCAGGTTGAAGGGTGGATGGCATGCACAGTATCAAAAACGCTGAAATTGACGAGAACTTTTATAAGTGATATGTCTGGTGTTTGTTCTCTACACGGAGTCAAATCCAGATGACTCCGGATCACACTCAACATTGCGTAAGCTTCGAACTGGTCCAAATTACCGATCACCAGGGAACCCCTTTCTTATGTGATTCATCGAGTGCTGGTCGCGGTGCTTGGGGGATTTAGCAAATGGTCTACTGAAATTGCGCTAGCACTGCCTAAAGATAAAATAAACATCCACAACAAGAAACGTTTAGTACTACTGCCAGGAAAGATAATAACCATCATGATAATTCCCGAAAAGTATTACAAATTATTGTAGTTTAAATCTGAAGCTGAGTTATTTTTGTGTACCCTAAACGTAAATATACATATAAATTACGATATTTATTATTACACCCATTTGAAAAATATTGCGGTCCTACGCTCTGTTAATTTAAAAATGCAACAAATTGTAACAAGTACTATTTCAGTTCAGGAATAGAAAATGTAAAAATAACGTTCTTTACTTCCCGAAAAAAAAAAAAAATGGAGAGAAAGATTCCGGTTAAGATTTTCTCGGAAAGAGATTTTCGGAACGGCGTTTTTACAACACGGCACTGTTCGAGAGACTAAAATATTTAGTCATGATATCTGTTTTACCACACGTATATCTGACATCTAACAAACACTTGCTGCGCCGTAAATGGGGGAAATGAGGGGTGCTTTCCCCGAGAAGCAATATATTAAAAACAGAGCGACAATGGGAAGATTCTGATCAAGTAAATTTGAGTTCGTTGGACAAAAACAACAAAAAAAAAACACAGTCGTCTTACAGTTACTGTTTTTGCTTGGAGAAAAAGCCGCGGAAGGCCGCGAACAGAGACTGCGCATTCGCGATTATCAGAGCGAGACATTAAACAAAATTTCTTCCGTCTATGGTCACGCATGCCCTATCGTTGGCTCGGTTAACTCGATAATAGAGAATAATGACCCTCCACACACACAGACAAGACGAATGCCGTACCCATTAACATTGCCGTCCGCATGAAAATTTTAAAAGCGGATAATTGGTAGTTTAGTGGTGCGCATTTCTGCGTAGAGAATGGAAGTAGATCTTGCCCCTTCGAGATTAGCAATCAAGTTTACACACACAGACAGATAAAAACGACGTATATGGCAGGAAGCCGCGTGCATTTCTGGTTTAGTCCTCGAGTGGTGAACAATGGGATACGTTGTGAACGGTTCCTCCTCTTCATCAAATTTAGGTTTTTTCCTTATTTTTTTTTTATTACTGGCGATGGTTTCGTGACACTGATTACCAATAGACCACTTTCTTTTCCCCTCATAAAAGTTATTCAGAACGAAGCTTTAAAGTGTTAGGAGAGCACTTCCATAAACAATTCAGTTTCAAAGCGACTATAGTAAATGACCAACTTAAAAAACCCAGTCCGTGGCCATAGCCTCCTCTATACTGACAAAGACTGGCAGATCGCCACGAGAAGCGGCCGCCGAAATGAAAATGGTGGAGCGGCAGACAACGGATGAGAGGAGAGCCACGTGACTGGCGCCCCGCTGCGGCGAGACGCCGAAACACACTTCTCCCGATCAAACGAGTCTGTTTCGGGTCCTCGCCGCTGCAAGAGCTGTGCGCTGACGTCCAGGTTCCCAGAGAAATGGCTCTTTAATGCTCTGTGCTACCAGATCCTGGCGCTCCTAAATCTGCAATTGCGCACTCTATGGCTCCGTCGTCTAACTGCCAGGCGTTGTGAGTATAGAGGAGGCTATGGTCAAACTTTTCTTTTTTTCCTCCAGAGGTGTTGCTGGACAGCGTCATCTCACACTACTCGCCGATTGGCTTTCCGCCTGGTTGCAGACTATGCGGCTAAAAACAGAGAGAGAGGAGGAGATAAGAGCAGGCGGGAAGGTCAGAACACCGAGCTCTGATTGGAATGATTAGCACGTAGGCGCAAAGCTAGCTGCCTTCCTCTTTACTCACTCTTCGAACGCTTTCGAACGCCGAACGCCGGCGTCAGACGATCGGCGTCCGCGTTCCAACGGTTAGTGGAGGCAAAGGCAACTAGGTTTACGTCTACCCGAAAGTTATTCTGATCAGAGGTCGGCGCTTCGGCGTCCCCGGCTTGTGCTCATCTGCGGAGAAATTTTGATAGTCACTGATTTGTCTCGAGAGTGGTTCAACAGATAGACAGATTTGAACTAGTAACCCGAATAAGAAGTCACAAGAATTGATTTTCGCGAAGTTATTGAATTTTCAGATTTGTTCTGAGGGGCTCCAATGGCCACACTCAAAAACTCACCGTCAGATGTTGTCACAGTGAGCTTATTCCCGGGGTGTTACAAGAAGTTTGATGGCGAACAAAGAATGCCGTGGAAGCTCACGCCAAAAAAAAAAAAACACGAAAAAAGCAGATACGTAAAATACCTCGTTTTTTAAACTGTGTAATCGACTGTATGCAAGATGTGAACTCACCCCACTGAAGAGTGCGGAAAATATCTAATGTTGGTTTTGGCATAACTTTCGTTTGCCACTTTCTGAAGAGCAATTTTGATTTTAGGGATAATAACATAGCGTGTCGGCAAGAGCAAAGCGTGGGTATTCCGAAATTATGCTTCGTTTCGGTAGCTCGATCAGACGGTTCGAATGCAAAAGATGAGTGGCGCGGCACTGGTAGTCGCGCCACTCATCTTTTGCTTATTATGCAACTAATGCAAAGTTAATTAATGCAATTAATGCAAAGCAAGCGAGCTCGACAAGAATGACAATAAGAATTCCAGGACAAGGGGAACAAGGGGACAAGGCTCAAACAGAAATCGCGAGAAACTGAGAGAGAGGAGGAAGAGACGAGAGCGCGCGCGGACGTTAGATCTTCGAGCTCTGGTTAGAATGATGAGCGGGGCGCGTCTCTAGCTATCATCATCATCGTCTGTGGCGTCACGGGTAGGACAGACTGGGACAGGCCGCGCAGATCTTGGATTCCTCGGATCTTTAGCTCTCCTCGTGCGCTGCTTGGGCAATGCGCGACAAAGCCTGTTTCACGCGTTGTGTTTATTTGGTGAAGTGATCTTTGAAGTAGGACCTTTTACCAACGCTCAAAAACGCGACACGCGTAATCGCGCCAATAAACACTTTTGGCGCTGATTGTGTCGAAGCGCTGGGATGGGGGTGTTCTGTTCTCTATCCCAGTATATAGTACAAAAAGCTGGACGATAAAAATAGAATATCCAGCGCTTTACCCCACTACAACATCTATTACGGCGAATAGGGTGTATTTTGGTTTTAATTATGATTCCGACTTAAAGGAATTAAGAAAAGAATGTCTTATAAAATTGAAAGTAAAAAAAAAAATTGAGAACCTCTTGCGTGTTTAGTAAACACTGACGTAATAGTAACTCCGTGCATGTATCCTGTTGGTCCCGATCTATTTCGTGAGTGCTAGTCTCTTATAATTCTAAGTTTTTTTTTTAATTTTGAAACTAGTAAACAAACATTTCCTCAAAATAACCGGAAGGGAGAAGCGGCGGCTGGCTTCCGGAATCGTTTCCATTAAATCCTTGCTTCTTCACCCGGTCGACAAAAAACGTGCGAGACCCCCTCGCGATAGAAGCCTTAAATCTAATCAGCCAGTGACACTTCGGCGTCCCAAAAGATGATGTATACACCTGCTATGAATTACTACCATGTATGTTTAATTTTGCGGACCCAAATGTGCATGATGCGTGATGGGCGTCTCAGCGAGCGATTCTAAATTTGTAAACGATTATTAGTAAAGATTGGTTAGAACAAATTAATTAATCGCCTGGATTTGCCGGACCACGTCTGACAATTTAGGAATTGATGAAAATGTCCTCTTTTCTTTCGAGCAGAAGGTGCGATGTGACGAGGTTCTTTGCCGCGTATTCGATGTGGGAGGAACATCGTCAGGTATTTGCTCGTCTGCGACTGTCGAGTCACACTTGAATAACGTCAGTATCGGCAAGCTGCAATGTAGCTAAAACAAGTGTGCGGCACTTTTGCAGCCCGTCTGTGCGCGTCTACAGCATTGAAGACAGCACGTCCTTTACTCTCTTACATGCAAAACCTTTTTTCTACAGCAGCCTCCACAGATCCGAAAAATAAAAAAAAATCAAGGAGGCTGCGAACTGCGACCTGACGCACGCGGCGCAAGCAGTTCCAGGCTTGTTTTTGAACATTTGAATGTTTTTTTTTCTGTTTTGCTTTTAATATAGAAAGCAATTTTGAGGCGCTGTTATTCATTATAA
Source organism: Ixodes persulcatus (assembly GCA_013358835.2). Classification (NCBI taxonomy): domain Eukaryota; kingdom Metazoa; phylum Arthropoda; class Arachnida; order Ixodida; family Ixodidae; genus Ixodes; species Ixodes persulcatus. The sequence continues at coordinate 309,720 of JABSTQ010011410.1, read as the reverse complement.
AGATAACTTACAGAAAAACGTCATGCGAGTTTGTTTAATAAATAAACCGTTTTTAATCGGCATAGATGCGAACTAACACAGCCCCTCCAGTGCTTTGACATAGCGCGTCGTCGTCTGCTCGCATCCTACCAGCTCCGTCACAGGAGGGCGCCCGCGAGGTGGCGCCACCAAAACATCTTGTCTCCATTTCCCCCTGATCATTCCAGTCGGAGCTCGTAGTTGTGATGTCTCCGTGCACTTACATCGCCTCCTCTCCCTCAGCTTCTTTCAAATTGCGATTGTGCGCCTTCATGTGTGATTCGTTCTTCAATGTCAGCTGGTGCCGTGATCTTACTAGCTGCGAAGGGTAGATGTTCGGCTCTTACTTGTTACTCTTTGCGTTTCCTAAGCTCCTAAAAACGTAGAAGAAAGTGAAAAAAAAAATGCCGCTTGCGTTAATTAACTTATTATTCTTAAAGCCTGTTAACGTATAACAGGCATCAACGATGTCAATTTATGAATGCGTATTTGAACGTGTAGAGACACACACTTTGTGATTAAACTTTACTATCAGGCGTTCACACCGTGTCTATTATTCTCCGTTGCTGGTGTTATTGTTATTTTTGTTTTTGTATTTTGTTAAAACTTGGAAGTATTCGTTGGGATTCAAGTCATGCCAAAATAGGCAAACGTAGGGGCGTAAATCAAAGGGATAAACTTCGTTTATCATTTCTGTGCAGAGGAATATCACTTTTTCTTTTTCCTATCGAGCTCAGTTTAATTATATTTCTAAAACAAATCAAACTTTTTGAAAACAAAATGAATCTATAACTTTTATACGAGTCCAATCTTCTCGAGAGAACTCGTGTGAGTCGGCATTGTGCCAGCTTCCCAGTCGTGTACAAAAGAACAAACGAAGGGTCTGATAAAAATGAGGCATGGCAAACGCAAACAAAGGGATTTGGAAAGCGCAAATATAAAGACGCGCTTCTTTTTTCTTTCTTCTTTTTTTTTTTTATTGTATCGATCGACGACGATTGCGTTTTCGTGGATCTTCCAACAAAAAGAAAACGAGCCGTCAATCATTCCTGCTGCAACCCCCTTCACGTTTTCAGTTTTTGAAGTCTGTATTTTTGTTTTGCTTGCTACGTTTTACCACCGAGCTCATGTTTGTGCTCATCGTTGTTTTCAGTTGTCACCGGCGTTGGCTGCAAAGCGTTAGAGCAAACGGCGTTGCAGTTTTCGTGTGACTTTCCGTAGGTAACCGTGCCACGTACCCTAACGTGTCAATCACTTTCGACTTATTTTACGAGTGAAGCTTGAACCATACTGATTCAATCTCGGAGGGACTTTGAATCACAATTTTTTTTTTATCCGAATGCAAAACAAAAACAAAAACGCCAAAGCCTTTACCGTGTTTTCTATAAGCTCTCACTATAGTGTTCTTAAGAAAGTATCTTGTATGTTGTATAATGTCAAAGCGTTCGTTCCTTTTGGTGTAAAAAAGATTATCGTTCATGCACTTGTATATAGCATTCTGTGTTACGCATGGGGTGACAATACATGCCCTTTGCACAGTGTCTTGGCGGGCTAAAGTTGATAGTATTTTGAAAGGAACCTTGCGCAGTGTAGCTTATAGTTCTTCGTTCTCATCCAGTGAAGATTTTTTTTAAAGATTTGCAGATGCCCACTTTGTTACAATTATTTACTGAAACGGTTGTGCTCCGTCATTTCTGGTATGACAAATTCAAAACACTTCATGAACCTTCACGCCTTCTTCGCGTGTCCCCTCGCTTTAAGATAGTCAAATGAATAGATACGGGAAAAAAATGCGCAGCTCCTATGTCTCGGAGGTTTTTAATGCTCTCCCAGACGACGTGTCGGCTGTTACAGGTAAAGCAAAGTTAACAAAAAAGCTTCGTTCATACATTGCTGAGACCTAAGATGTTTTGCTTTGGTCCTTGCCTTGTTGTTGTCCATTAATATGTTCATTTTCTTCTTTTTATTCGGGGGAGGGGGGGAGGGGGGGTCACATTGTATATTTTCCAATTGCTACGGGTGTTCGCTTTGGCCTTTGTACAAGGCTATTTTACTTATTACATTGCAGTTCGTTTTTCCAAAGCCTTTGAGTTTTGGGAATCTTTTGTTTTCATTTTGTTCTTTTTTTCTTTTCTATGTGCATTTTGACCCTTTTCGCCTGTCCGACTCGCCGGGTTCAGTTGCACAAGCCTTCATCGGCTTAGACGAACCTGTTACTCTATACATACTGACGATCGTTGTGACAATAAAAATTATTATTATTATTATTAGTTTTAATTTTACTTCTATTATTATTATTATTATTATTATTATTATTATTATTATTATAATATTCCGCTTTCAAACATGAAAGCGGAATAAATATTATTATTATTATTATTTTTAAATAAATACTTAATATCATTAATGAGATGCAGTGGTTACGGATATCCATGAACATATTTCTTCGATTAAACAAATTTGAAGTCAGCAAATTCAACAGAAAAATCGGCAAAGAACTTGGTGTCGCCACATCATCCTGGTGACTGTCGGCGCACACCTTCTCCGTTTACGCCGCAGTGACATTTTTACGCATTCGAGTGCACGCGACAAGCGAAGCGACGATACAGCTCGGCCTCTTCCAGAGATAGGTAGGGTGTCCAGGCACGCATAAAGTAGTCCACGCGCCCTCCTCGTCGGGCCCGACAACACTCCACCCACCACGCATAATAAATGCGAGCGCGTCCCGATCAGCGCTGAAAACCCGTTTTTCCCTTTCCCTATTTCCCCTTTCTCTGTCTGGGTCATCCCTCTCCCTCGTACAGGGGAGGAGGGCTCCCCGACGGGTGATTACTACAGCCTTCTTCACCACGACGCGAACGCAACCGAACGTTTGCCCCAAACTATAACATACACTAAACGTGCACCTTTTTTTTTCTCTTTTTTTTTTACTTTTTATGAAAGAAGAAAGTGCACTGGAGGTACCGCGTATTTTACAAAAAAGGGAACCGCGTTCTTCTCACCGCAAAAATTAACGACGCATCGCAGAATGACGATAATCATACCTGGAAAAGGGGAACAAGAGGGAAAAAGGACAAACACAAATCTCCAAACACAACTAGGTGACTGGTGCGCGACCGAAAAAAATCCGCCTGGTCCGGTTATCGAACCCGGGACCTTAAATTATTTATAAGATTCTGCGCAATATTGGAGAGAAAGAAAATCAGACTTGGGTCATTCATTCTGGTGCACCACAGATATCAATCATTGGGCCGCCATAATTTATTATGTATATTAAATTTATAATGATATGCAAGCATATCCCTCTACACACACATTTCATTTATTTATTTATACAAGTACCTGCTGCGGTGTTAGTCATTATGCAGGGGGGTACATGGATTGCGTACACAAAATGAATATATTCAAAATTATTGCACGCACATAAAAGGGGGTACTCGCACAAAAGGGGGCATATGGATTGCGCACACATAACGAATATTCAAACTTCATGCACACACACACACATACACACAAAATACATTCCTTTATTTCAATACAACGTTATGCATAATGCGGGGATACATAGATTGTGTGCACCTAATGAACATATTCAAAATTTATGCACACACAAAAAGAAAACGCGAAAAAACAACCAAGAATTCATGAACAAAGTAAATATTTCTACATTTCTATACTTCAATATAACTCTCAAATCACTTATAATCTATAAGTAATTTGAGAGTTATATTGCAATCTATTTTTTTTTTTTCGAAACATAGATTGTGCTTGAAGTTTGGCAAACGAGTGGATAAGAGTAGATGGTTGGCATGTATTGAATTAAAATTTAACAATAAGTAAACAATGTATACTGCAAAGCAAAAAAAAAGGAAAAAAAGAATATTAATCGAGCGCAGCAGGTAGAATTTAGGAAAGTTTTCATCTGTTCAGTACGAGCTCTCTTAAAGACCTTGGAGGTGTATATTTAGAAAAAGTATAAATTGGTTTCTATTTATCAATAATCTTTTAATTAATATGAAATGTTTATACGCTTCGAGTCATCCTTCGGGGTTGGCGGAAGCGCCAGCTAGATAACAAATTTTCAAACTTTCTGTCGCTTATTTCGTTCCCCTCCGCGCATGTTGTAGAAGTAATGTAAACATGACTTCATGACGGTGTATAGGATACCGAAATACCCCCCCCCCCCCCCTTGGGTTTTGCGTACAGACATGAGTCATATGTTTATTCCAAGACATGTCGTATTCAAAAATAAGGCCCATATATCTAATTGAGTCTGCCCAGGCAACTGGTGTACAAAAACATGGTTTGCAAGCGGAATTGTGTATGAAGAATGGGACACTTGAAATACCCGACTTTAAAGGATTTCTAACACACACAAGGTGGGTATTTTGAAGGGTTGACTTTTATACAATTTGCAGAGTACCAATCCATCAGTTTAACAACATTACACTGCAAAATATTGACAGCCTGAAGAAAGTCTACATGTAGTGAAACCAGTAAGGTATCATCCGCATATTGGAAGATTAACCGATTACAAATCATTGACATAAATATTAAAAAAGCAAAGGGGATGAAACTGATCCTTGCGGAACGCCGACTTGAAGCATGCGTAAAATACTATTAACACTATCTACGGAGACGATCTGTGATCTTCCGTCCAAGAGATTAGCTAGCAGTGAATGGAAGCGACCGCGGAAACCAAACTTCCACAGCTTCCGTAAGAGGACATCGTGGTCTACCGTATCAAAGGCTTTGCTTACGTCTAAAAATATAGTACAGGAGAACATGTTACCTTCAAAAGCGGAATACAGCTCGTCAGCCACATCGTCTAAAAGTAGTTGTGTATCACGACCAGCTACACATCCGTATTGTCGGTCAGATAACAGCGAGCATCTATCAATGAAACAACTCATGATTGAACATATATGCTTCTCAATTATGTGCCCAAGCACAGGCAGGATCGAAATCGGCCGATAATTTTCTATTTGTTTGCACTCACCGCCCTTAAAAATTGACCTTACTATAGCCGTCTTCAACTCGTCTGGAATCACACCCAACGCTACAAAACTGTTCATCATGAAAATTACAACATCTTTTATACATTCAAAATTTCTTTGAAGACAGCCAACTGTTATCCCATCAATACCGGGTGACTTCGTTGGTTTAATGCCAAAGAGCGTGGAGCGCAAGTCGTCAAGATTCATTGGAAAAATAAACGCGGACGACTCGTTATTTACTATTTTAGTCAGAGAATCATCCATAGCTTGTGAAATATTTGAGAGATTTGCAAACAAAGAGTTGAACCGCTCTGTTGTAAGTGTCAAGTTGTTGCAAAAACTACGTTTTACCACATCATCGACAAACCTCTTACTGTTATTACCACGTAAAAAATTAACAAGTGACCAAGTCTCCGTACTGCTACCACGTGCCTTTGCGAACTTCCCCTTAAAATGCTGCCGTTTCATCGAGCGAAGCATAGCATAGCACTACGAGCCCAACAGACGTCTTTTTCTTTGATTGCGGCAAGGACATCGTCATTCAACCAGGAATGATCGGGTCTGCGTTTTTTAATAAACACTGTTCGCTTTGACAACTCATTGAAAGACTTAATGCACTGTGCGAACCTCGCATAAACATTGAACTGTGATACCAACCCAAGGAAAGCCAACCAGTCATAGGACGAAATCAGGCGATCAAGTACTTTATTATCAATAATCTCTATTCTTCGTTTGTTATCAGTTTCTAATTTGAATCCGGCAAACTTCCCAAACTGACAAGCTATAAAAAAAAAATGATCGGCCAACTTTTGAGTGATTACCCACGACATGACCTCCGTATTATGAGCTCTAATGCATATATGGTCAATGGACGAAGAGACTAGCCTATCTAACCTAATTTCTTCTCTTGTCGGAGCGTTGATGACGCATTCCACTCCCTCAGCAGCCAGTATATTGAGGTAATCACACAAGTCTGATTTATCTTGTTTTGCTATATCTATGTTAAAATCTTCTGCTAAACAGAACTGTCCTCTGTTATTTAGTCTTGGTAATGCATTTTTTAGTTCATCAAGAAAACATCTCATGCTTTGAGAGGGGGGCCTGTAACATGCCAACGAGAAGAAATCAAAATCGTCACTTCCAATTGAAAGAGCAACAGTTTCCACGTGAGAAAAACATTTTTCATGCTTTAAGACTAGCCACTTCTCTTTAACAAAAACCACGATGCCTCCACCCCCGTCTGAGAACGTGAAAACTAGAAGGATTTATAACCATCAAGATTGAACTGGTTCCACCAGTCTGCAGATACATTAGTTTCTGTTAATACAAAAGCATTCGCAGCTTACCAACAAATATTTAATCCAAACGTTAAAAAGGTCCCAATACTTCCTTATACTCGTAATGTTAACATGCAACACCAAAATAAGTTTTTGTGTAATGTTTATCTGCCTTGTAGAGATGCCAAAATCCTTGCATTGCTGAAAAATAATCATCATTCTTCTACTGTATTTTCTTGACGTCGGCAATTACGTTCACTCGAATAAGTGGTGCGCCTTCCTCCTTTTTAGCAAAAATCTTTCCCCCCTCTGACCCATACAAATTTTCAGTTGACTTCCTTGGCCTTCATTCTGGCCAGCCAGTGCAGTTCTCGATTCACTCGAGTCAAGTTTTCGTTAAAAAAGATCTTCGGTAGGTCTCCCGATTGGTTCGACGCACGCAATTGAACACGACAGCCCATCCAGGCCTCCCCCAATTTCGTCGATGAAAATCTTATCAAAACGGCGGGCACGACGTCACGCTTTGACGACAGCCTATGCATTGCAAGGACGTCTGTTTCTTGGAGTGGAGGAAGATGAAGTTTGACTGCAAGATCAGCAACCACAAGTTCCAATTTTTCTCCCCTGTTATTGGTAACCCGTGGATTTCTAGATTTGTAGAGCGGCTGCGCTGTTCCAGGTAATTTACTCCTGTTCTTTCACCGTGGCAGCCACCTCTGTTAGATGGGCTTCAATTTCACCGACATTTTTTTTTTTTTCGTTTTTGGTTGCCTTGCCGAGTACCAAGTGGTACTTTGTAGATAGGTCATCTGCAGTTACTTGAATGTTTTTTAATTGTTTCTCGGAGAATCTGCACGGCCGGTTTCAAGGTCAACAGCTCATCTACCTTAGCTGGGAGGGTAACTAGTTTGTTAACAGTGGCCTTCATAGATAACAAGTCTAATTTGGCTCCTCAGATAAACTTGCACGTGCCGAGGCGGAATCCGCAGAGCGACAAGTACGACAACGCCATTTCGCTCTTTTCTGCTCCCCCATCGTGGTGGGACTCCTTGATCCCAGCACAGGACCCCAAATGGTAAGAACTTTTATACTCGAAACACATCATACATTTGCCATCAGAAGAAACTTCTTTCAAACATACAAGGCATTCGTCAGAGTGGGGCATGGTGGAAACGAAAACACGCACTTTGCCGTCGACAGCAAGCTGGGACAAGATAAGCGCAAAGTTGCTGAACCTCTCACCTGAAGAACGTACAATATTATTATTAATATTAGTAATAATAATCTTATTGCTCCGGTTTCAGACTAATCGAAATATAATTCAGGTTCGTCAAAGCCATCAAGGGCTTCTGGGACAGAACCTAAGTTGAAGAGACATCAAGTAAAGTATTAGGAAAAGTTAACCATCGCATTGATATCAAGTGAAGTAAAGAAGAAAAAAGCTTGAGCGTCGCAGTAACAGTAAGAGTAATAATAAAAAAAATTCCAGCTTCGTCACAGTCTTGAAAAAAGTTCGTGAAGTATCAGAGGTAAGTATGCGACACCAAAATGTCAAATGTTTTACATACGAACAGTATGTACTCTCGAGCACCAATCATTATGATCATTTAGCCCTAGTATATACATATCTAACAGTCTTCTGTCCGTTCGAATCAGAATAACTTCACAATGTTAGGAAAAAGTAAAAAGTAAAAAAGTGTACAATAAATCAAATTTAAAAAGAAAATGTTGCAAAAAGAAAAAGCAGGGACGTTTGGTCTTCTAAACCCGACAAAAAACCGCAGCCAACAACGAAATAAAAAACAAAAAAAAAAAACGAGCCATTTAAGGAAGTATGATGACATAGCGCTTTCCTTAGTTTCTTTTTCGAAGTGAGGTCTTCAGAGTTGGATGGTAGGGAGTTAAAAATCTGTAGAACATAGTAACATCGCATGTGTTTGCCATAATGTGTATAACACGAAGAAGAAGAAACCGAGTGTCTAGTCGTAGTTGACGTGATGTTGGACGGGGCGTTTTAAATTCGTCATTCCAGTAGTGGGTGAGTATACGATCGTATCAAACAAAAGAGACTGAAAATTAGGCACGAAGAGGGCTTGAAAAGGATCGGGACAAGATGTCGTGGGTTTTATTAAGTACATGCCGCAGGATTCCCTTTAAGATACTGGCGACTTTGTTGTGCCATAACCCGGAGCAGTTGCCAAAACCTGTTATGCCATAGCGGAGTATGCTATGTGCTAACGAGTTAGCGATGAGTTTTAATAATAATAATAATAATAATAATAATAATAATAATAATAATAATAATAATAATAATAATAATAATAATAATAATAATAATAATTTGTATTCAGGAACATTCATAAATGCATACAGGAGTGCGGGGGCAATATTTTTCAAAATGCTATCTATTTTACCATGCCATTGGGCAGAACAGTTTCCAAACACTGTAATCCCATACCTTAACACGCTATATGCAAGCGTGTGGGCGATTAATTTACGGATCGAAAAAGGCATAAGCGATTAGGTATTATATATAAGGCAACTTACACTCCTTAGCTTTGCACTAAGGGACGTGAACTGAGCATTCCAAGTTAGGCCGCAGTCAAATAAAATTCCAAGGTACTTCACAGATTCAACATATTCAAATGAAACACGCTTGCATGGTGCACATTTTGAGTGATGTAAAACAAAAGGGAAATCCAGACGCACGTATTTAAGGGGATTATGGAAACAGATAAGTTTAGTCTTATTTACGTTAACGTCCATAAGGTTTCGCTGAAACCAGTCCATGACTGTAGTCGCAGCGCACTGTAGTGAGCGGGCGGCATTTTCAAAATTAAGATGTCGAGTAACAATTACTGTATCGTCCGCATATTGACAAAGCTTGGCTTCAAAGAGAGATGTAGAAATATCATTAACAAGCAGATTAAATAGAAGTAGAGACAGAATTGAGCCATGGGGTACCCCTGCTCTTAGCATCGTTCGCGGACTGCGGGACTCAGCTGCAATTACAAGCTGTGAGCGACTCAAAAGGTAATTGGACAGAGGAGAAAAAAACGGGCCACGAAAGCCGTAGCTATACAGCTTTCTCAAGAGGACTGAATGGCTGACCGTATCAAATGCCTTAGATACGTCTAAAAAAAGGGCACAGCTAACAAGACTTCTTTCAAAACCGGAAAAGAGTAAATCTGAAAAGTGTTCCAGCAGAGGTTGAGTTTCTTTTCCCCGAATAAAACCAAACTGACTAGGTGAGAGGACATTATGCACGTCCAGAAAGGATGACATAACTTGGAATACGTGTTTTTCTAAAATTTGAGCAATCATTGGTAATATAAAAATTGGGCGGCAATTTTCAATCTTATTCGCTCCGCCTCCTTTGTATAAGGGCCTTACAATAGCGTTTTTAGTTCATCTGGAAGAATTCAACTCTCAATAAAGCCATTCAACATATAAAGCAATACATGCTGGATAACCTCATAATTTCTGCGAACATCGGAAACTCGGATGCCGTCAATGCCTGGAGATTTGGAGGACTTGAAACTAAACAGTAATGAGTGAAGGTCGACATCATTCAGCGGTGGAAGAAAAGCAGAAGCTATGATGACATTGTCGGAAGTGATGGAAGAATCTCTGCTTTTACCAGAAAAGGTTGCAAAAAAACTGTTGAAATCTCTTACAACAGTTGAAAAATTTGGACCGAAGTTTTTTATTTATTTTTTTTTTTTTTTCAAAACGTTATCAACAGAAATTCTAGAAGGGTTGCCACGAAACTCATTGACGAGAAGCCAAGTCTGTGTCATGTTCGAGCGAAACTGAAATTTTTTTATGAAAATACTTTCTCTGTGCCGAACGAATCATAGCATTTACCATGTTTCTGCGAATTTGAAAGTTTGATTTAAGCACAGTATTACTAGGCGAACGCCTATATCGAGCCCACAAGTTATTCTTTTCCACTATTGCCGCCAAAATGTCTGCATTCAACCAGTAGCACTGATTAGGCCGACGTCTATTAACGCAGATTTCTTCTCTTGAGGGAACGTAAAACATAATAATAACCTTAGCGAACTTTTGGTATATATCCGTGGAACTAACTGATTGAAGAAAGCCATTCCAGTCGAAGGAGGAAACAAGACGATCAAATTTAGCGGTGACAATAACATATGTTCTATGGTGCCCAGTAAGTTATTTCGCGGGGAAGGGTTAGCATTGGATCACTGACATGAAATAAAGTAATGATCCGCAAGGTTCTGTGTGATAACTGCTGATTGGACTCTTTGTGAACAAGTTCGGAGATTGATATGGTCTATACCTGAGACGACCAACCGGCCTGAAAGAATTTCTCCACGGTTCGGAGCGTTTATCAAGCTGCTAATCCCGTTACCAGAAATAGTGTTGAGGTAAGTGCATACTAAAGACTCTGAAGGGGTCAAAATATCGTTGTTAAAATCGCCGAGAATGCATAATGGATCGTAAGTGCACAACTGCCGAAGAGCACCATCTAGTTCATTCAAAAAATCGCAAACGTGTTCTGATGAAGGCCTATATATTGCTAAAAAACATATAGAGCTAAGTTCATTTGTGATATTGAGCGCAATACATTCGGCATGTTTGAACGTAACAGTTAGGTTATTGACGGACCAGTTATCACGAACATAGACTGCTATCCCACCCCCTCTGCCATAGCCGAGTGGTAAACGTGCTGTTATAGCCCGACATAAAGAACTGACTTGTCATTTCTGCTGCAATATTAATTTCGGAGAGAACAATAACGTCAACTGAAGTGTTGATATGACTACATATTACTTTAAATCTATTCCAATGCTTTCGAAGTCTCATGATATTAACATGAACTACAGTGCAGGTGGAGTCTAGAGAATTTTCAAAAAAATTACGAAATCTGTGAAAATTTGACACTCGAGCAAACTCCATTAGGGGCCTATACAATGCTGTCGATCTCCGTTACCTGGTTAACACGAATGAGGTCAGAACCCTCGCTCTTCTTGGCAAATATTTTTCCCCTTTTCACCCATACAAATTTGTAGCCTTGAGCCTTGCCTTTTTGTCTTGCTAGCCAAAACAGCTCCTTGTTTGCTCGGGTCAGGTTATCATTGAAGCAGAGCCGTGGGATGCCCCCCGTTTGACTTAGCAAACGAAGGGCACCGCGCTCAGCCATCCAGGCTTCTTTCAGACTGACTGAAGAGAATCGGATTAAGACTGGTGCAATCCCGTCGCGCCTGCCTGGCAAGCGATGTACTTGCTGAATGTCAGAACAATGGAATGTCTTAGCTATAGACAGCTTACTCGCGAGCTCGGCTATAGACGCTACGAGGTTTTCTCCTGGAGAGATCGGCAGGCCGTGCAATTCCATGTTAACAAGATGCGAGTACTGTTCGCTGTCATTTTGCTCAGTACGTATCTTTAGGATCTTTGTTGCTTGGGACTGTACATTGGCTTGGAGATCCGAGACCTCGGCCTGGATGGCTTTCACCGTTTGATTATTTGATGTTGCTAGCGTTACACGAGAGTTATATTTTGCAGAGAAGTCACCAATCGATGTTTGAACGTCTTTCACTGTCGTCTGGAGGCGCTCAACAATAGGACCCAGGGCGAGGAGTTCGTCAAGCTTGGCGGGGAGAACTTCCAGGGAGTCGACGCTTTGTTTCAGGGAAAGTAAGGCTTCAAGTTTTGCGTTCATGGATGCTAGTTCTTCCCTCAAGGAGTCAAGGAGCCAGTTTCCTTTGGTGCATGTGGTGGACTGGAATGCGCTGGGCTTGGAACTGGGAGGCTCTCAAAATTGCGACAAGACCTGCAGATCCAATTGTCTCTCTTCACTTGACTCATGGCGGTAAAGGTTGATTCACAAACGCCTGCGCAGTTTTTACTAAGATGGAAAGCGTTCCTGCAAGTCGCACAAACCAGGTGTTTGGCATCGTTCCGAATTCCTTTACTGCACTTGGCGCAATCCACAGCTGAAGCCATAATCTGCACAAGTTCAGTCGCTGCTCAGAAGGCTCGTGCAGATAAACGAGAACCTGGTTAGCTCACCGCGAAGATGGTCTTGCTGGAGAGCTGGCTTTGGACGAACACAAAGCTCTGCAGGGGAATAAAGCGGAAGCCTGCCCTGGCAGCCGCGAGGTCCAAAAACGACTGTTCTGACCAGGTCCGGATTCACTTCACCTGCTGCGAAGGACCCAGTGCTTGCGCTTGTGTCTCGGACAGCTTGAAGCGGAGTAGAAGAGCTTTAAGAACTGATTTCTGAGGATAAATACTGAGAGCAGTTCAAAAGAAAGACTGCTCTCGGCGACGTCTTCTTTTTCTTTCTAGTTCTCGTTAGCTATGAGTTTTAATAATAATAATAATAATAATAATAATAATAATAATAATAATAATAATAATGTTTATGGCGTGTTTAAGAACAGCCGGTGGCCTTTTTGTTGAAACACGAGAAAAAGACAGACGAAGTCCATAAACAAAAGAGGCAAATCAAGGTGTGAAAAGGCATAAAAAGCGACACGAAGACAATGACACAAAATAAGTAAAGAGAAAAATTTAAAAAAAAAAGATAAATACACATCCAATTAGTCCACATAAGTATATTCACCCATTTGCTCTAAAGAAGACCGTGGCAAACAAAATATAAAAAAAAGAACCAAGAACGCCATGAACTTCGTCTCAATAGCCTTAATGACACGCGAAGACCTGAAATTCTGTCGTTGAATGTGTCTAGTTTTTCGGCAAAGTCATTGTATTTCAGTTACATGCGGGTGACAGGGTTCAACATATTAGCCGCCGGGGGATAAAATGCGCTACTAGTCACGGTACTGTGGCGTGGCACACGCAACGAAATGGTGATAAAATTTCCGGGGAGTCAATCTTGCCGTGTGAACGTTTGAAGAGAAATAAAATGTTAGCAGAGAGCCTGCGGTGAAACGGAGATTCGATGTTGTAGCGACTGAATAACTGTACGGCTCGGTTTGCAAGTGGCGGTAGTTAAGGATGAAGGCAAATTTCTTTTGAAAGCGGTCAAGTTAAAGCTTCGCTTGATCTCGCCAACCCGTTATAGACTACAGATGCATATTTCAAGCGGGTTCAGCAAAAACTTTTAAAGAGTGTGATAAATACAAAAGGCTGCGAGAATTCCCTCGTTATACGGCTGATCACTTCTAGCGTTTTCATAGCAGTAACAAAGGTTGTCTCTGCATGAGAGTGAAAGTTTAGTTTTTAGTCGAAGTAAACAACCCGATCTTGGATTATTTCAGTCCGCGCAATTTTCTTGGACTCATCGTCGTAGGGGAACATAATTTGTCCCGTTTTGCGACTGTAAGTGACCGCTTTCGTTTTAATAATAATAATAATAATAAAAATAATAAAAAGAATAAGAAGAAGAGAAGAAGAAGGGGGAGAAGAAGAAGGAGAAGAAGACGAAGAAGAAGAAGCAGAAGAAGAAGAAGAAGAAGAAGAGAAGAAGAAGAAGAAGAAGAAGAAGAAGAAGAAGAAGAAGAAGAAGAAGAGAGGAGGAGGACAAGGAGAAGGAGAAGGAGAAGAAGGAGAAGAATAATTAGTGAAAGTCAAATTTGGAAGTTTTACGTGCCAAACCAACAAAGCGCATTTGGCACTCTCCAGCGGAGGACTGAGGATCAATTTCGACCACCTGGAGATCTTTTGACGTGCAAACGAAATGCCGGTTACACGGCGCAGTCTCCGCAATAAGCCTCCGTCATATCGCGGGCACCTCGGCCGGGATTCGAAGCCACCTACTGGGGTTCCGTAGGCCGGCGCTTTGCCTCGAAGACACCTAGGCAGCTAACAACAACAACGAGAAAAATGGAATGAAGATTCGAAGCAGTCACTGACAGCTTAAAGCCTATCGTTTGAACTACCCGAACTGATCAGACCTTCGGAATCAGGGGCGGATTTATAGGTCAGGCTTGGGGGGTTGTACATGACGTGACGGGCGAAGCGTTTCCCAGGTCTATTTTGCTGACCTAAAATTTGCCATGTCACCAAAAACTAAACATTTCTTCCTACAAAAAAAAAATGCAGTGGCCTATAGCTCGGCTATGCCAGGATATACGTACCGTGAGCTTAGGTTCAGCTGGTTATTCTAAGCTTTCCTAGTTGTCTAGGATTAGCTTGATTATCATGCTTACTGCTGCTTCAATGACACACACACGGTATACGCATTATGTGACACATGTATATTCATTTTTTTTTTGCTCAACGTCTGGTTGCTTCTCTATTGCCACAAAGACGGCTCGGGGGTCAGTGTAGTAACATGCTGTCGTCTCTATGGCCCCAACGCAGTATTTGGAATTGATTGTCTGTCTCTGATACACAATATCAATGGTGGTTCCCCATTGGGTCCTCTGTACAGTTGGAACACTGGCACGTTCGGCCACATTGTTTAGAACCGGTAGACCTGGTGGCATGGGGGGTAACGATACCCATTGGTAACGCTAAAGAGTGGAATCTTCTGATTAACGAGAAAGTTCTTGCACGTTGTACAAACCCGCGCCTCGGTTTCACCCCACTCAGGCGGCGCCGCTGAACTCAACGTTTCACGCATACTTACCGGCGTCAAGTCTTTCATGTGCCGCAGTTTTTCACACACGTCGCACACATATCCAAACGGATTGTTTACGAAGTCCGTCACGAAGGTCCGAGTCGCACTGGCGCTTTCGCTAAGTTTCACCGTAAAGTCAGTCAATCGGCGAGCCTTGACGTCATCAACGGCGTCTTGTTGTTGCTGCTGCTGAGATGGTCGGGCACATCGCTCAGCCTCCTGGCGACGCCGCTTTGCTAGACGTTCCTCCCCTTGCTCCGATGTCTCCGCAGCACGTTTAGCCTTCTTCTGTTCGGTCTTTCTATGCTCAACTGCTAATTGCCGGGAAATTACTTCGGAACCCGAGTTAAGCTTCGCCGCTCTTCTGCGCCGCTGAGGAGCAATTTCGCTCTCTTTCTCCATGACTATAGGTCTGTTTCTCTCGGCCAGGGGGAGTTGTAGCGTTCACGAGACGCGACCACAAAAGAAGCGCTTCCGATAGCGTCCGCGAGACGCGACCATTTAATAGTGACGTGAAGCGGCGTCCTAGCGTTCCATCATGTACACTCCACGGGCGTAAACTAGCGTCTGTATAGCTTCCCTCGGCGTCTGCTCACGTCTATCGCGGCTATGAGGTCACTCCTCTGGAATGCGAACACCGGCGAGGCGCGCGGTGGCGGCGGAGCCCGCGGCGGCGGCGGCTCCGGCGCGTCAGCTGTGCGTCGTGTGACGTCACTGCTCCTCGCGCTTGCGCAGACCGGCGAGGCGCGCGCGGTGGTGGCGGAGCCCGCGGCGGAGGCGTTTCCGGCGCGCCAGCTGTGCGCCGTGAGACGTCACTTCTCCTCGCGCTTGCGCAGCACGGAGCACGGCTCATTATGCGAGCCACGCGAAACTGCTCAACCTCGGTCAGTGTAGCTCACGTTAAAAAAAACTGGTGTATGTCGTTTTTTCCATCAACTAAAGTTGACCTTGGGCTGCATAGGAACGGGGGGGGGGGGGGGGTAAGGGGGTCGACGCCCCTCCTTCTTCTCCCGCCCCCTTCCTTAAAGTCCGCTCGTGTCCGGAATACACAGGTTTTACTCGTTCCGGCATGCTATTTCTTATCTCTAAAGTTAAAATAGCGATTGAGAAAACGCCAAATGAGAGTTACGCCAAGACGAATACTGAAATGAACCCGCACTTTGTGGTAGGGTGACGTCAAATGTTGTATAGCTTGCAAATAAAAAAATCAGCTTAAAAAATTAATTTGCGAATGTTTTTTTTTGTTTTTTGTTTTTTTTAGGGGGGGGGGGGGCGTTAGCTTAATAAGCGTTCATTTCATAACATAAAAATTTCTGTAACCCGACGGGAACAAGTTGAACTACCCAGCGGGCTAAAAGCGGGAGCAGAACGTGGCAAATCCTGAGCGTTGACATCGGCGGTCCCAGAGAAAGAACGAAAAAGAGAGCGACAGAAGAGCGGAGAAAGAAAGCAGACGAAAGGTTAGGCGTGTTCGTTTTGCCGCAAAGAGTTCAAGTTGCTCGAGCGCTCGTCAACTGGATTTAGTTTTATACAATGCGCGACTCCGATGTTTTTCTGCAAACTAAGCTATAGGGACGAACGAGGTACAGACCTTACGGCTGATGTTTTTTTCTTTTTCTGTTTCTTAGTGTGCATTAAGGTGTAGCCAACGATATGAACACATCTGGGCCACGAGCTGGGACCATCGATTCCCGCATCTATGCCCCACCGTTACGAAGCAGTTCGAATGCATGGGACCTTTGCCTCTAGACTATTATATTACATCTATGCTACTGCCCCTTGTTACGACATTTATTTTACGTTTCAGTGTTGTCAGTGGAGCCTCAGCGGCTCAGACCAAACTTAAAACTTCAATAACTTTGAAAACAAACATACACCATTGTTGTTTTTTATCATTTGGGTTACTAGTTCAGGTGTGTCTATTAATGTGTCGAACCAATTGTGAGGCAAATCTGTTACCATCCGACTTTGGCCGGACGTGGCGAAACTTTGATTGTAACTGATTTTCCTTAACAAGAAACTCT
Source organism: Ixodes persulcatus (assembly GCA_013358835.2). NCBI lineage: Eukaryota > Metazoa > Arthropoda > Arachnida > Ixodida > Ixodidae > Ixodes > Ixodes persulcatus. The sequence continues at coordinate 292,841 of JABSTQ010011410.1, read as the reverse complement.
GGCCGTAGCTAGTCCCGAGCGCTGATCTCTATTGTAGTAGGCTAGATCGCGGATACGGAACAGACAACGTGCCAATCTCTGTCGTGTGCTGCCATCGACGGAATTCGCCTGCTTGACTATTCCGAATTGTAGTCGCGCATAAAATACCTCGCAACACGAACGCGGTTCCTTGTTAGACTGTTATAGAAAAGAGAAGTTTCTTTAGCGAGCAAGAGTAGATTTGTCATCAGACTTCATCCGCTTTGATTTTAAAAGTGATGCCTCAAACGCAATATGCAAGCCTTCGTAAGTTAAAGTATAAAAATTAGCGTGGCATTGAAGCAAATCTTTCTGGCTGCTTGCATGACGGCATGACACCCATTGATTGCTCGTGGAGCCCGTGGAGGAAGTCGACGAAGGATATAAAATTGTTTTTTTTTTTTTCATAAAACTTTGGTGTAGAAAGCGTTGACATAAAAAACACACACACAAAAAAAAACAATTGTCACCATTCTAAGCAAATTTCGGCGAAATTTGGTCGTTCAAAATATAATATACGTAAATGAGCACTTTTTCACGTTTTTTCCCGAAGGGTTCGATCCACTTGCTGGTGTCAGGCATTGGCCGCCGGTGGTGCCACTCGACCACAGGAAAAGCAAACCTTGATCCGCGATTCAGCCTTTTTCTTTCTTTACTTTTTCCTCAAGTAAATGCGCTCTTTGCAAATTTTATAGAAATAATGCACCACCGGTGGGCAACACTGCCCAAAATCATAGCGCGATAGGCTCAGAAACTGAATTTTGCGGTCGATTGAAAGAGCCTGGCAGCTATTTGAGACACCCAATAGTTTGCGTTCACGCTTCTTGTTTCGTGAATGGTTCTGCGTGTTTTTATCGGTCAATGTCATTGTCTCATTGGCTGCGTAGGGATAAGAAAATGGCTGAGAATCCCCACGCCGTCACTTAACTGTCCCTAACTATGGGATTACACCAAGGTAACAGTTGTATTTCAATGTATCCCGTGAAATATGTACGAAAGACGTAGAGTTGACACGTATTTAAAGCAGTTTCCGTAAAACTGTTGGACCCCCCGTAAAAACAAGGAGGAAACTACGGTCGTAATAAAATTAACCGAGAAATATTTTTATTATCATCATTCAGTTATATCACAAAAAGGCACACGCTTTAAAGCATTTTCAAATAATTGGACACTGGAAGCCAGTACACAAACACATTTCCATAAGAAAACAGAGACGAAAGAGGTGTGGTACTAATAATTATAATAGTAATCTTACTATATTTATAATAAAATATTGAAAGAAAAATCTCGTATTCTCTCTTAGTCCCTCGCTCCTTTAAAAGAGCGAGGGGCTAAATGGAGGATAAGAGTTTTTTTTTTGTTTTTTTTTTAGTAATTCTAGTGCAGTAGTGTCTTGTAGTGTTTGACGAGTCTGACTATACCAGCATGCATGAGCGTGTACCTGTTTCTGCCCGTTTGCATCTGCGTGTACCTTAACGTTCCTCGAACGAGTGCAGAATGTGTTCTTGTCATCAACAACAACTAAAAAAAATGGTTCTGGTGAAGCTGTCGATTCGACCAAGTAAACATTTTTTTTTTATATATCATTCCGCAAAAATTAAGATCCTCAATATAACTTGTGCTCGTCGTTTTTTTCCAGTGGAGTTGCCGACAAATAGACACAACTAGGGAAAAAGACCCACATAAGAAAATCGGCGCTTTTTTTTTTTTGAAAGGAAGACGTTTTTAATGTTTATTCGGAAAGAACTGTGGGCTGGCGCTTGACCATAACACTCCTGAAAGAGTTAATTTTGTGTATAGTTCCTTTCAAAACAGTACAAGTTGCCGGTATTCTCTCGCCCCCTCGAACGTGAGGCGGTACAGCAATTCCAGTGAACAACCTCAAGTTGCTTCTCTCAGAGCAAGCGCAGCTAAAACTCAATTCGCTAGAAAAGTCGGCAAGCCGGTCAACAATTACGCCAGCTCATCGAAACAAAGTTTGGTGTGTCGAAGACCTTATTTGCTCGTTTTCCTTTGTACAGCTTAATTTGCCCAGTCCCCAATTTGCACAAATAGGGCACAGAAAAAAAGGGAAAAAAAAACTAAAAAGAAAAAAAAAGTTTCAGCTGATAGCAGGCAAGAACTTCAGGAGAACACTTCCTAGAAACACAGATATACACAAACGTCAGCACAGAAAATGGGCACAAACACACTGCCAAAGAAACTGAGACAAACAAAACTGCTGCAATTTGGTAACAAAAAAAATAGAACGCGGTTAGATTGTAACGGACATATAAGCCAAAAACTCTGCAGCTTTCCCTGCGCTAAACGTTGAACCGCTGATAATAGACAACACACCACAAACAACGGTCAAGACACACGTTATTGTTTAGTATAGAAGAGAGACGTAATAGATACGTAGTAAGTGCACAGAAATAAAAAAGACCAACTTGATCAAATACAGACACATATATATTTAGTGTATATATATATATCAAAGACTCGGCGCGTCGACAGTTTCACATCCACAAGTACGCGCGAACAAGCACATACACATATATAAAGACACATATAAACACGCACTCCTTAAGGCCAGTTGGCCCTGCCAACAAAAAGAAAGAGAAAAAGAAAATAATAGAAGTTTAGAGAAGAAAGAGTTCGTATCAGCTAAAGAAGGAAACAAGCCATTCCGCGTCCCGTGCTTCAAAACGAACTGCAGACATATCACGCCGAAAAAGAGGTAAAGGTTTCCTGCTGGCAGCAGCAGCTCTGAGATGACTGCTCTGCTCTCCCCAAAACGGGAACGGACGGGGAACATTCGGGATGAGAGGGAGAAAGATACAAAAGGAGAAAAGAAATGGAGGGAGAGGGAGTCAGGACCCCCTCTTTTTCTGTCCACATACAGCCTGCCCACTCCTCTTTCCCCGATCTCTCCCTTCTTTCCCTAGTGTTCTAGCAAGTCCACCCTCAAGCAAAACGGGGCTTGATTCAATTACGAGTAATTGCATTAGCGTTAATTAGAGTTCCGTCAATACGAGACCCAGGGACCTCCCCCCAAATGCTAACGTCCCCTGGGGGAAAGAGGGAGAGAGTGTAGAGGCAGAGGGGAGCAGAGGAGGTGGACGGAAACAAGAATGAGGACACATGGGGAATATGGCCGCAGGTATATAGGGGACCTTCCTCCCCAAAAGGGAACAAGTGTATTGTGGAGAGGCGCAGTGCCGTTCGTCGTGTTCTTTGTCTGTTGAGATAGGGGAAAAGTCGGACTTCTCAAACTTTTCGGCGGTTCGTGTTTTTTTTTTGTTTTTTTTTCTAGGTAAGTCCCAGAGGGTGGGCCGAAACCTGCCAGGTAAAGCAGAAAAGCGAGGAATAGGTTTCTTGCTGTTTTAGATGTTATGTGCCCAGACTTCGGCGTGCCAGGGCCTCACTTTTAACCTGTGGCGCCTTAGTCGCGTCACGTCAAAGTGCCCGTTCTCTGGGCAACGTGTTCTGCTGAAGCAGGGTCAATAAAAGTGACACCGGTAACGCTCGTCTTCAACGCGTATGGTCCCTGTATGGCGTCCAGCGAGGCAATGAAACGTGAGATGTGGCCCCAAAGAGGGTTTACAAAAGTGGCACAAAGGTCATGTTTTTTTTAGTGACGAGTTGCAAAGGAACGGGTAGACAACAATGGCATGAAGTGGTAGCCTTTTATTTTATTTTTTTTTTTAGTAGCATTTACTTTTTACGGAACAACATAAAGTACTACTGTAAATAACTTTATTTTCGCGGGCTCAATTCTTTCGCGATTTCAGCGAAATGTCATATTTGGGAAAGTTTGGGGGGGCGCAAAATAGCGCGAATGAGGGTGATATGCTATGTATTTGTTACTATAGGGAAACATAATCGCGGGTACTATTTTTCCCGATATTACTCAAGTCGCGAAATTCGCGAAAATCAGGTCCTCGCAAAAATTAAGTCATTTACAGCATATAGTGTAAGTACTTTTTTTTGGATGATGGATGGGCCAAATACTGGCGAAAATGCACAAAAATGCACCAACATACGTGGAACTTTTCTCATCAGAAGGGTGTTTAAATGCGGGATGCTGACTGGCTCGCTCGATGGATATTTCATTATGTTCAAAAATTATTACAAATTTTCTCTCTCATGGTTCAACAGATGTAACCTCGAGTTGCAAAAAAAAATGAAAGACGTTTACAATTTTCTGTAATGCCGAATCAGAGCGCAGCTCTTGAGGAGGAGGAGAGGGGAGGGCATGCATGTGTGATTTCACGAGGGTGACGTCACTCGTGACCCTCTTGACGTCACACGTGACCCTCGTGACGTCACTGATGACCTTCGTGACGTCACTGGTGACCCTTGTGACGTCATTCGTGGCCTTCGTGACGTCACTGGTGACCCTCGTGACGTCACTGGTGACCCTCGTGACGTCATTCGTCACCCTAGCGACGTCACTCGTTACCCTAGTGACGTCACTCGTGGCCCTCGTAAAGTCACACGTAACGTCACGTGTCACGTGTGACGTCACGCGGTTACGCCGACGCCGACGGCGACGCCGCTCAACCCGGAAATGGGCACCTGAGAGCTGCGCTCTAAAACGAGGTCCGTGTTCAAAAGAGGAGTGGGGTCTATAAGTAACAAAAATCAGGTAATTACAAATTAATATGCGATTTTAAAAATAAAATTTGTTTGGCATGAAATAGACGGATAAAACAAAAGACAGAGCATTCAGTGCAAGCTAAATCTCAAATGTAAAATTCAATAAAAAAAAAAAAAACATTAAAAAAGCCGTGTCATTAGTGCGACGTTTTTGTAAAATAAAAGCGCCCATACAAGGCGTAAATATTGCTACCCTGCCAGTCTTTTTTTTGTTTTGTTTCGTTTTTGTTTTTGTTTTTCTTCCTGTTTTTTTTATGATCATTGCGAACAAGTCACGGCAGGGTTCATGCTCTTGACATAAGACGTGCATCGCGAAAAAGATTGCCCAAAATTGTATGTGATGTAAAAATGTATTTCAAATCTCTCTTTTTCCGTTTAAAATAAAATCGAACTTATATTTCTTAATATGAAATTAAATATGAAATACAAAATAATCAAAACATTAAAACACGCATTTCAAAAACTCGCATCGAAATACAGCTAACGGGACTGAGCGTGTATTAAACGATGAAATAAAAGTGTTTTTAAACCTTACACATATGTTGGCTGTAAAAACAACCGGTTCTCACACGCCCATCGTAGCGCTTATTCAACACTAGGAACAGCGCTAATTCAGCGCTAACTTGAGCAAAACTTAACACTGAGGCAGTGCGGTATCACACGAAGTCAGCGACGCAACAGAGTGGTTAGCACTATAACCACCGCTGACTAATAAAGCACTGAGGTCACGCTGCCGCACTTGCGAAGAGGTCTTTATGGTAACAGTGAGTCGTCGTATAGTGTCACCAACGCAACATTTAAATTACTTTCGACCTAAAGCAGAAATACAAAGCACTAAAGAGCGCACTTTTGTTTTATTAACGCGTCTTTCTCCAACAAACGTAAATTTTCGGTTGCGCGCGCGTTCTCATTTTGTAAACCAGATCCCTTTTCTTTTAGATTGTAAATGCTGGAAAATTAATTTGTTAGATATACTTTTATGTGGACCCGTTTTTTTTTTTTTGTATACAGCTCTGGCTGCAGTCTCAGCTGAAGGGTGAACGGAGGATAATCCGTAAAAATTATCATACGCATCACACCTTGACGAATGCCTGCTGTGTTACCTCACAAAAAAACTTGTCATAGGTAACTCATCACTAACATACTCTTTGATTACAAATTTTGTCACGTCTTCTCATCATGCCCGATTTAGAAAAACAAAACTCCTTCTATAGTCCGTACGTCTAGATAGTCCGGGTAAAATTTTACCTTTTAAAAATGTATAGTCAGTGAACTATGGTTCTGAAAAGACGGTATACTCTTCGGACTCGTAATTTGCTGAACGCTATCCGTGGATCGCAGTAATTGACTTACTGCGTGTCACGCGGGAAAGCGGACGCGCGGCCATTATCAGGAGGAATTTTTTTGTTATTCGAGTGTCACATCAATATGCAGCGTGCAAAAGCAAAAAGTATTCTACAACAAATGATTTGGAGAGATGATGAAATAGTATACGTACGCAGCTCGACGCTGTTAACACTAACATTCAGTTGCCAATTTTTTTTTTTTTTTTTTGAAAGGTGATAACCAAAAACAACTGGAGCGGTTGGAAGTGCTCGTTCGAGGCCATGAGTTAAACAGTGGGATTTAGAGCCCACCAACGCCGTCTCAAAGTAGTAACTTATGTTCGCGCGAAGAGTGTCGCGTCAGCTGTTCACAAAGAGGCTGAAGAGGCGCGAAACGGGAGGAAAAACGAATCAGCTTAACGCGTGGGTCACTAAGAGTTTCAGCAACACAGGCTGGCGCAGATTCACGTTGTTTGAACCCTGATTTGTCCGCCGGCGTTCTCATCGACGCTATGGAGCGATTATGAAATGTTCTAAACTCGCCCTGCGTAGGGGCATACAAGTACTTTCTATAGAAGGCTGTTCTTGATGACATATTGTTTGTCGGGCTTTAGTCGATAAAAATCACCAGTTCTGGATGGCAAGACGTTCTAGTGAACTCGCAGGGACAGAAATACACGGGCGTTAATTTCTTTCGAGGGGAACGTCCTCGGGTTCCCGCCGCCACGTAACATTTGACCAATGAAAATAAGTAGGTGCGTGAAGATTCCGAACGTTACTGTCATTGCTCTTTTTATTGGCGCGTTGTGCAATGTATTTTGACACAAGCATCAAATCTTTGGTTGTAGGAGTCGAAATAAGGCAACTATTGTTTTAAAACGCCGTCTGACGGCGCCCCCTGGAGTCTGCTCCAAGAAGCAGAAAAAAGGGGCGTGTCATGATCTTTGAAGTATATTTTTAATAGGGATATCGTCGGTCCATGAGTTTTTAATGTTTAGAGCTTGTAGATTGATTTATCACCACAAACAAACGATCTCGAAATCCACTTAAGTGCCCCTTTAAGCTCTCGGCGACATATATGTAGAATGTTTCGAGTCGAGAGTGCGTGCTTTTGTTTACGAGTCTCGTTTTCTAAGCCACAGCGGAAACACAACTCGGCAATGACGGATACCCAAAATAACCCGGACATTGCGAAGACTGTCACTAAGACGCGACTCAGCGAAAACCTCCCGACAGATGACGCCACCCACCGTCCCTCGGGACCAGAGAGAGGCTCATCTGTACGCGCGCCTGCGTAAAGCACCCGCCCACGCGCATGCGCGGTATGTCGCGCGCGCACATGAGCGCGTCTATACTCCTTGAAAGTGCGTCCCTTCGCGCGCGTGTATGCGTGTGTGTATGTATGTGTGTGTGTGTGCACGCTTGTGCAGTGGTATGTTTGTGGACGCGCCTGGGAGTGTCGCGCGAGGCGGGCCACGGGTTAGAGAAAGCTTTAGTCGCTAATTGAATTAGTGCCCGGGAGTCCCCGCGCGCCTGCTCGTATATATCCATGTATTTGCACGCGCACAAACGTAGGAAAGCTCCGGAGCGGGCGGTTGGTGGGCTTTGCGTTGGCCCAAAACCCGAAACTCGCTGCTGTCAACGGCACTTATTTCGGCAGAGTGCGCCGCCGGAGAAAACCGCCCGTTTCGCTTTAGAGAAGACGACCGAGCTCTGTACACCGTTTCACCTTTACGATGAACCGCGGTTGACGCTACGCTAGCCGTCCCAGCCAATCCAGTGCTGTGAATTTGTCACGTGACTAGGCATCTCGAGCGTCCCGAAGATCACGTGACATTCACCGTGACATCGGACTGGCTGGGATGGCTCGCAACGTCTGTTGTGGTTTACATCGTAAGGGGAAACGATGTATACCATGGTGGGCGCGCTGGGTAAAAGGGGCGTCCCCTATGGTCGCGAGAAATATGCCGGAAGTAGAACCCCCGCTGAGGTCGCACATTATAGCCATTATAAAGTACAGCTATTGGTATCTTAGATCGGGATTTCAAAATCGTCACATGTTGACCTTAAGAGGTCAGGTGTGTAATTGACGGGCGCTTTGGAAACGATCGATGCGGAGAGATGACGTAACGGACGAATGTGAGTTCATGGGCGTAGCGTTACCCAGATTTATTTTGTTGACCTAATATTTGGCATGTCGCCAAAAACTAAACATTTCCTTCTCAAAAAGCTGGTGCATGTCGTTTTTGCCACAAGGAGAAAAAAATGTAGGGGGGCTCATGGTCGACAAAGCCACTCGCCATGGTTCAGCGTCTCACCAACGCCAGAAACGACGCCAATAACTAAGCGTCTGCCTGTAAACAAGTGGCAAACCGTTACAAAACACTGTGATGGTTTTTGTTGAAAGGCTGTTGAAAAAAGTCATCAGAGATATAAAATGGCAATAGCTTTTCATCTAAATTTATCTGGCTTTTCTGTTGACTTTTTTTTTAATATAGGCCCACTTTGTAATAAAAAGTCAACAGACTTTCTGTCGCCTCCAAGATGCTTTTTCTGCAGCTTTTCAATTGAAAAGCTACAGCTTTTCAATTAAAAAACTAAGCTTTTCATTTAAAAACTACAGCCGTTTCAAAAGTAATAAAACTTTTTACAGCTTAGCTATTCTTTCAACAAAGTTTTCGAAGCTCACTATGGCTATCCACTCTGCTGTAAATTGGCTGCAGCAAAATAACGTTAGAAAAACACACAAAGTTTTTTGTTTTTTGTTAGTAAATGGTGTCTCTGTGGTATTTGAAGGTACTACTACATGCATTCCACAACTACACATTAGAAACGAACACAAACACCATAAAGCACTGAACTTTCTTTGCCGACTTAGGTTTCTCATTTACATAAAATTGGCGCTATGTACATGGTTCAAACACATATTGCCATAGGCAGTGCTCAGCGTTCCCGTTTGACATATACATGACACAAAACAGCACCCATCACTTCTGACTTCGAAGTGACCTCGACGCTTTGAGACGCGCTGCCAAATCAGACCATCCATCTAATTCACAGTTTTTCGCTGCCGCAACGAGGCTGGTCGTAATCATGAAGCTTTCTTCCAAGTGGCACCGAGCCGGCTTGCCCCCTTTAAGAATCAAGAGGTGATCTGTGCGGGATTTTCATATTGCATGCAACCCGAGCAGAGCAAGTACTTCGTAGCATTTACTGTCGGAGCCAGTGCCGAATTCGAGGTATTTTGCACTGTGCTAGTCCACGTACAAATCAACTTGCAGTTTAGAGCGCAAGTCCGCCCAGAACAGTTCTGCATTTGGGCAAAAGATGAAGACATGCTGGAGAGTCTCTGGCGTTGAACACAGTGCGCAATTCAAATTCCACAGAACGAAAAATTATTTTTTTCTCCTGCCACGTCTTCACTGGCAGTACCTCGGTGTGAAAGCAAATAAAGAAGTCCATTGCGGCTTTTCGGACGGGACAATTCCTGAGGCGCTTAAAGACTGTAGATTCCTCACTAGTCCTTTGGAAGGAGCGATAAAATGGCGGTGGAAAGACAGTGTTTATGGTGACCCAATATAGCGCTTTTTGTTTCACCTTGCTCAGGTATTGCCGAGAGAAGCTCGCTTCAAAAAAATTAATGGCATCAGCGATTTCTTTATAGAACCTCAGGACTGCACTTGACGTCGCTCCTTCTAGGGTTACAACAAGCTAGGGGGCTAGAAAACGTCCGCCAAGTTTTACAAAGGATCGCACTATGACCGAGTTGCGCTGGTCACGAAAAAATAAAAACCTTTGAACTTTCAGCTTGATCTCAAGATTCACGACTTCGAAACCTCCTGACTGATAAATATGTTTGCGCGTCTCATGCGCTCAAAACTAGAATTCCAAACGGGGGTAGCACAAAAACGATGCATTTTATGGACTTCACTTGCATGATACGGCACAACCTGAGCCGCATACCATACGGTAAAGAAAAAAACGGAGTTGCAAACAAAGGGTTTAGCATAGAAAGGTTTCTGCCACGCCAGTCTAGCACTTTGGCCCTCGAACTGTTGAGATGAACTCCTCCCTTGCCAGTACTTAAATAGTGAGGTTCTAGACTAACACCAATGTAGTTTTGAATACTTGAGCTCCAGGTAATATTAATAAAACTCTCTGGCTTTACATCAAAATTTCCTAGCCACGCGCCGGTAAATTTCTCGTGATTCATTTGGGCCCCAGACACTTCACAAAAATCAACGAAGTGTTGTACGGCGAGGACAACTTTATGTCTAGATGCAGCAACAACGGTCACGTCATCTGCGTATGCTAATATTTTCGTTGCATTTCTGGCAAGGGAGACTCCCTGAATTCTATTATCGTTAATAATCCTTCTACACACAGGCTCAAGATAGAGTGAGAAAAGTATTGGCGAGAGCGGGCAGCCTTGTCTAACAGAGGCTTGCACTGCTATCTTTTCAGTTACTATTCCATTAATCAATATTCGCGTGGATATATCTTTATAGCACAGCTTAATATATTTAGCTATAGTTCTCCCGACACCACAGGCCTCGAGTACACTGAACAGAAAAGAATGCGAAACCCTGTCGGGGGCTTTACTTAAATCAATTTGCAGCACTGCTGCGTATACGCCTGTCGCTTCAGCGGTTTCGGTGAGTATACGCATAGTGTGAACGTTAGAGGTGATGGACCTCCCTTTAAAGCCATAGGCCTGGTGGTCACCTACAACAAACGTAAGACCGATCTTCATGTGTTTGGCTAGTATTCTCGCCAGTATTTTGCAATCAGTGGTGAGGAGACTGATTGGCCTTAAATTGCTCGATGTGAGAGAGGCGGAGTTCGTGTTTTTCTTTTAATAAGAACCGTTAGTGCGTGTCGCATGGTTGGTGGAAATAGATTTCTTTGAAGGATGTCAGCAAACACGTCACTTAGTATTGGAGCTAAAATATCAGCGAACTTTTTATAGAAGGCTAAGCCTAGCCTTCTATAAAAACCGTTCTCACCTTGTCAGAGACTATTGAGAAACTTAGTGACTTTTGACATCTAGTTGAAGTGTACAATGTTCAATAAAACGTCAAGAGAAAGTCTGTAGCTTTTCTATCGACACTGGTTACACAGAGTCAACTGAACATTTTCAACACGAAGCAGACGAACGTCTGAAGTCATTCTGATGACACTGTAAACAGGAATTCAGCAGAAAAAAAATCAGCATAAAGTTAATAGAAAGCCAACAGCTTTGCTTTAGACTTAGGCTGAAGAAAATCATCAGAAAAGTTTCAACACAAAGTCAACGAACTTTCTGTGGACCATGTCAACAAAAAGTCAGTCGAAAGAAAGTAATCAGAGTCAACAAGAAGTCAACACGTTTTCACTAAAAAGTCAAAAATCATTTTTATAGGGGAAAGGGGCAGACGCTGTTCATTAACGTGGCGGACCGTGGCTTACCTGAAGGGAAACGACATTGCGTGGAACCTCCATCTAGCCGAATCGAGCAGCGGTATTGTGCAAACGCAAATGGGACGCCGCCTGTAAAGCGTGCTTTGCCTGCCTCACATCAAAGTACAGAGGCAGAGCCGACTTGCTCAAACGCGGTATTGGTCGGATCCACGAAATCCATAACGTCATACGCATGTTCACAGCACGACCTACCATCATCCTGACCTGCCCACAGAATGGCTCCCTATAGAAGACGCTGTCACCGATGATATTAAAAAAAACTAAAACGCGGTTTAAGATAAATCATAAAAATAAAAGTAAAAACAGTTTATTCTTGAAGCACGAGCTTATGACGTCACTGCTCGCTTACGCAACATTAAACGCTTCCCTTCTTTCGCTGTGTGTTATGAAGATTACGTGTAGTAATTTAATGTAGTAAGTTACTCGCTATAATCATTGCGATTCCCTTGCACTAATTTTTTTGATTAGACCGTAAGAAAGAAGAAATAGACATTAAGTACACTAAGTGTGTACGTTCATAAGGCTGGAAGTACACTTAAAATATATTTCTGGCTTACTAAATATAGACCCTTAAATATACTTTTAGTGTACTTCGTATTATAGCAATGTGGCCCGCGCATCGATCTTTTTTTTTTTTTTTTTTACTAACGATGGGCCACCTAAACAAAGATTACACCATACAAACAAAAATGAAAACACCTTCACATTGCTGGACTTGCAACTGTTTATTTATAGATATTTAAACGAGTGTCTTTCACCATATATCTAGAGCTTGACGCTAGTTCCTCTTTTCCCGTGCAATGCAGGTCTGGTTCCAAAACCGGCGGGCCAAGTTCCGTAAGCAGGAGCGGCTCAATCAGCAGAAGCAGTCGTCGGCGTCTTCATCGTCGGGCTCCGACGCCGGCGTCACCACGTCCCCCATCAGCACGACGGCGGACTCGACGACGCACACGTCGTCGGCCAAGGACTCGAAGGACGTCAAGGTCCTCTTGCAATCCCAGGACGTCAAACACCTCAACGGTACGCGTCGGGCTCGAGTCTCCTACTCTCGACGTGGGGAGGGGGAGGAGGGGACGGTGCGATAAAGGCTTTCCTATCAGTCGTACCTGCGCAAAAAAAAAAAACAACATAAGAAACGACACTAATGCATAGTGATACGCGGCTTACTGGAAGTGAAATGGCGTTTCGTGAAACCGCACCATTGGTTGCCGTGATCAATTTTGTGGCTCGCAAATAATGGCTAATTTATGGCACAGACACTCCTTAAAAGTACTCGCTGTACAATTATTCTTCGCCATCTAACTAGGTGAAAGCAAAGTATAAGCTAATTCCTATTTTGATCTCTTACGAAAGAGATGATCAAATACGTTTCGCAAACTTCGCTCGTATTCACTCAGTCGAGCGATGCGCGTTCGACATTTTTTTTTTAATTATGGCTCACCTCTTATTACCTATCTCATCGACATCGTTGGGAGCCAAAACACAGCCTTCAAAAGACAACAACGCGTGCGTTCCGCCATCACGTATCGCCTGTTATTCGGTGTAGTAAAAGCGAACAGGCGGAAACGAGAATGAGATGTGTTTGTGGATGGATCTTTTGGGACTCGCGGTGAGCTGCGTTTTCTTCAGCTTCTCGGCTTCTTTGAGAATTAACGTACCAACTTTGGATGCGCTGTTACCACTATTCCACGTTCATTGAGACTGGCAACCTCAAGTATTTTTTTTCTTTTTGTCATCTTTTCTATAGTTTTTTTCTTCTCCATCTCGATATACCAATACGTCACCCACATCGACCAACGGCGTATTTTTGCTGACGTTGCAAAAGGGTAAAACTAAAGCAACACAAGGTAGGAGGAAACACTATAAAAAGAAAAAAAGCTTCAATATCCATCCGACGGGCTCGGAAGCAACCAGAAACACTGCGGGTTTCCATCGCTTCGTATCAAGATCATCTGTCTCCTCCATTCTCTTTTTCTTTATCTTTCCCCGTCTCCTCTTTTACACTCAAACAAAGAAACAAAGGAAAAAAAAAAAAAGGTACAACTGACAAACAAACACAAAACAAGCTCGCGCGTTACAAATTCACGAAGCACGCCCGAAGCTAGACGCAGTGCCGCCGACCCGAAACACCAACACAACGCCAAACGCGAAACAAAAGCTGCCCAAAAACAAAGTCGGGCGAGGGGAGGGAAGGTGCAGCCATCTCTCATCCGTAGTGCCCAAAAACTGATGACGTCATCGCTCTCGGCAAATGGCGACGTCGTCTGCTAACCGGCGCTGGGAGGAGCGTCCGGCTCGGCGCTGTCCCTCGTCTATTTCCATTAGTGTCAGTGGGGACACATGAAAGGCCTCTGCGAGAGAAAGAAGGAGGAGGAGGAGGGAGAGTCGAAAAGGGTAAGAGAGAAACGACAAGTAAAATAGATAGATGCGAAAGTGGAAGAGGAAGAAAGTGCGTGCCGCCAGCGGCGCGGCGTCGACCGCCATCTTGGACAGCCCTAATGGTCAAGTTGCGTCGTCTGTCTCGTGCGTCTCGAGATTTTCTTGTGTGCTTCTTCTTTTCTTTCCTTTTCTTTTCTTCTTTTTTTACTTTTTTTTTGGTTTGCCACGGTGGTGGGGCTGGAGGGGGAAGAAGAGTGGTCGTAGGGTTTCGTACGATGTTGCAATATGGCCGTCCCTGCAGTGGTTTTTCGACCGCCCAAAAGGGTGTGCGTCTGTGCGTATTCTGTACTCTTGTGTGCCTACTTGACGGAGTACAAGAGTGCCTTCTTGCTCGGGAGGGTTGAATTTCGTGGAAATATATATATATATATATATATATATATATATATATATATATATATATATATTAGGAGAACACGAGAGGATCAAACGAATAGATGGGAATGTGAAGAAACAAAAAAGGCAATGTTTGTATATCGAAGTCCGCTCACTACACTCTTGGGACGACACTTTAGGAAAATGGCAGTGTTGTATATTTCTATATTGCCCCTTCTTTCTCTTTCTGTTTCGGCGGACTTTGCCTTACTTGCGAAATATCTTTTTCTTCAGTAAGAAAGGACATAAGATATTGATTGATCAATAGGAGCCCATTTTACGTTTACTTTCGATATGGATTCCTGGATGGCTTGCAAAGTGCACTTTCTGAAGGGTAGTGAAGTTTCGTAACACCTGTTGAAGATTTAAGAGGAAATATAAGCGAAGTGATATCTTCAGATCTCGAAACTCCAGAACTCGAATTATTTATTCAATTACATTCTTTTTTGTTTCATTCAAGATGATGGTGAGAAATAACAAACAAAAAAAAAACAAAAAAAAAAAACTAACATTTCGGGGGAAACACGCCGGGATTGCAAAGTCTGTTTTTCTTCAGGAAATATTCCGTTTCCTAAATAAATATGTCTTAAAATATCTGACAACTTCCTTAGCAGAAACTAAAAACAATCTCCCTCCCATGATTAGAAGCTAAGTGGCTTTCTTACTTTTTTTATTGAGATATTTGAAAAATTGTTCGTGAACCTACTTTCCCACATAACACTCATAACACTCAGAAATCGGATACCTGTAACCTATATAGATATATATAAAATTGGCAAATAAAATTTTTGACTTAGAACTGCGATTGGCTTTGCGACATCGAGCATGTCGTTTGCATAATATTAAATGTATCGTGAAAATGTTGAAATAACTACGTTGAACCAAGTCATCTTTATCGCACTGAATATTCTATGTACGTTCAGTGTACGGACATACAAATGCATTATAGGTATGATTAGATACGAGTTACGCTCCATTTCAGGTGAATGTCAATTTATTCCTGGTTAAATTTTCTCCACTTTCGAAACTTCCCCTAAATCATTCACTAGAGCCACTAAAAGAGCTACGGTTAGAATATCGCCACTCTGCGCCCCAATATTCATGTGGGCGCCGCCATCTTGGTGCTTAGTAAAGGGCAGACGCACCTGCCGATCGTCATGATTCAAAAGTGCGACTTCCTCAGCATTAGATTCGGTGTTGGTAAGCTTATGTAATATTGACTTGCTCTGTCGCGAACTGTCTAAACATTTCTGGAGGATGAAAAAGCGTTTCATGTGATTTCATATAAAGCTTCAGATAACTGGCAACCATGATTTTAAGCACCAAGATGGGTAAGTGTCGTTACTCTGAAGCGTAGCTTATTTAGTGGCTCAATCATTAACCAATCAACGTAAGATCGATGTGGTTACTAACAAGACTGGTGGACCAGGTGGATTTCTTTTCAGCGGCCACCAGTCCCCTAGAGGGCGCGAGTTGCCCTCCATTCATATGGACGTCAATTTATTTCTGCGTAATATGCGCGTACGTCACTCATCCGCTATTTTCAACCGCAGGCAAATCTGTGGCGGCCGACAGCCCGTGCAGCCAGCAGCCTCAACTGTCGCCCCCGAAGTGGAGTTCAAGCCCTTGCGGCCAACCGTCGTGTCTTGGCCCCTACCCGTACGGCTCGGGGCTGGGCGGCGTCGACACTAAACCCAACCTGTCGCCGCAGATATTTTGAAACCAGCTGTACTGAGTGAGACGCCGGTTCGCCAATGCCAGCAAAACGCCAACAGACTTACAGTGGCGCCACCTGTCGCACAGAAAACGAACCCCCACACGCGACTACGCACACGCCGTCCCGCGGGCACCTGCGCTTGACTCCACCGCTGCCCACCCACGGTGTTGTGCTACGTACGTGTTTGCCAACGGCGCGACTTCTGACGTCGGCTAGCGGTGACTGCTTAACAGAGTGTGTGGGTGTCTTACGGCATCCGGTGGACGGGAGCGGAAACTGCGTGAATGCGCTTTCGCAGTGTGTTGTTAGGCGCTTACCTGTGGCCATTCGTGGTACTCTGCTAAGCTCCGCTACGTCTGCGGAGTGACTCGACGCTTTTTTTTGGTGGTGACTTCTAGCGGAATCGGGAGTGTGCGTGCTGCGTTAATTAAAGACTGCTCTTTTTCTTTCTGTTTTTTTTTTTCTTAACTGTCGAGCTGGCGTAGATTTTTCCGCTTGTACGGCAGGACGCCTTTTTTTTTCTCGTATGTGTGTGCATGTGTGCGTGTGCTCTCTCCATCCAGGAAATTTACAGGCTTCTAAGAAGCGCTCGGATAAGCTTTAAGGCTCTTAATTTGTTCTTCCTTCTCTTCTACGCAAGCCGTGCCATGACCATTGGTGGTAACTTTTCTTTATTGCATACATCGTGTATCGTTAAAAACAGGGATACTAAACTATCTACGCATAGAGTAGCGACACTCCATCCAACAGATT
Organism: Ixodes persulcatus; assembly: GCA_013358835.2. NCBI lineage: Eukaryota > Metazoa > Arthropoda > Arachnida > Ixodida > Ixodidae > Ixodes > Ixodes persulcatus. The sequence goes on along the minus strand of JABSTQ010011410.1, from coordinate 276,113 downwards.
TTCTCGTGGGCGCCGCCATTTCGGTGCTTAGTGCAGAGAGGGCGCACACCGAGCTCTGATTGGCTTTGTTTGAAAGGATAGTGGGTAGGCCTCAATGCTGGATGCCTCGAGGTCTACCCACTTCTTTTTTTTAAATCAGCCAAATAAGAGCTCGGCGATCTGGCATCATCGCAACCCCCGTGCAAGAAGCAGATGAACTTGCGCTTCGCATCGGTGATAGTTACGATTCGAAAAGGTTACACCTCGAGCCTTACAGACGGTGTTGGGAAACTCGGCTGATATCGGTTAGCTCTGTATCAGACTGTTGCCACACTTTTTCGTTTGCGTTTTCCGCAATTTCAGATTCAACTTCGGACAACTGGCAACAAATGTTTTAAGCACCAAGGTGGCCGAAGTGTCGCTACTCTGAAGCGCAGTTATTTGGGGGACTCTAGTTACAAAGAACATTAACGGTCTCATAAAGGTTCTCATTAAGGACAAACTATAGTATTGGCCTTTCCTACGCGGGCGCCGCCAACTTGAATAGAGGGAGCTCCCGGTATGCGGGAAAACATCGGTTTGCTCTCGCCACACCGCTGGGAGAAGCTCAAGTTTCAATCGCGACTGTCAGTCATTCTTGTTTTGCCTTTTCTATATTATTTTACTTGTTCCAGACTGTAATGCCTCGCTTTTTTTTTCTTTTTTTTTTTTTCATCCCACATACCGGATTTGTCAACTGCGGGGTTGGGGACGAGGGTGAACGAAAATGGTCTATACATGTACGCCACAGTTCAAATCTCAGTGAGCCGCGAGGAACGTTAAAATGTTTACGATCGCATCCTCCCTACATTATTCGTATAATATCTAAGCTTCATCGGACTTTTTTTTTATTGAGAAAGAATGATTGGCAGTGTTAATGTCATGACATTTATTTGTGCTATTAATCCGAAAGAAACAGATAAGGGTATCACTTTAGTATTTCCCTACTTTCTTACGAACTTGGGAAGCTTGGAGGATGTGCGAGACTTGCAGGCATCACTTCTGACATGAACTGAATTCATTTCATTTTTCTATCACCTCAAAACGACAGGAAAATTTCAATCAAGGGTAGTTTCCGATTGTTTGAACCATAGTTCTAGCTAAAGACGTGCTCATTTGCTAAGTTTCATAGCACGCCTCCAACGCTGAACACAGACTGTGCTGATCTTAGGCTGAGCCACCCTGTTCCCCCCCCCCCCCCCCCCAAAAAAAAAAAAAAAAAATGCTATTTTTGTTTTATCCTCCTTGACGGTGCTTGTTCCCCTACCATAAAATTTTGCTCCTAAATTTTGCTTAAATAATTTAGGGAGGAGGTAGGATGTTTAAAAAAATCATTTTCGGGAAATTTCTCCCATGTGGGCTCGAAATGATAACCTTCAAATAAATTTTCTTTTGTTTATTTATTATCTAATTTAAGCTTTGCGTGATATTTAATTTTCTTGAAACTATGGCAAACTATTCGACGCCAGTTACTGTTGCCAGGTGATGCTGACAGCATTAATAAATAGGAAAAAAAACATTTTGGAGAAACAAGAGAAATATATATATATATAATGTGCATACTACTGAAAATAAAAGAGATGTAACATAGCAGCGAAGCGTTTCTTTTCTTTTTAGTGCCAATATACATGTGTTGACGCGTGCATGTCTTTCTTAAAGTCTTTGGGTACTCATTGACATCATCGACTTGTCATTCCGAACAACAGAATGTATCCGGTGATTTCATTGTAACGATTGGAGTAAGAACAGTGTAATGCTGAAACGAGCTGGAAGGTAAGCTTAAGTCTAACCTTTTTATCACTCAGAATTAATGTCATTTTGCCGAAGTTGTTGAAACGTATATAAAGAACAAATCGACACTATTTAATTTATCTTTTGATATATGTATGCTGGTCCTTGGGATGAATTAAAGGTAAGTGGGCTTTTATCTGGAAATTAAATTCTTCTGGCAAACGGCCGTCTTTCCACAGCCACAGAAAGGAATCGCCGTTTCGAAACCCGTCAATTATTTATTCGTCCAGCGATCACGTACGATCTAATAATATTTCAACCCTCGTAAAGTGAATGCATTTTCGCAATCATACCTTATGACAAAAGTTATAACGAATCAATTTTGGTCGGTCTCCAAGCTGGGGTCACACTCTCATACAGCATACAAAAGACATGGTGAACTAAAACCCCGAGACTAGGAAGAAATACGACGAAAAAGGAAAGGAAAAATAGGAGTTTCAAACACAGCTGAATTTGAGACTCCTGTTCTTCCTCTTCTTCTTCCTCTTCTTCTTCGTCGTCTTTTTCCCTGTGTTGTCAGGGTTTCAGTTCATCATCTTCAGTCATCATTAGCTCGCTTGCACCCTAACATTGTGCTCATACAAAAGACAGTCTGCAAACACGAGTCACCGCCATATCCGTTGTTCGAATGCCACGTGACAAGTTTCTTTCCTTAACCCATTGCCATGCGGCATTCAAAGCACGGATCTCGCTGTGACTCGCGGTCGAATCTGTATTCAGGTTCGAACGCGAGCTTTGTTTGAGAAGTGGAGGTTTTAGTTATAAAATATGGTAAAGCCCCTTCATGTTTCAAAAGTAGCCCAAGGTGCGTCGATGCATGAAGCATGTGCAACGTGCATCCTTTGCGAAGATCATGGCAGCACAGCGCAGCACTGAGCTCGAATTCAGACGCCATGTTCTTCCCAGAAGTGGCGCGCGGCACGTGCCTCGAGCATTTCCACAACAATGAAGGGCGCCGATTTTACCAGGATAAAGGAACTTTATAAAATATAGTAGAGTAATAATAGACCCTTTTCAAAAGTCAGAGTCACCTTGTGGCAGTCCCAAGAGCCTCAATATTGCCGTTCTAATGGCGGTGATAGGAGATCGTGCTCTGCTAAATCAAGCACCCTCAATTTCGTGAGTCGAAGGTGACGTAAAGGACCAACACCTTTTGCCCTTTCTGCTCTATGCTTTCGAAGACGTTCGCATTTTCTGGTGTGGAGATGCTGTGTAGTGCCGCCATTAGAGCGTCGGGTTTGGCTCTGCACAGGGTGGGTAGACTGACTTTCGGGAAGGGTCTATTCAGAATAAGCTTTGCTAGCGGTTGCTTTACAGATTCTGTCGGCCGCATGGTAGCACCACTACTGTATTTTGTTGCACCTTCCGATAGATCGCAGTGGACGCTACGAGACGTCCCAGCCAATCAAACGCTGTCAACGCGTCACCTGACTGTGCGCCCCACGCTCCTGTGTCCTTCCCGAAGATCACGTGACACACATTCGACACTGAATTGACTTCCATATCTCGCAGCACCCTCTGCGGTCCATCGCAAGGTCAAACTGACTATTTCTATGGCAAATTACCGTGGTTCAGAAAGAAAGCTACACTCGCACTCAATTTGTATAGTGAAAAAAAGTCCGGCTCCTCGCGGAACGATACTAATTCACCCTTTTCTGCGTGAAATTAAGATGCACCTTTATCGAGACTTTGGCGTTTGAGACGTGTGCGTCTAGATAAAATAACATGGGCAACCAAATCTTTTAAGAATTACTTCGCGCAGTGCATTAATAATTTGCGCAAAACTTTCGTTTTAACGTCAAGCGTTCTTTGGCTAGTTGCTCCGGATTTCATGAAGCAGTGGCCCGTGAAGTCACATGACTTTAGTTTCCCCGCTAGATTTAGCGGGAGAATTGACGTCACGTGACCTCAAGACCAATCCAGCTTCCCCGATAAATTTAGCGGGAAACATGACGTCACGTGACTTCGTGTCACGTGATATCTATACACAAATTCAGTTTCCCCACCAGATATAGCGGAAAAATTGACATAAGGCGACCTCAACGCCAATTCAGTATCCCCGCTGAATTTGGCGAGGAAAATGATGTCACACGACTTCGTGTCACGTGACCTATACAATAATTCAGTTTTCCCGCTAAATTTAGCGGAAAAATTTGACCTATACGCAAATTCAGTTTCCCAGCTAGATTTAGCGGGAAAATTGACGTCGCGTGACCTCAAGACCAATTCAGTTTACCCGCTAAATTTAGTGAGAATATTGACATCACGTGACCTCAACACCAAATCAGTTTCCGCGCTAAATTTAGGGGGGGGGGGAAATGACGTCACATGACTTCATGTCACGTGACCTATACACAAATTCAGTGTCCCCGCTAGATTTAGCGGAAACATTGACGTCACGTGACCTCAACGACAATTCAGTTTCCCCTCTACATTTAGCGGGGAAAATGATGTCACCGGACTTCATGTCACGTGACCTATACACAAATACAGTTTCCCCGCTAAATTTAACTGTGAAATTGACGTCATGTGAACTGATGTCATGTGATGCTAGAACGTCTCACGTATGCAACACAATTAATTTGCCTTACATTTCTTTTCCGTTGTGACAGCGAGTATAGAAGAGAGCAATATTGGGCCCGATTCAGCTGACGTTGTTATGTGCAGGGGAAGAAATTTAAGCAGTCGATATACCGGGGTTGATGCAAGTACTCTGCTGGTAAGGCATTTTATTTCATTCAAATTTAATTTCATTTGCTTCAAGGGTGTCCAATGAGTGCATTGGTTAATGTAAGTTGCTGGTATCGTTTTGATAGCTGTCAACAGCTGAGAGCTGGGCAGAAACTGATGACAATATCTGTAAAAAGAAGTAAAGAGCTATGTCTAAAATTCAGAACTACAAAATCTCTTTTCTTTTATTTTTTATTTACGGAGCGAGGATTTAGTTATTATGTACAGAGATTCAAAATTCTCGAATGCAGCTCTCTAACAATGGAAAATATTAAGTGTCACGTGTAGCTAGGTGCTCTCCAAGGCTGTGTGTATTTCCTTTCTAAAAACTTTGACACAATAGAGAAATGTAGGGCCCTACAAAGAAGGGAGACAAGATTGCTTCATGAGGTGTACCTATCAATAGGTGTAAGAACATCTATCAAAAGGTGTAAGTTATAGACAATAGATAAATTGCCGATAACACATATATATATATGAGTTTTGAAGTTTACTGTGTACAATCATGTAAGCGATGTTAACACATGCAGTCACTGAAATTTTGCACTATACCGCGACCAAATGGCGAAATTCATGTAATTTTGATCGAATGACATTATGGGGTCGGCAAATCAGCTCGCCACGCGCGTATTATAGTCACCCAAGATCGCGAGCTGATTCAATCCCATATCATGTAATGGGAAGATAAACTTCTCCACCTGGCAGGGGTACTAAACGTACTATTTACAGTGAACTAATCAGCTTGTCCTTATGAGCTTGAGCTGCCTTAGAACAAAATATAATTTGTGTATTCAATGGTACTATTACCTTAATACAGATAAGATAGTAGAATAAACACGGTAAAAGCAATACAACAACATTAGTATAAATAAACACATGAACACAAACGACGCACTTTCAATAATCACACATAAACTAGTTATTCACCTTCCAGTGAAAACTTGAATGTTAACACGCATTATTTACAAATGTCGACGCAATTCGCACTCGAATAACGAGAAAGAACGAGGTTCCATTCTATCACAATATTGAAGCAACCTACTGTAGGACACGATCGTAGGGTGCTGCAGCCGGTTGCTTTAATATCGTGATAGAATGGAATCTCGTTCTCTCTCAGCACTCTACTCGCGTCCTACATGACCAAAAACGCCGTAAATAAGTTGTTTTCCACCTGTAGATCGTATCTATATGTCCCGCAATATCCGTCACGAAACAATTTGAACACGAACGCCAGAGAGTTTCTTTTTCTGTCTAGGGAGAAGGGATTTCAATAATCGATCAGTGTCATCGTTGACGAGTTGCCACACATGTCACTCACACCGTAGCAGGACTTGCTCCGCGAATTCACGTAAATGCCGATATCAAGACAACACAAAAGAACCACACACGAGAGCGACGGCAGAAGCGTGGGACTAAAGTAACGAAAGACTTAACGTTGTAGATCCATCTCTTGGTCGCGTGCGCTCCCTGCGGCGGTGATTGGAATTTTTTTTCGTTTCCTTTTTCTCCTGAAATGTCTCGGCGTTCCTTTTCAGACAGTCAGCAGCTCACACACGATGTACATTTACCAGAAACGGAGCCTAGGTATATGAGGGAACAAAGTGTCGTCGCCGGAGCCAATTTATTCGAAAATTGTGGGGAGCTGCGGGACTGCACTGTGGTCCCGCAGTTACGGGATGGTCATATATTTAAATTTTCTACTTTCAACCTTGGTAATGCGTTATGTATTAAGTTTAAATTATATATATATATACATAATAAATTATACAATACTGCGCATTTAAAACGTATATTAATGCAGGATAAATCCGCACGAACAAGCCACATGACCCGAGTGACCAGACGACGCGGCCGGGGCAAAGGGAACCAAAGAGGGCGCCTTTTCTCGACGTGGCCTTCCTTCTTCGGCCTGTGTGACGTCACGACCCGGAGCGCTACGGCCTTGGCTTCTAGGAGGTGTGTGGGCCACGAGGGGAGGGAAGGGGGTGGGTGTTCTCAGGGGGCCACCGCCCCGGGTGCCGCTGACCCTATAGCCGGTGAGAGGTCAAGAACGATGTGGAAGCTCCTCCCACCCCTTCATACTTCAGCGGAGCGAACGGTGGAGAGGATGTCACCTTATCTCCAGCACTCGCTCTACTAAAGTGGAGAGAGGTGGGAGGAGCTTCTACTTCGTTCTTGACCTGTCACCGACTATAGTGACGCCACCGATAGAACGCTCGTTTTCACGAAAACCTGGCTGGTTTCAGTCCGTGCGCCTTTTTGTCAGCGCCATGCATTACGTCACGAGGAGAGAGGTGGCGAGGAGGTAGCGTGTTTACAGATTCCAATGTCTCACCACGGCGGCGGAGAGAACGGGAGAGGGTGACGCGTGCTGACGTCAGCGCTACGGACCAATATGAGCGTCGCACAGCTGGCGTGAAGCCAGAGACGAGCAGGCGCCGCACCGCTTTGGAATGCGGCCCAGCTCAGCTGCCGCTCTGGCGATGGATGTGGTCCTTTCCACGAATGATATGCCTGACCGTATCTTAGAGCGACGACAAAAGAAAGCCAGGGCCACAAGTTCATTGAATTAAATCAGATGGAAATGCTAACGCATTTCCATCGGATGACTCTCATTTATCGTTGAACCAATTTTTCCCACAACCAACAGCGCCACCAGACCCCGACATCTGCCTTAAAGGGGCCCTGCAAGGACTTTTTTAATGGTTTTTGATTTGCACCAAACCTGAGCGCACTGAGCGTAGTAACTTAATGAGACTTTTCTTTTCTCAAATTTCGCTTTATTTTAAAAGTTATAGGCAAATTAAAATTACAAAAACAAGCAAAAAATAACCTCCTTCATGACGTCCTTGGTCGCTTGAGTGGCCGTGAACTAGAGGAGCGGTAGTAGGCTCAGCGAGCGCTCACGGCTGCCGCACTTCGTGTTGACGGCTCGAGAGGGTGCCACTAGAGCATGTTCTGGATAAGCTGTATGAAGCGGGCATCCAGGGTGGCTCGCATTGCATTTGCTGCACGATTAAATACTAATTTGGCATGACACATTATTGGCCACAAACGACAACAAACATGGGCTAAAGATCACTTCAGAACGGGAGCCACTTCGCGCTGCGATATCGCGAAACGGCCAAACCGCAAGACGAAGCTGCTCGCCGAAGGCCTTCAGAGCGCTCGGAGCTGGTCGGATCCTCGAGTCCATACGACCGGAGCGCCGCCGCGTACATCCGGGACCTTTCTACGCTCGCCGCTCGTTGGTGCCTGATCCCACTACACCTTTCTAGTACGCGCCGCCTTTTCCCCCGCTTAGCGGCGGGTATGTCGACAGGTCATTTCTTGTTTCCGTACTTTCTAAACTGCATTTGTTTCTTTTCTGATCTAAAATACTGAACAAAAACTACTTTTATAAATAATTGAAACGGTTCGCGCCACTTATATTTTGTATTTCGACTAAAAAGAAGCTTTTGGCGGCTCTGACCAGTAGTAGGCCAAGGACCAAAGACGTCACATATCGCGAGCTTTCGGCACCGCGGGTCGCCCGCGTAGGTGGAAGAGGTTTCCGCGCCATTCGGTTAAAATATGACGCACTTATATTTAATTACTCTATCCATGCCCGCTGGCTTGCCCGAACCCCAAGTGACGTGGGAACCTCAAATAAGGTAGACGCTTAAATAGGATTGCAGGGTTCCTTTAAAAAGCCCATAATGCAGGAGCAACCCTGCGAAATGCCGCTTACGATGTGGGAAATGGAAGCAGCCTCGGCACAGGGGAAAGTCAAAAGCGCACCGGGACTCGACCAGGTCAATCTAGAAGCCAGAGGTTGCTCAGCTGGTTCAACGATATCTGGAAGACGGGCAGCTCGCTGGAAGGGTGGAAACTGTCGTGGGTGTGACCCATCCCCAAACACGGCAAGCCAGCAGACTCGCCGCAAGACACCTGCACGGTCTCGCTCAAGTCGGTGCTATGCAAACTTCTGGAGGGCATCGTGCTTGCACACATCTAGAATGCAGCGCTGAGACCGCGAGAACATTCCACCTGGCACAAACGGGCTTTAGAGTGCACCTGGGCTACTCACGACAGTCTATTTTTATTGCACCGACGAGCGCTAGACTTCAATCATCGCAGAAGCACGCGTCAAACGATATTGGCGATCGACATAAAAAAAAAAAAGCTTTTGACACCTTCCCGCATGCTGCATATGGCATCACCGGCCGGGCTCTCAACCTTGTCAAGGCATTCCTAAAGCATAGACGGTATGCCATCAAGGTCGGTGAAGACTAGAGTTGGGAGCGTCCTAACAACGTGTTGTACGGGATTCCACTTACCATACTCCTCCACGAAATCGATCCCACTCCGTAGGTCGATGTTGAGGACTGCTACGGCCGGGTCCGTCCGAAGGCTGCCGTGGGCTCCGAGGAGAGGAATCACTCCGAAACGCAAGAATTCTGACGAAGCGGGTTTATTGGCTTCCGTACCACCATGCTGCACCCGTCGGCAAAACTAATAAATGAAACGAACGGAAAAGTGTCGGCGCTGTCGTATTAGACAGATTCAGTACACGTAGCAGAGCGCGTTGAAAACTACAGAATATACACAGAAAGAATAAAACACACGAAGGACGAACACAGACACACAGAGTTCTTTCAATGAGCAACGAACATTTATGAAATGCCCATGACGCTACGACCGTGAACTTCAAAGAATTGAAAGAAAGAGAACGAAAAGTGAAACGAATATAAAGAAAACAAAACTTCTCAAATTTAAAATAAAACTAAATTGCTCAAAAATTTTAAAATTTTAAAACTTTTCGAGCAACAGCATGCACAGGGTGGACAGCATGCACAGTATAAAAAAACGCTGACATTGAGGAGAAACTTTAAAAGCGATATGACAGGTCATTGGGGTATATCAGGCGCTTGTTCAGGGTGACTCCGAATTACGCTCGAAAGCTGTGTAACCAAGCAGAGGGTCGAAATTACCGATCACTAGGAACACCGATCCCATGATTCTTTTAGTGCGGGCCGGGACACTTGGGGAATATAGCAAGTGGTCTATTCAAAATTGGGACAACGCCAAGAAGAGGAGATTGGACAAGTCGTTCCGGCTAGCCTCCGGTGCCCCGGTGCCCGTACTGCCAGACCGAGATACCCCCCCCCATACTACTCCATTTCTCGTAGACGTGCAAGGCCCATGAAAATCACCGGTCCCAGGACATCACAGCCCTCGATCCAGAAGACCGCCCTACGTAAACGAAGACTGGCTCCAGCCAACGGGGGATTCTGACCGGAGGAAACAAGTGTTAGAGTCCGTGCTCAACTGCCTGCGGCTGACTGGTCTCCAGGGGTTTCACCAGGAATTGAAAGTAGGGCGGAGGGAGGTGTCTAAATTTTTAGGGGGGGGGGGGGGGGGGGCATTGAGAATAGAGGAGTTGTTGCGAAATAAGGGGGTGACTTCAGAAAAACAAGGGGGTGTACACCCCCCCTAGGGGTGTGCAGGGAAATCCCTGGACTCGATGCTCACCTCTAAGTCGGGATCCTTCCTGCAAACCCCGCAGTAGCACGATATTTTGATGAAGGCGTTGACTAATAAACGTGTTTCCGCTCCACTCCACTCATCCTTTGGCGCATCATTCTTTCACCATGGGCTAGAAAAAACTTTCGACGATGTTATAAAAGTCATAAACGACGATTTATCATAGACACTACGTACACTTGATCTCGGAAATACTGGAAAGTCTTCACTAGTTAAATAGGGCTCCAGGGCTAACCTGCTAACCTCATGGATGGTGCCCGCTTGCCAGAGCACATAAGAGCACAAGGCGGCACAAAGCACTCGGTTGCCACCAAACTCAAGTGTGTAAACGAGCCTTAAAGTGTTTTTTTTTAGTTATTAAAACTAAGCTCATTTTCGTAGTACTTTTTTTGGGCACGCCAATTATTATCTCTAAATTCAGAATATGTATCGAGGAAACAGCAAATGACGGTTATGTCAACATTACAATTTTCCCACGCTCTCCATTGGGGTGACGTCACATATTGTTTAACTTGCAAGTCGAGCAGGCGGTCTTAAAGCACGGTATTTTACGTGTTTTTATTTTTTATTTTTTCGCTGGGGTGAGCTTCCCCAGCATTCATTTCTTGCAATCTAACGTGTTGTAATCGGTCGGGAACAAGCTGTACTGCTTTCATGTTACAACATGGATTGGATTGGATTGAATTCTTCGGCTTCCCCGCGCGCAGAACTTTGGATTCTGGATCTATACTTGACGTCAGGTTTTCAGAGTTGCCAGTAGAGTACTTCAGCCTCTCTGATCCCATTTACAAATTCAATAACTTAAAAAAAAACAAGAAAAATAAAAAGAAAGATAAACTGAATTGCAATTTTGGTTAGTATAGTTAAGATGTGCCTGTTAATGCGCTAAACCAATTTTGAGGCAAATAAGCGACTATAAAAATTTCACCGGAATTCCTTTTTAAACGCCAATACGAGCAATGTCGAATATGTTGGCTTCATTTTGGTTTCGTGCGTATCTAACGGACACTGCCAAGGTGAAACCAAAATCTTTGCCTCATTCCCTCTCTCGTTTAACCATTGTTTTCTTTTTTGTAAGCTCATGGCCCCATTGCAGCGCGTCAACTCTATCTCTTTCAAAGAACCTGATTATTCATCAGCAAAACATGATTCTGCTTTTGCTGGCGTTTGAAGAAAGGCCTGCCGGATATGGCTTTCGACACGTCGTCTACACGTGGCTGCGTCTTCTGATGGAAAACAAAAAAAGATCACTTGGTTGAGATGCAAAGCGAAATTTGAGCCTTCGTCGATATTTCTCTCGTAGAACAAAAGAATGTGCGTGTAGTAAACAAAAAACTGATATCCGCTTCACGTTTTATTGGCAAGGAGCTGCGGCGCTTCCCACTTACCATAGCGGATAATATATGTTTCACGTTTCAGACCTTCAAATTTTAGCGCTCGCACCTACGACGTGACAGACGGGAATGAAAAAAAAGCAAGAATGTTTTGCCCTTCACCTCAAGTCAACATACGATCAGCAAATGTTGGCTATAGTTGTTTTGGTTTGGTTCATTTACACAACTTATAACTAAAGGCTTTGAATGAAATCACGCATGAACAACAAAAACAGACAAGACATCCAATTACACGAACACCTAAAAAATGCACAAAGCAGCGGTTAGTTTTTATCAGCAATAAGTAAGGTTAATAATTGCTTTACGAGCCGGATAATAAAAAAAAATGAACATAATAGCATTAGTGGAGTAGCTTCTAGACTCTAGAGAATTGCTTAATTTGTCATTTTCATCCTGATTCTGTGTGTTGCAGGGCACACGCTTCAAACGCACACTTCAACCACAATAGGTTGCGTATGATACAATGTTTCAATGTTTTAGGCGCTTTTGCAAGTTTGAGGTATTTTGAACGCAACTCAGACTTTCTTTATCATTTAATAAAATGTATTTACAATTTCATTTACTGAGTCTAGAAAGTTCCTCGGCTATACGTATATGTTTAGCAGTATCACACCTGACGTAAACACATCAAAGCTAAATTTCTGTTAACATTTTATATCACCAATAATCAATCAATCAATCAGTGTTTGTTATAGTGTCCAGGAACCACATGTCGCTATTTTTGCTAGCACACTTCAATAAACATAAAACACTGACAGACACACACGCGCGCGCGCGCACACACACACACACACAAACACACACACAGTGGCGAATTCAGGGGGGGGGGGGGGGGGGTGGCGGGAGTTCGGATGTCCTGGCCCATGTAAAGTTTTAGGGCGGAAAAGAGTGTGTGTTAAGTTCTGAAGCATCTGATGGCGAATTCCAATGGTCCTCCGCAGAAGAGGTCGAAATTCGAGACGGACTTGGCCACCGTTCACGCGTATTTCGATGACGAGGCAGGTGTGCTACGCTGATGCACATCGCTGATCGACACGCATGGTACACATCATGATTAACTTCGCTCATGCGTTGAACACGTGTCGTTAGCGCCGCGATTGCGAAAACATATGCTTCGAGATCAGGGACCGCGGGAAGGAGATTCCCGGGAAAGTGAATGACGGGAAGGCATCCGCCGATCCCGGAGGCGTGGTTATGTTCAACTGGGGATCCGGAGGCGAAGCGACTCCGTTCGGATCGCGTGCTCCATCTCGGACCTTGTCTACTGATCACGGCGCGCTCTAAAACTACCATTGGAGAGTCGCCATGATACGCTGACTCCTCCCTCTGGAAATACCTGTATCCGCCCCTGCACATATACACCCAGGCAGCACAGGCCATTGGGCCAATATTGTGTGTATATCTTGGAAAAAGAGAGCCATCATCGGCCCATTGTGTCCTCTCTGTAACCAATATTGGGAACGTCTTGGAAATGTAGGGTCATGATTGTCCCCTTTATTCTTCCTATGACCAATACTGGAAATCCATTGGAATCCCATTGGATAAATTGGAAAACACTTCCAATGCGGTGCCAATCAGCTTTCTATGTCTCATAATGTTTTACTCTCATTGGAACCCCAACGGATAAATTTGACGTCACTTCCAATAAAGGTCCAATGGGATTCCAATGTTGTTTTATATTAGGCAGTCATTTGCACCCCATTGGATAAATTGGATGCAACTTCCAATGAAGAGCCAATGAGCTTCCAATGTTTTTCAATATCGTGCGGTCATTGGCAGATCATTGGATAAATTGGACACCATTTTCAATAGGGTGCCAATGGGCATCCGATGTTGTCAAATACTGGGCAGTCATTGGCACCCCATTGGATAAATTGGATACTACTTCCAATGAAGAGCCAATTGGTTTCCATTGTTTTCCAATATTGTACCGTCATTTTCACCCGATGTTATAAAATTGGACACCATTTAAAGTAAAGTGCCAATGGGCATTAAATGTTGTAAAATATTGGGTAGTCATTGGCGCCTTACTGGATAAAATGGATAGTACATACAGTGAAGTGCCAATAGGCTTCCAATGTTGATAAATATTTGGCAGTCATTGGCACCCTTTTGGATAAATTGGATACCCCTTCCCATGGAGTGCCAATGTATGTTGTCCAATATTGGCAGTTATTGGTACTCCCGTGGATAAATTGGATACAAAGTTATAATAGGTTTCCAAAGATGGACGATATTGTAGAGTCATTGGCATTCCTTTGAATAAATTGAATACCGTTTTCAATAAAGTTTGTATTGGTTTCTAATTTTGCTCCCTTTTAGGGAGTAATTTACATTCAATTTTATAAACAAGATACCGTATTCAATAAGCTATCAAAAGATTTTTATAATTGTACAAGATTGGCAATTCACCGTTTGTACTGAATCACTGTTTTCTAGTTGCCTAAAAATGTTGAACTATACTCGGACTTTGTTGGATAACTTTGATGACTTATTGAAATATATTTCTAAGATTGCACAATGCAAATTTACAGGACAACCGGGATCTCGGTGTCCTATTTGCCTTTCAATATTTACGACATCAAAAATTGTTTGAAAAACTTCAGTTTAATACCCTGTCAATATCGTAAACATTTAATACGCTGCATTGACATTTCCACGAAACCTGCTCGGGTATCCAGCTGAAGCGTCAACCTCTTTGCTCTAACTTATGGCAAAATTAGATAAGATGTTCTGAATGCCATCATATTTTGTCATAGACTTGTGGCATAAACGCAAAGGTAGCTGCGCCGTAAGTGGATCCGAAACCCCGCTCTTCACCGCAGTGCTCACGTACGATTGTGTGTCGCGAGTGGCAATGAATCTTTCAAGATTCCCTCCAGCAGAGTAATACTTGTCATTTTCACATGCCGATGGGCACGAACTAGGTCGTGCCTCGTCCTTGATGTTAGCTGCGACTGCGCGCTCTCTCGACCGTGGCAGGATTAGCGATTTTTCAAAAGCTGCGACTGTGCGCCTTCCACCGTGAATTTGGCGCGTGTGCGACAAAGTGTCATCAAAGGCAGAAAGATCGCGCTTGAGGTGGAGCATATTTTCTGCTTCATAACCTGCGGTGACATTTCAGAAGTGAAGACTACGCGTGTGCAACTTTGATGGGCGCTCAAGATGTACAAGCGCGCGTGCGCCCAAAACTTTGACTCATCATAGAGTCCCGGACACTTGTCCGCAAGTAGGTGAAGTCACACTATAGCATAGCCTCACGGTGCTGAAGCTCCGCACTGCCGCAAGAACACGTGGCTTTTAATAGTGTCTCAAACGGAAGCTACACCACTCTTGACAACGTATCCCGTACACACATTTCATTTACAGAGTGAGCCACCCTTACAAAAATTTGTAGTTCAATTATTTTGAACTTCTGTTAAAAGTTTTCTGGAATCGTATTGAAACTTTTTGAAACTTTTTTTTAGAGTTTCTAGAGTTTATTTTGACAACTTATTTAACTCCTAGTTAAAATTGTTCACTTAAGCATTTTTAGAATTCCTTGGAACATAAATTTGTTGAATTCTTTTTGACAGAACCCCAGAATAACAAAAAAGAAAAGACACTCGATTTGTTTTTGAATATATATTTTGGATTTTGTTGGGAAATGTGGTATTATACGTACACATACCCTGTGGTGTTATACATATACACATTCCCCATATGCACATTAAAAACGAACGCGAGCACAAACACTATGAAGCACTGAACACCAGAATCACAGTCCCGTTAACTGCTCCAGAGCCTTATATAGCATACATATTGAAGGTAATGATTTGGTCGGTGACCATTTCAGCACTTATTAAGGTTCGAAGTGTTCGATCTCCTTCTCGGGAGTCTGTCAAGGGGAAAACAGTGTTTCGAAGTTCGTGGACGCTATCTCTAACAAGAAGGTACTCGTACAACTAGTAATAATTCGGCGCAGTCGCTAAACAGAACATCCACAAAATCAGCTCATAGAACAAATGTTATCGCTTTTCATAGTTTACGGGCGAGAAAGGGAGGGGGAGGAAGGTTAGTAAAACGTGTTTCAGCGGCCGGACACCGCGACCTACTCTCATGAGACGCCGCGTAGCGGCAACGCTCATGAGAGTAGGTCGTTTCAACTCTGTCGTCTGCTATCGCTGCTTGGTTCTCGTAGGCAGCATAGAAACAAAAGTAGCTTCCAGTAATTATTTTTATGCTTCCGCAGTGTCATTTCTACGCACTGAATAGAAAAAGGTTTTTACCGTCGAAAAATCGCTTTGCTTTCATATGTAACACCAATTTTACGCTGCACTGCAAGATATTTATGGTGGTCCGCGTGCTGAACGACGAAAACGACCTCCTCTCGTCCACCATTTTGCCTGACCAGCGCGCCCCCTATAGACATTTTACGCTTACTCTCGTCCCCAGCCGCGAAGTAGGCATATCCGGTATGGGTGGCGAAAAAATAATAAAACATTTCAGCCTGCAAATAGTAAAGAAAGAGGGCGGAGACAAAACGAGAATGGGCGACGGTTAAGCTTATTTCCTACCATACTGGAAGTGACGATATTTCAAGATGGCGGCGCCCTTGTAACAAAGGTCGAAGCACCCCCCCTTGCCTTTGAGCGAGAAAGTTACCAACAGTGGATTACCAACAGAGACGGGTTCTTCAAGAGACGTGTCTGAGGTACTTCTGTGAATGCTGACACTGGCACTTAACTCAAGTTTGTGTGTGTGTGTGTGGGGTGGGGGGGGGGGGGGGGGCTGTGTGGAGGCATGGGATAGGCACCAGGCAGGACACGTGGTCGCTTGGTCTAGCCCCGAGTTGAGGGGATGAACGAGGTTTATATTTCTCGAATTTTTTTGCCGACTGCCATTGACTAGAAAGAAAAACTAAGACAAGTTTATTCAGTTTTATTCTGAGTAGAATTTAGCGAAAGTAGAAGAATCGTTTCATCGAGGCTCCTTTAAAGATGGAAATAAATTTGTTTTCAACTCTTTTGACACTCAAGGGCTTAGTTTTCGAAATCCCGTTCCATACAACTGAAACGTACTCTAGCTGAGACCTAATTAACGAATAGAACAAAGAAAAAAATGCGGACGACTTTATAATCTCTTTTGTTATGCGAGGTGCGGCACCTAACGTCCGCAGAGACGAGTGAATCATCCTATTTACATGACTGTCAAATATCCGAGTCGAATCAAACTAAACTCCAAGATCCCTCGCTCAACCTGCTCGTTACAACGGCTCAACGTCGAAGCTATAAGTTAAAACAAGACATTTCGTATTGTTTTTAAAGCTAAGGTGGTTTGTTTAGCTACCCAACTTAAGCATATTTTCAGAATACCAAGGATTTACTCTTTCCGTAGGCTATTTATTATCTCTAAATTCAAAAATTGCGATAGAGAAAACGCCAGACGAAGGTGGCGCCAAAACCAACATTCAAATTTTCCCGCGCTCTCTCTTGGGGTGGCGTCACACGCTGTATTACAGAAACACAGCAATTCGCGGATGAGTTTTTTTGTTTGTTTTTTTGGCGCGTTGTACCAACATTGTTTTCACAACACCAAACTTGTTTTAACCCGTCAGGAACAAGCTGTAATGGCCCATATTTCCCCATAGTACATCGATCTGACGTCACGTTTTCAGTGTAACCACTAGAGCCTCTCAGCCTCAGACCAAGTTTGACCCTTCAATTACGTAGGGGGAAGAAAATAAGTTATTGAGACTTGCAGTCTTGGTTACTGTTTGAGATGTACGTAATAATATGTTGAAAAAAACTTTAAGGGCCTTATAATAACGGGAAGAAGGAGAATGGGCTGGGAGGCGTGGAGGGGTGACAGGGCCGCTGGCGCATAGGTGCGCTCCGATAGGAAATCGAAACCTAAAAAACGTGTCCAGATAAAGAGTTTTCATTTTTTTAGGGGAGGGAGGGGGGACATTGTAAAATGTTTCATTTTTAAAATGGGTTGATTCAGTGGTTTCCGATGGTCCTCAGCAAGCTTATAATTGGAACCATGCGCTTATTTTCACTAGTTAAAATGTTAATTAGAGTCGGTGACAGGTAAGAACCCAGGGCGAGGGAAAGAAAAGCTGGAGAGGAGGAAGCAGGCGGAATGCTGGAGGAAGGGGGATGTGTCCTACTCTCCAGCATTTCATCTGCTTCCCCCTCCCCTGCATGCCTTTCCCTGGCCCTGGGTTCTTAACCTGTCACCGACTTTAGTAAATTTTAGGTAACTACTTAGTTAATTAGTACGATTTTCTTCTACAATTCCTAATGTCCGCCGCGACTGGAACTTTTTTTTTTTTCCCGAAAAGCCTTTTTTTTTATCAACCTGTTTTTAAGTTTTCGCCGAAACAACCGGTATATGTGGTCCTCTAGAATGAGGCAACATAATAAAATCGGAGAAGGAAACAAAAAGAATGTACGCAACACCGTCTCATACGGTGTTGTGTAGATTCCTTTTTGTTTCTGTGTCTCTGGTTTGAGTAGGTTGCCTAATAATCACCAGCTCACCTGCGCCCTCAATCTTCTCCAGAGTTAATTTTGTAAAACAATACTCTAACCGGTCAAACAAAACAAACTCGCCAATAAAAAAAAAAAAAGTGAACTTGAGCGATAGGGCGAAAGTTCGTCAATTAAAGACTTTAGCGTGTTGGTGATCTAAATTGACATAGAACGAAAGAAACACACAAGAGAACGAAACAAACGACACAGCTGTGTCGTTTGTTTCGTCCTCTTGTGTGTTTCTTTCGTTTTATGTCGATTTCGTCAATATGGTGGCATTCGGTGAGATTTGAAACCGTAAGTACGTCACGTGGAACCGCCCCACGGGGTTTGGGTTGCTCCCTCTGTCAAATCCAGGCTCTTCAGGAACTTTAAGCCTCCCTCGCGCCATCAAGTGAGTAGTACATAAACTACTCCCCTATCAGTCTCCCATTACCGTTCAGAGATGGCGGCAGCTCCTAGGATGCGAACCAAACGCAATCCGACCCGGGGGCTGTTGATATCTGTGCAGCATCCCACAACGCCGCTTCCTCGCCCTCTCCAGCTCCTCTACTGCCTCTACTCTACGCCGAGGGCCTGAGCGCTTTGCAGTTTGCTTTTTGCCCCGCGCGAGCACGTCAGTTGGACAGTGTTTTCTCCGCAGGTAGGAAGCCACCCAACTGGAGGAAGAAGCAATGGCCTGCCAAACCGTAGCGCAGAAGGTTACAGAGTGGCTGCTATGGGACAAGGTAAACAGATTGTCTACATTATGAATATTTAGTGGATCTCATCCACCCGTGTAATCAATGCATCCGCACGGTAGTACATGCTGCGGACATAATGCACATTAAAAAAGAAAGAAGAAGAAGAAAAGTTACGACGTTAATTTTTTTAACGATTGCAGTTTACGTTGGTTGGGTAAAGCGCCGCGCTGCAGTGTTTCCACTCCGAAGTCGGGAAGCTCCTTGAATATGATCGAGTTGGTGTTGCGGTGGGGTTTTGTTTTCTTTCTTCGGCCGTTTCGCCGGTAAGCGAGATTTGACATTGACGTCGGCAAAGTGTCGCTTTCAAGGAGACGATAGGGCGATATATGATTACGGCGGTCGCCGCCGAGCCGCTTGAATGTAAGGTAGCTCGTTTCTGGAACCATGCCAGTAATTCCTCCGCGTCGATAGACCGCTTCCGAGCTATCCGTCTAATCGGCATAATTATCGTAGACGCAAACACCAGGAAGCGTTTTAAGGTAATTCCATCACTCGCGGAGTGGCAATGTAACAGCTGCCTTGTAACAGTGTTTGTTTTTCTCCTTTTTTTTCAAGGAAAGTACAGGGCACATTTGATTTTAAAACTGATGTAATTTGTTGTTTAATCTCACGTGCTCCAGCCACCCGTCCTGATTCATAATCATCAGGAGAGCCATCTAATGAACTTGCTAAACAGGCACACTTTTTTTCTTTTTTAAAATTTGTTTACATATGCGCTGACTACTGGGGCGGGGGGGGGGGGGGGGGGGGGCGGCTTGGGGGCCCGAATTCTCCCCCCCCCCTCCTCCTCTCTCCCAAACTCTTCGGAAAAGCAAGTACCATCGCCTCCGCAACCTCCATGGGTACACCTCATTAATTCTAGTCTGTGCGCCTTGGTGCCCGCACTTATCGATAGCTAGCGTCCAGTGGATAAATTCCTCTAACTATTCGCAGCAGTCCTGTTTGAAGACCCTATGTAGTATTAGCAAATACGATAAAGGCTAGCGCTGGAAGTTCCTTCGAAAGCCATTGGAAGTAGTTGCGAATGACGACATAACAGGCACGTATCCAGGGGGGGAGGCCCATGGGGCCCGGGCCCTCCCCGAAATCTTTCATTTTGCTGGAACCTCCTCTCCCCCCTCCCCCTCATACAGCATTTTGACATGGGCGGGCCCCCCCCCCCGAAACAAAATACTGGCTATGTGCCTGCAACATAATACATTTTTGTAAGCCCCCTTTTGTTTTCCCAAACGTTGAAACAATTCATTACGGTCAGTGCGCTTGAACTACGGAATTCACTCATCAAAACTGCAATGACAGTTAAATTATAGGGTCACAAAGTTAAACGCAGACATTTATTTAGGTGTCATGCTGTCAGCATGCTTATCCTACGTTATCCAGGGGACTACACACATTTGGGACGTCTCGTTCAAGAGACGTCCCAGATGTCCTCGGGAGGGGGGAAATATGAGAACTTTTTGCCTGTGTTTGTTTACATATTTTCGCATGAGATGGTGAAACAAGAAACAGAATCCAGAGCTGTGCAGAACAAACCCTGACCCTAGTGACACAGGTAGTCAACACAGCAACCCAGAAATAGGAAAAAAAAAAGGAAAAAAAAAAGCACAACCCATGCAAAAGCGATTGGCTATCTGCACTATCTTTAACAAACAAGGTCAGGGCAGCCCAGGGACTCAGGTCGAGCCCCCAGCAGAGTTATCGGAAGATCACACTTGATGGGGCAAACAGATGGATCCAATGGCCCAGTTTGGAAACTTTTGACCACTAGCTTCCTCGAAGGTACCATATTTTCTGCACTATTGGCGACAAGATGCTTTGGTGGCGCCACATCGCGGGCGTCCTCCTGTGATGGAACTAGTAGGATGCAAGCAGACGACGTGCTATGTCGAAGCATGGAGTGCCTATGTTAGTTCGTATCTATGCCAATTAAAAACGGTTTATTTATTGAAGAAACGCATATGACGCTTTTGTGAGTGATATTTGTAATGAATAACAGCGCCTCCAAGTTGCTCTTTATATAAAAAAAAAACTTTAAAATGTTCAAAAACAAGCCTGGAGCTTCACATTACAGCTTGCGCGGTGTGCGTCAGGGCTATTTACAGCCTCTGTGATTCTTGTTTTTTTTTTTTTTTTATCTGGGGAGGCTGCTGTAGAAAAAGGTTTTGCATTCACCAGAGTAAATGTCGTGCTGCCTTCTTAGCTGTGCACGCACGCACAGTTGTGTTGCAAAGCGCCGCACATTTTTTTTAGCTACATCGAGCTTACCGATATTGACGCTTCTATCCAAGTGTGGCTCAACTGTTGCTGACGAGCAAATGCTCGTTAGCAACTGACGCTTAGCCCCTCTCGCATCGAATATGTGTCAGAGAAATTCGTCATATTGCGACTTCTGCTCAAAAGAAAAGCAGTAATTTTCATAAATTCTTAAATTGTCAGACATGGCCCGGCAAATTCAGGTGATTGATTAATTTGTTCGATACAATATTTACTAAGAATTATTTACAAATTTAAATTCGCTCGCTGAGAAGTCCATCATGCATTATGTGCATTTGGGTCCGCAAAATTAAACATACAAACGTTAATAATTTATGGCAGGTGTGTACCTCATCTTTTGGGACGCTGAAGTGTCGCTGACTTACTAGATGACTTGGATCGCTAGGGAGTCTTGCACAATTTACGTCGACTGGGTGAATAAGCAGGGATTTAACTGAAACGACTCCGGAAGCCAGCCACCACTTCTTCCAGCCAGGTATTATGGGGAAATGTTTGTTTACTGGTTTAGGAAATTCAAAAAGGAATCAACTTGGAACTAATAAGAGACCATCACTCACAGAACACATTGGAGCCAACAGGATGTGCAGAGTCGCTTTCCCTGAATTGTTTACAACACATATGAAAGGTTCTCGAATTTCACTTTCCTATATTCAATTTTGATAAGGCACCCCTTTCTAAGTTTTATTTTGTCCGAATCATAATAAAAAATATACCCTATTCGCCGTGGTAGGTGTTGCAGTGGGGTAAAACACTGGGTATTCTATTTTTATCGTCCAGCTTTTTGTATTGCAGTAGAGAACAGCACACCACCATCCCAGCACTATTTTTTGGTGTTTCTGAAAAAATCGCAAATCATGCTAAAATTAAGGGTAGGTTATCTTTCAAGGGTGGGGCATCTCTTAAGGTAGTCTTTTCTTCGATAGTTTGTACCTGGCACACATTCTGCACGTAGACAAATGTCCATACACAGCACAGCTTGAGAGATGCCTGCTTTGTTAGTGCACGAAGAGGCTTGTATCACGCAGAAATCATAATTAATCTAACCTGTTATTCATAAAATTTGTCTCGTCACATCATAATGAGTGATCTGGAATAAGCAAATCCTCTTATAGTCTGCACTGCATAAACATTCAAATTTTCAGTGTGTGTAGCCCGATACTTGCAGAAAAAACAAAAGTAAATTAGGGGATACTGGCAACCTTTTTTTATAATAATTGTGTGATTGCGTAAACTCCGTTCAACGAATGACATTTCGCATTGCTGACATGTTGCTGATATGGAATATGAAAATAAAGGTAAGAATATTTAAAAGGATTGAGGGGATTGTCTGTTACTGATATTATAGGATAATATGTGACGGGAATAATGACTTGAAACTAGAGCTCCGTATTCGGGTCATGCGTATGTTCCCCGGAGATTGGGGAATCGCAATTCTGTTCCCTATTTTCTTCATCATGAGCCCCGATGAACCCAAATATGTTCGACACCAACAAATTAATACCGAAAAACACCAGATCTGTGAGGAAAACTAAACCCTGAAAACATGGAACGATACTTGTGACAGTGTTGGGAAGTACTTTAAGTACATTGTACTTAAAGTACTACTTCAAGTAGGTTTAGGAAACTTGTACTTTACTTGAAGTACATTCTCTGAGTGTGTACTTGTACTTTACTTAAAGTATTTTTTTCTGGTACTTTCCAAGGAAAGTACAATTCCCGACTTCAAAGTACATTCTCTAAATTTGGTTTTGTTAAATTTGTATTACGAAATGATGCTTTGTCAACTCCGAATAAATACTGGAAGGGATATTCTACTCTCACCAGAAACGTGAGCAGACGACGCAGTGCTCCGTTTGTTCTGGGGCGGCTTTCCCATAGTTTTTTTAACTCGCTATTTCTGTCGGTCAGCACAAGCAAGGAGGTGTGAAATATTAGGAGAGAAAAATTAATCACATTGTAGCACTCAAAACTGCGGTGTGAAAAAATTAAACTTTCAAGCCGAAGAAAAGGACAACAGATGGAGAACGTCACAATGTTTTGAGACATTCTCTTTTGCCTTTTCCTTCGACTTGAAAGTTCTTTCATTTTTTCGCACCCCAATCTCAGGTGTCACATTATGATAAATTATCACCAGCTCGCTTGCGAGGACACTCCTCTATGAGAGGATTGCTTGCGGAGGCTAGGGGGCTGACGTCATGCTCTCTCCTAGTATAACCCCCTTGGGTGCGACAATCCAGTGCAAGCGGCGCCAAATTCAGAAGAGGAACTTCTCAATTTGGCTCCGTTCCTGAAAATAACTACTATGTGGCTACTTGACTTTATCAAATATTCGCCGCTGTTTTTGAAAATAGGTGATGCACCCCTCATTATCCCTGAGCAATGCATACCAGTCAAAAAATCACTGTATAGGGGAATGAAAGGGCATCATGAAAGGTTGTGTTAAAATACTTGTACTTTACTTTGAAAGTACATTGTATTTATAGTACTTTTCTTCAAGTACATTGCATCCAGTGTACTTACTACTTTACTTGAAGTCCATCACGTCTCATTTACTTTGTACTTTACTTGAAGTGCCTTTTAGATGTACTTTACCCAACACTGACTTGTGACATATTGAAAAATCTGTCCAGACCTGTCTCAGGCCATGTGCAGTGACCGGCATTTGTAGTCGGTATCACCCCACTCTTGCTTTATAAGTTATAAGAAGCTTGGGTGCAAAGGCGTCTCTTGTTCTTCCATTGTTCACATAGGAAATAAATATCGGGTGGATGCAAAAATCAGCTTAAAGAGAATATTCTCGGTGTGGGCTTATCAGCCTGTTCTAGGCGGGGGTCGTCATATTGCCTGTCTGTGATGTGTAAGGAGAGAAAGCGGAGATAGCGTCTATCTCTTTCGGAAGGGGGGGGGGGGTACCCTTCCTTGCGGCGTGGAAAAAGGCATTCATGTAGATTGGACTGCGCCCCCATTGGTGATAAGTAATCTAGTTATTTTATAACTTTTTTTTTCTGCATTACGTAGTAGTGCATGTGTCAAGAAGGCAATGTGCCTTCATTTACTGCTTATAAAGTTTTTGCCCATGTATTCTACGTAAAATATTCTGTGGGGTTTGCGAGGTTTTAACTATACTCTGTTTCATGATAACTTGGCGAACTGTGGAGGCTGCGGCCCCCGCGACCCAATAAGATCGTCGGAGCAAGTCACATGATGACACTCCATGGTCAATGCCGCGAAGGCCTCATTACCGCCACAGTAACAGCACTGCCCGCGACGAAAAAGAGTTCTAGGTTGTTTTTTTTCTTTCCAACGGAAATTAAGCTTGCACGATTATATCTATCGAGAACATATAAAAAATAAGAAATAAATATTGACAAATTTATGAGTTTCATGCTAGGTATAAGTGTCAGCTAGAACATAAACACGAACACAAAGGATATAAAGGGACAAACTTACGAGTTTCAATTATATTTAAACAAAAATGCGAAGCCACATCCGCATCCTCCCGATTTTTTTCCCCCTTGTAGCGTCGTGGCCGCTGGCGATCGCAGCCGTGTAGTAATCAACTGCTTCCGTTCAAAACATTGCCCTGGTGTTAGCACCCACCACAGATTAGCGAGTAAATTGAGTCTATGGTTGTCTCATGAACTCTTCCCAAAGAGCTCGCTACCCTAGCGGACGGCAATATTGCGGCGGTGGACGTTCATCCAAAGTTGGCTGGTTTTGCAGCAGACGACTCTTGGCCAGAAGCCGACAGCCTGTTCCTTGGCACAGTGAAACACACGCTCTAGGACGTGGTGTCACGTGCCTCACTTTGATGCTCTTATTGTGTTGCAGGGGCTGTAGCCTCCACAGTTTGCCAAGTTATTGTGTAGCGGAGTATAGAACATAACCAAGTTCAGGATATAAAGCGTTCAGCAATAGGTAAGCCATAGGCTTTCTGGTTTTAACCGATAAACACAGATGAATATCTGCGAGCATCAAAAACTGCAAAATCAGTTAAAACGAGTGTTGTGTTCATTATCTAAAACAAGTAAAAAAATAGGGTTACTTGTTAGTTTGTCAAAACCTAATGCATTACTGAGATTCATTACCGTCCCGCTTGTTTATATTTATGCGTATATTTCCTTAAAAAGAGGGGGAAATGTAGTGTTTGATGTGAAGAAAGAAGAAGTGATGAGGTCAATAAAGAACGAAGAAGACGATGCGAACGGTACTGCTATGTCGGCGTTCCCTGCTTACTCTGCTTAATCAATCGGCTACACTACACATATGTAACCAAATACCATTACCGTTACTTCCTAAATCTAATGATTGTTGCTTCTGTATTACTTAAGGTTTTATTATTCTTATTTGCCCGCGATAAGCCGCAGATACAAACTCTGTCAAGAACTAGACTGTTACAAAACGAGTTTGTAATATTTTTTAAAAATTTTTTCTTTATGAAATTTGTAGAATACAACGAGGTTTTGATGGCCACGTTGGCCTTTTGAAGGGACCAAAAATCTGACTAATTTTAGTCAGCAGTAACAATTAACATAATTTTATAGACAATACTTTAAAATACTAATGAAGTTACCTTACTTGTTAGTCATTTATAATATAATGAGTACATTACTGAAGAAACTAATGCATTACCAATAATGTCGTTACTTGTAATGCATTACTACTTCCAACTGTGATTAAAACCAAAAAATGACTATTTCTGAAAACTTTTGTTCTAAATGAGGGCTATTTTTGTTAAAACCCTTCCTTCTTAGACTTTCGTCATAATCTTATCTAGAATCAAGCACCCTGCCAATCCCGAATCAGTAAAATCGCACACCTTGGAGGACAGTGGCATGAGAATGGGGTCAGTTAGTCAGTCACCACGGACGGTCACCATGTCTTTTCTTTCTATGCGCCGAGAGACTGAGGGAGAGCAGAAGACGAGAGTGCACAGGGACGTCAGAACACCGAGCTCTGGTTAGAACAATCAATGGGTAGACCTGAAGCTAGCTGCCCTTGCCTCCACTGCACCCGTCGAACGCGTTAGAACGCGGAATGCCGGCGTCCGGCATTTTGCTTTCGCATTCGAATGCGTTCGACGAGTGCAGTGGTGAGGAAGGCAGCCTTTGTCTCCACTGCACTCTTTGAACGCGTTAGAACATGGATTGTTGGCGTCTTGCATTCGGCTTTCCCATTCGAACGCGTTCGACAAGTGCAGTGGAGACAAAGGCAGCTAGGTTTAGGTCTACCCACTAATTGCTCGAACCAGAGCTCGGCGTCCTGACGTCCCCTTGTCGTCTCTCGTCTCCTCCTTTCCCTCAGCTTATTGGCGCATTCAGTTCAGAGTTGAATTACAATGTTCGGAAGTACACTGGCAGTCGTTGTCGGTTCGATCTTGCCAAAGTAGCGAGAGAGAGCCTTCCTCGTGGTCGAAGCGTTCTCCTTTAGAACGCTTGTATTTTTGCCATCGCACATCTGTGTTTGGACTCATTGTCCGTCGGTAGCAAGCACTGTTGCAGATATGGTTAGCTTAAGGCGTCGTAAGAGAGTGTGCAAATTGTATATTAAACGTGAAGTCTTCATTTTTTATTAATTTATTAATTTTAATGCGAAAGCATTAACTGTCTCATGGAGCGAGCCGACGTCATCAGTTTGAAGCGCGAAAACGGCACCTTACATCCTTTCTCCAATCGTAGCCAGCTCCCAGCTATGAAACCACGCGACAAGCCTAGACACGGCAGCTAGTTTCCCCGATCCCAAAGGAGCGAAGTGAAGCTGATAAATTTTCGGCTTCCATTGGCCGCTGCGCGTCAGTTTCAACGATCGCTCACCCGATGGCGCTGCGTGTCCGCGAGGCGGCTGCTCCACCGTTGCACGCCCAAGGTCAGCGCACCGTACGCCGCAGGCGAAAGAAGGGAGCGAAGAGTGGCATGCATGCTTTTGCATTCGCAACTCATAAGAAGTGCTTAGGTGTATTTTGAGCCTTTTTTTTTTGTTGCTGTCAGTGATTTGTTTCACCGATAATCACCACTTTTGGCTTCCATGCAAAACAAATTGTCGCAATACGCTGATTTTTGAAAATAAATAAACACCGTAAAGTGTCCGCAGATTTCCCTTATAAATTGATTGATTATTAGGTGTTTAATGGCACAAAAAGCAACATAGGCCATGCTGCGCCATCCCTTATAAATAAACGTCGGTAAATCTGCAGCCTAGCGATGTGGCAGTCATCTGTAGTGATTTGAACAGCATGTTTCGTTCGTTTTATCTTCACTTTTATGTTGGAGACCTTCACAGGAGCTCATGGTCAATAGCATAGCCTTGCTCGGTAAAATTCAGTGGTAGTCTAGTCTTTTGCAGGCTTAAGCCAAACGAGCTCCTTTCACAGAGTCTGTTACTCCTTCCACTTTGGCAGAGCTGAAGGCTGGAGGGGAGACAGGTGTAGAGGAGGAAACAGCATTGGCAAGCAGTATGCCTTGCAGGGGGGCCTGCCCTGCTGTTCTAGACCTGCAACAGACTATCCCGTAAAATACCGTGGTTGCACCCACAACACATTCACTGAAAACTGGGTTAATCTAGACATGGGGTGCTTGTCCGGTGGAATCGGGCACCTAATGTATAATTTGCAGAACTCCTCTAAGTTTGGGAAATGCGAATAGTGGGCGCTTCCGCGGTGTTTTATGTTAGGTATACGGAGAATTTGGAGATGCTTTGTAAGAATAATATTAATAATAGTGATAATGATAATAAGCTTTATTTTTGGGTACCCCGGAACATCCCCAATTTTCAAACTAAACCACCCTATAACTATAGAGGCATCACCACTCTTTAAAATAGGAACAATCACCAATTTTTTTACAAAGCAATGGAACTGAGCTTGAACTGAGTAAAAGATTAAAAATATGTTTCAGGATGGGAATTTACAGTTCACTGCATCCTTTGATAATAAAACTCGGTATGGCATCCACAGCCCTCGAAAATTTTGGTTTTAATTTTCTTATCACTTTGGCAATTTCACTGGAATCAATTCGCACAGAATGCAAGAAGTCGTGATACTATATATCAGGGGTGGCCAGGCTGACCCAGCCTAAGAGCCGCAAACAAAACCACGAAACTTCCAAGAGCCGCGGGGGGGGGGGGGGGGGGGGGGGGGAGGGAAGGGAGAGCAAACTTTTGTCGAGAGCAATAAACAAAACTCAAACTACTTTCAATCTATCCGAGTCAAAAGCAGTCCAACTGTACATAAGGTAGCACAAGACTACCAAACCACAACCTGTCTTTCGATTAAAAACTCATTCCATTTCTCTTTTTGGGGAAGTGCTCCTGTGACCGGGAGGGAGGCGGGGTAGTTGGGGGAGGGGGGGGGGGGGGGGGGAAGGGAAGGGAAGGGAGCCGCGAGCCACACTTTTATACGCGAAGAGCTGCATGTGGCTCGCGAGCCGCAGCTTGGCCACCCCTGGTATATATGATCGTTCCCAGGCTGACAAGATTGGTGGCCCTCAGAGTAGCATTTGCTAAAATAGTCAGGGAAAATATATGCAACCTCAGCAGGTGATGCATGATAACTATCCCTATTACACTAACCACTACGCAAGCAGATAGTCGACTAGCATCACACAAATGTTGTTTCAAAAACAAAAAAAAAACAAAAACTTTTTTTTTGTTGACGTTTCAAAGTGTATTTTACATTGTCATGGTGTATGCTTACCGTGCTTGAACGATTTCTTTTGCTATGTATGAAGGATAAAATATCAAAGCTGCTCAGAATTTCTCCTGCACAGTTGTGCACAGGAGTATGAACTATTACATATCTTAAGAGAATCTTTCGTCGCTTTCAAGCTAGAGGCACTTAGCAGAGATAAGTGCATACTGAACAGAGCTTAGACAATCTGGAGGTACTTCTGGAACAAGGTTCATTGCCTCTTTCGCGCTTCTGCAGTCAGCGTTGTCTCCAAGTCTCTGCGACAGACATTTTTCCACTTTGTGCAAGAGTTTGTAACAACCAGGTATAACTTGGCTGCTGTTGTAACCTAGCTTTCATGAAAAAACATTGACTCCTGACTTTAGTTCTCCAGTGCAAAATGGAGGACAATGCTTGATAACAAGCCCTTTAACTGATGGCCCTTGAATGTGCCCATTGCTTCAAGATAATAATTTTTAGGGGCACTGACCTTACAATTTATCAGACATTGAGTCACCTGTTTGATAAGACAATCTCCATTACATTGTGCTGTGGTGTTGAGTAATCACCATGCACAAAACAGGGGATGGTGTCCAGTTACCTACAGTCATGACTCTGTAATTTAGACCTGGTTAATATGGATACCCTTCTATAGAGACAAAATATTTCGGGACAAACTGGATAAATACATGCATTTTTTGCTCATTAATATGGAGAGCTCGCATCATGAATAATGTTTGGGGGTAACGAAGGTGTCCATATTGATGATACGTGGCTGTATTTCCAATAAAACGGGCGGGGAAGGAAAAACGCTAACTTTGTGTCTTCCGCGTATGCATTGCGCTGTCTGGCCATAGCGCCTGATAAGGTCCCGGATTCATTTTTATTTCGTTATTGGGCGCGTCGTCAGTGTCGTAGTACTATCCATTTTATGCAGGCTCTTAAGATATGACGCCTCCCTCAGTTACGCTCGCAGGGGAAAACTACAAAGAAAAGCTGCATAGAGAGCAGCTGGCCTTATACACATATCTCTTATCACTTTATGGCCTTTGCGAGGGCTTCCCCACAGATATGAATAAACCCACTCAAGCAGAAATCTGTTTGCTAAGGGCTGGCCCGCGGTCTAGGGTTTTATTTGTCTGTGTGCGAGCAATTTAAGGCTTGTTCTTGTGCAGACATGCGAGACTTGTTGCATGACGAGGACAAGTAAATGTTATCCGAGCTGTCATTCGGACGTTGCCTTGGCAGTGGCACGTAAGGAACTTGCGTGTGTCCTTTGCTCAGATGTAATTTCAGCTTTAAGGACACATGTATAAAAAAGAGGTGTGGTACATATGACAAAGCGGTATGATGGCTAAAGATCATCATATGCCTCTTCCCTGGGTATAAATAACTGCATTTGAGGATGTCTCTGTAATCCTGTTCGATCAATTGTCACATCTTTGTAGTTGTCTGCATTAGCTTGAAGCTTTGACATGCGTGGCATTTGTTTTGTCCTTGTAAACAACTGTTTCGTGGCAGCACTTCAGTAACCTCCCAGCTCCTTACAAGTACTTAAATTTCTAATCAGATCTCTAAAGCTTTCTGTTTGCTTTGCTTCTCGTTAACCATGTAAGTCAGATATGAACCTAATGGAATGAAGAATGGTTGTATACTTCGTTTTACCATACGAAGGACCACAGCTGGATGTGAAGAGCCATCCCAGCCATTGCAGCACTGTGAACGTACCAAGTGACTATATGGCCTTGCGTCGCCATGCCTTTTCCGAAGGTCACGTGGCACCCGCGCTGCATTGGATTGGCCTCGATGGCTTGTAGCATCCCGTGGTCTATCGTTAGGTGAAACGGATTATAGCAGGCTTCATACGGGCTAAAAAATATATGTGCTAGACTCCAGCTTGTTGCATGCTTCTTGGTACTGTGCAGCGGGTGCATGGTCAAGGGGCAGCATATAGTGTTTGGCTGTTAAGCTGAATATGTAGCAGAGTTCCTTTAATCTTCGTAAAAGTGATACGGCGAGGTAAATTTTGCTCTTGCAGAACGAAAAAACGAGGAAGCAGATCGAGAACTTGCACAAGACCGGGGATGTTGACCAGTTGCAGCACTTGCTTCTTGACCGACTCACCTTCGGAACTGCCGGTGAGAACATGTGGTCATACTTTTCGAAAAACTGTCGACATTTGTGCTGCCCTAAGTCGGGTTGTGGCGTTTATAGTGAAATAAGGTTTTACAGATTGGCGGCGCGTCTTCTCTTCCCCTTTTTTGTTTCGATGACGTCCTGGCCATTATTTTCAGTATAAGAGTTCTGGTATGTGATGTATTGATCTGAATTAGGGTGCCAAGAAGTGTACCGTATAAACTGGAATATAGGTCAACCCCCCAATTTACAAGTTGCAAAAAGCGAAAAAAAGTTTTTATGGCAAGAAAATGCAACCTTACCTTGGTAACGAAATTGGCCAAGTATACGGAAGGATGAGAAAACACGGCACATTTATTTAATTGCTTCGCATGCAATAAAACGGGTGTAGCCTGAAACAACCCATTCCCGTTTGAACCCGTCCCATTTCGACCCATTCCCGAATCGACCTTCCCGTTTGAACCCGTCCCGTTTCGACCCATTCTCGAAACGACCTTCCCGTTTGAACCCGTCCCGTTTCGTCCCATTCCCAAAACGTCCTTCTCATTTGAACCTGTCCCGTTTCAACCGATACTCGAAAAACTCTTTGCGTTTGAACCCGTCCATTTTTAACCGATTTGTATAAGATCCTGCGCGTCACAACCTCTTCGCGAAAAGTCTAATCGGTCTAACCCTGGTCTGCGCACCTTTTCTGATTAAGAATATACGTTTTGAAATATTATTGCATGCCAATGTATTATAAAAATATGCACCTCTTTCAAGCAAGCTTCGAAGTAATATATTTTTCTTACTTCAACCACTTAAAGGCCGACGTACGCTTCGCGCTTTCCACTTTTGCTCCCTCCTCCTTTCCTATATCCTCTCCACTTTTTACCTTGGCCCAACTTGACTTCCCTCGCAGCTTAGGAGAGGGGAGCGCTAAGAGGATTATCTTCCCTGCAGAAAACCGAGGTTGTACGCCGGCCTTTAAAGTGTTTTTGCTTCTTTTTTATTTCAAGATGATCCCCATAACGCGCAACCGCAAAACGGTCTGTGTACACTCTGCGACATCGTTACTGCAAAGACGACCTTGTCGCTTTTTTAAATTTTACTTCGAAATGGTATTAGCAGGTACCAAATTTTAGGGCTTAGGTTACTGGCTCAGATGAGCACTCCAAGAGACAGTAATAGTTTTTATGGCAGCCTGTAATTCTATCAGATAAACAGCAACATTGCCGATCGCTTGTTTGCGCTACGTACAATAAGGAAGTCTTGCGCACACAAGCACAGTGGGTAAGCTTAAAATAACGTCGCCATCGCGACGCTGTTTTTAGGGTATCCAAAGTGCTTGCGTACGTTATTCTACAACCTCATATTAGTGATCTTGATATTTTGCAGAGCGATAAGTCAGACAGCGTGACATGCATATGATTTCGACCTTATTTTCTTTTACAATTTCAAACACTGAACACTCGCGCATACAGGAAACCATCATAGACCAGAAAATGACTTCGCCTTGTTGAGAAAGTCGAACAGGGAAATCGTGCCATCAGAAAGGCAACACTCCAGTTCTGACTGTTTGCGGTCCTTGCTGACCCACCTGAGCCCCCTGGCCCGCACGGCACCACTCTTTGCAAGTTGCTGCAAAGATACCCTCGCCAAAGCCTCATCCCGTTTGATCAAATGGATGAAACTGTAACTGTTCGGGTGAGCCCTCCCTGACACCGTGTTTATCTTACGGTGCCATGTCTCCAAGGTTGTTTCGGGAGAGGGAGAAGTGAGGTCAGCAAGGAGGACAGACATTGGACACTTGAACCTAATCAACTGTTAACGATCTATACAAACGAATCAACCTAACTGATAACAAACGATGGCCGAAGCGGGAAGGTTGTTTTGGGATAGGGCGAAATGGGAAAGGATGAAACGAGAAGGTCGTTTTGAGCCGGGTCGAAACGGGAAGGTACAAACGGGAAGGTTGAATTGGGAATGGGTCGAAACGGGAACCACCCAATAAAACAGTAAATGCGCAAGCGTTACTACTCAGATTCTCCAGCACCTTCGTCTGACGACGAGTTCACTAATGCAATTCAAAGGGACGATGCCGTCCCTTTGAATTGCGCTTTTGAGAGCCCGAAGGCACGAGCGACCTTGACGGCTTTTTTACGGATGCACTCCGACGTCACAGGCAGTGATCTGGCGCGCAGGTCCTGAATAAAATTTGTCACCTTTGTTTCCAATTCGGGGTACACCCATCCTTCCACGAAATGAAGTTTTCTCCACTTTGCTGTACGCCGCCAATTTTAGGGGCGAAGCTTCTTAGGGTCTAGCCTTGTCCGTCCGGCGTCCATGCTCACAAAAAAAGAAAAAATGTTTGCGCAGTCGACAGGATTCGAACCTGTGCGGGGAGACCCCAATGGATTTCTAGTCCATCGCCTTAACCACTCGGCCAGGACTGCGGGACGAGTAGGGGGCTCTGAGATGTGATAGTAACTCAAGAGCTGGGGGATGTCATGGATGAAACGTTGCATGTAGCCGCTCAACGTCTATACAGGAGAGGGTGCTGCTGTCAAATGCGTATATAATCACGTTAAACTTTGCATG
Organism: Ixodes persulcatus; assembly: GCA_013358835.2. Classification (NCBI taxonomy): domain Eukaryota; kingdom Metazoa; phylum Arthropoda; class Arachnida; order Ixodida; family Ixodidae; genus Ixodes; species Ixodes persulcatus. The sequence continues at coordinate 242,743 of JABSTQ010011410.1, read as the reverse complement.
CATGGCTCTGCATTTCACCGACCATAAAGCGCGAGACACATGTGCGTCAAAACTGTCCGATCCGATGTCCGATCGGACAGTCCGAACGCCGCTCCGAATTGCCGCACGAGACAGTTTGAGGCATACGCTTCCGACCTTGCATGCGACACGACGATCCGTCCGGCTCCGCCCAGGAGATCCAAGCGCTCCAGCTAGGTCCGCGTTCCTATACAGATCTTTGGTTCCAGATTGACGGTTCAGCTCGCACGAGCGAAATTAGGAGCTCGTTCTCGCTAGCGCGTGCATTCTTTTCTGGGTCCATCTTTCTCGAATGGGTCAGCGGGATTCACGCGTCCGGCTTCTCGTCGCCAAGGTCAGTCCCGTTTTCCGGTTCGTCCCGCCAGACCCAGTACGTCATCATGACGTTAGCGCTAGCTGTGCTGTCATTGGCTGGACGCTTCCGACAGTCCGTCCGCCGTGCGAAACTATCTGGTGCGTCGGACGCACGCCGGATCGCCGATTCGACGTCTGAAGCGACCAAACTTTTCGGATCAGGCAGTTGTATTGCCGGATCGGACGTCGGATCGGATGGATTTTTCGCGCATGTGTCTCGCGCTGAAAGCAGTAATAATGAAGTCGAAACGCAACCCGGAACTCAGCACTACCTATGAGCAATAAAAAAAAAATCGGCACCATCAGCACTACCTATGAACAATAAAATCAGTATCATCAGCACCACCAGAGCTTCGCCCCAATCAACATCATTCACCACGTGGAGATGCGGTCATTTTGTTTTTCCCTGGCCTCGCCAGTAGCGTATGCTTTTCTCCGATACACCGAACTCTTGCTGCGCTGCAAGATTCCCGTGGATCTCTGCGTAGGCAATTGCCTTCTTTTTGAAGGCTACCGTGAACTGTCTTCTACTTCCGCTCATTGTCACTCCGGGAGCGGCAACGGTAGATGTAACAAACCAAGGAGCAGAAGTGAATCGTGACCATCGTGACAGGTGGAAGGGTGCTAGGCATGCTAGGTGATTCCAAAGAAAAACAAGATGGCGGCTTCAGCCACCTACAGTCGACTCTCATTAACTCAAACTCTCTTAATTCAAACCTGCGGATAATTCAAACTAACATGCAGGTCCCATCCTATGTGTCTCTATGGGAGGAAGCTCCCATTAATTCAAACTTTGCTTTATTCAAACAAATTTTTGGTCCCCCTCGAGTTTGAATTAACGAGATTTGACTGGTAGTATTGCGAGATTATTTTTGTTTTTCCGCTAATGACCATTATATAAGACGAGAGTCAACTTTTTCAGGTCCATTTTCAAAAATAAATTCAACCTATATTCCGGTTTATATGGTAGTTTGCATATGCTGCCGACTGCTTCAAAAATGATGCAGGGGCTTTTTGACAACGAGATTGTCCCAGAAACATGGCGAGGAGCTTTAGTTACTCTGCTGCACAAGGGAAAGGGGAAGCCAATGGTTGATTCAAAGCACTTCCTTCCTGTGTCAATCACCGCGATTGTCTGCCGAACATTTGAGCGTGTAGTGAACTGCCATCTTTGCAACCACCTGGAAGAGTCCGGCTACCTCTCAGACAGTCAACACGGATTTTGAAGTGGTTGCAGTTGTGAATCAGCACTGGCAACGGTTATTCATTTCATCAGCAACAACAGGGTTAATCGAACCAGAACAGGTTTAGTCCAGCTGGACCTAAGCAATGCATTTGATTCCCTCAACAAAAACCTTCTGCTTGAGAGGATGACCCATGTGAATATATGGGGTTGCTGATTTGCTTGGATGCCAGGTTTTCTTCAACACCACAGCCAACAAGTTGTGTATAACGGTGCAAGATCTCTGGCAATGGCCATCTCGTCTGGAGTGTCACAAGGTTCAGTCCTTGGTTTGACACTGCTTCTGCTTTATGTGAATGACATGCCGTGGAATGGCAGGTGCCTCCTTGTGCTCTATGCAAATGACACATCGATTCTAGCCTCAGTCTCATCCCTATCTCACATACATCATCTTCAACACTACCTGGAAGAGATTGAGACTTGGATGATGACCCAACATCTTTGCATAAGTTCATTCAAGAGTAGCGTGACGCGCTTCTCATGCAGCAAAAAATACAACTGTCCTGTTTATATTGTAGGTGGCACTACGCTGGTTGCCCCAGTCCACCTGTCCATCTTGGATGTCACCCTTTCACGAAATCTAGACTTCTCTGTACATATTGCCGGCGTTGTCGCGAAGGCACGGAGAACATTTGGCCTCATCTCTTGCGTAACGAGGCCAATTGGACCGGCAGCGCTGCAGACACCTTACACTGCCCTAGTTCTTCCTTTGTTGGAATACTGCTGCACAGTTTGGTCTCCTCCTCAACGACACCTTATCCAACGACTAGAGAGTGTCCAGCACCGTACATCGTGTAATATCTGCGGTTGAACCTTAGGTAGAACAACTGGGCCACACCCTGGACAACTGAGAGCTCTCGGCTGGTGTCCTCTTGAGCAGAGGCAAAGGATTGCTGGTGTTCGTGTACCGTGCCGTCTGCTCGACGAGTCGCTTTCCAGATCCCGTCTGTCCACCGCCGTGCGTGTCAGCAAAAGGACGGGTCAGCCCTAGCTTCTTCGGGGCAGGACAGTTCACCGCAGTGACTCCCTGCTGCCGACAGCGACTAGGGAGCTTCTCTCCATCCCACTGGCTGATCGTAGTCCCCTACCCGGATCACGAGAAGAATCTCAGGAACTTAGCCAAATCTTTGCCAGGTCTTTGGGGTTGCCTTGATGGACTCTTTCGCCCGTCATCCATCACCAGCAGTCATCACTGTCTGTCGTCATCATCTGTGATCACCGTGAGCTACCAACATCACCTTCACTCATTTTGTGCTTTCACCTTGTTTACTTAACCTACACGACGGTGGGCAAGCAGGTGCATTTCGTGTAAGGGTTTTTACCTCTCTGCTTTTCCGGATACACCGCTGGGTGCACACTCGTTTACTGTGCAAATAAATCACTTATCGCTTATCACTACTGTACCCTTTTAACCTTCTCTAAAATCCAAGGGAGCTTACGAAATTGTTAAAGAGTTTGTGATGTATGTTTGTTTTCTAATAATTTGCTGAATATCGTCAAACTACTAGAATTACCCATTTACTATATACTAAATCCTGCGGAAAAACTACAACTGTAAGAAACTTGTATAGCAGCGGTGAACACTTTTGTTTCCAAAGTTCGTCGCACACAAATGCCTGTTCACTTTTTGATGTCTATAGCAGAACACATTTAGCGTAAGTGGAGTTTGTTTCAAGCTGGTTGTATGCATAACGACATGTGTCTGTTATCCGTCTTGTCTGTGACCGCAGGTATTGCTTCTAAATTCCGGTTTCAGGTCTCCGAGGAGTGATGGGCCCCGGTTATGCTGCCATGAATGACCTGGTCATCATCCAGACTTCCCAGGGGCTGGCCAAGTATCTTCTCAGCACTCTTCCAGACTGCACGAAGAAGGGAGTGGTGATCAGTTATGACGGCCGCTACAATAGTCACAGGTTGGTCGTTTGCATTGTGAAGTCGTACAGCGCAGCATGCAAACAAAATTTTGCTCCGTTTTCGCACAACATTTAAGCAATCTTCTGGCTGTAAGATCTTACTAGGCTAAAAAAAGAACACTTTTTGCATTGCAAATGTGAAAAATGTACTGCAAAAACTTAGCTTGAAGAGATTCTTTCAGTGGTCATCACATGCATAAGCAAAATATAAAAGTGAGAACAGAACATTTGCAATGATGAGCCGTGCGCGTGTAGGGGAACTTGACATAGCTAGTCTGTTTGACATTACATCCTTGACAGGAAACAGTGCGGCATCTGCATTTAATGGGTTTCTCATTCGGTGTGTTCCAAATATTGTAAACGACTTAATTTTCGCAAAAACCTAAATTTCGCAATCTAACAAATTTTTTAAAAATCAATCGCACGAATACATTACTTAGGGTGACGAATATGTCGCATAACACTCCAAATCACAAAATTTAGTGCTCGCGGAATATTCCCAAAACCTGCACTTTTGGAAAAATTGCAAAATAGTATAGAGCCTGTGAAAATGCCTATAGGAGCACACTCTCGTAGGCATGTGCTGGGCTGTTCACAAGCTGTGTGTAATCGCGTGTTACTATCATCGTCAACACTTCCCGCTCTTTGCTGGATTTGCAATGAATAACCAAGCTTACTTTCTGCATTCCAGCTGATCATTACATCGTCTGGATAGCATATTTGGCAGGGAAAAGGCATTTAGCACTCTTGCAGCGTGTCATTGATAAGTCGAATAAGTGCTCTGACAGAAGACAAAAATAAATACTGTAAACGACTTAATTTTCGCGAATTTCGCGAATCGCCTACAATTCGCGAAAAATAGGTCCCGCGAGCAATTCCAGTAAAATGTAGACATATTGAAATCTATATTGAGATCCCACCGGGTCGCGAATATTAGGACCCGCGAATTATTCCAAAACTTCAGCTTTGACCTAAATCGCGAAATATCGAGCCCGCAAAAGATAAGTCGTTTACAGTAAATAAATGAATAAATAAATAAAATGTATACATACCGTAAAAGTTCCGAAAGAGCCCCCACCCCAAAAAAGAGATAAATGGTGAAAAATGTGGGGTGGGCGGTGTTTGGGCATGTGACAGCAAAAATGTTATAAAAAATTGGTCATAAGCATGGGGGGTGGGGGCCGCTACAAAGTACTATGTGAAATGGGAACTGGTACCACAGATCGCGCATACTGCAAATTCGCGTTCCACGTTGCGATAAGTATGCGGGAATTTGCTACGAACACCCCTGTCACGGCAACAGATACCACAAAACGCGGATGCAGCACATTCATGCTTCACAGTGTGATAAGCATGCGATAACCCTCTACAAACTCGGGTGTCACGGGAACCGATATTGCACGCATAGATCGCGGACATAAGCCCAGGAACCCACTATGAATTGCATATCACGGGCCAGATACCACAAATTGCGGGTAAGGCCCCTGTATGAGAAAGGTAGCGACATCTCCTCCCTCCTCTCCCTCTTTTTTCTCTGTCGCCCTCGCGCGTCGACGGTGGCGCCGCATGGATTGCTCCCAGCTAGCAGACGCTCTCGCTTGGATACAATGCGGTGGAAGGTTGTTTCCGTTAGTTTTCGTGTTTCGCGATTGCATTTCGGTCGCGAGTTCTACAGTTTAACGCGTAATTGACTACAGAGACTTCCGAGATATCAGCAGAACGACTTGACGGCTTAGAAAACGCGAACTAGGGCGAAAATGGGCACGCGATGCGAGCACGGTCTACGCTACTATGCTACCGGAGTGAGGCTCTGTTTCGCTCTCGCGCGAGCAAAGCCGCCTACTAGTGCAGCAGCGAACTCTTGTATGTTGCACAGTGACTTTGGTACGATTGAAGGCAGTGTTTTTGTATCACCGCACGCGTGCCTCAGACGCAAAGGGAAATCACACGCTCGTTCTTTCGTCGCTTCGTAAGGGAGGCAAGACGCGACACGTAAGCACGAAGCGATTGCTGTTTTTTTTTCTTTCACAAGTGACGAACTCTCCTTAAAGCGACTGTACTTCGTATCACCTTAATATGGACCAACCACAGAGGCTACAGACGTGAGCGGGCAGCTTTGACTCGGGCTCCCGCTGCACGAGCGTTCACGCAGCCGACGCGCGATCGAACGTAAGGAGCCTCCACTTGTAAAGTTTGCGCTTAGTTCATGTTAAGCGGAGATTTCTGTGGTCTAGATAATGAAAAAAATGTTTCCCTTTTTGACGATAGTCGTCCTTGGCGTGCGCAACGTGTCTTAATAGTTGCGCAAAAACGATCTACTAACATTTGATCCCTATTGCTGCAAAGGCGCGGCTGAGAGCTTTCACCCTCTACGTGGCATAACGAAATCGGAATATCCTGCGTAAAATAATCTTAGCAGAACGAGCGAAAACCGAAACTATCCGCTAACACCTAAAACTTTTCAAAGCTTTATGGTTTTGAAAATTTCTTGTGATGCCCTGTGTGTACTTTGCTTTTACCAGACATTGCCAGCTTACTCGGCTCATTACAAAGACTTTGTAAGCTTACTTGGCTTATTAGAGGCACGACATTATCTCTTCACAGCAGTGCATCCTTTATGGACTGCCGTTTCCCCAACTAAAATAATCTTGTTTTATTCATCAAGCGATGACATGGAACAATCTTGGCTCTTGAAAGCATTTCTTTATTACTGCAAATAACCGCCACATAGGCCTTCAAGGTCTGCTGCCAGTGACTGTTAAAAAAAAAAAAACTAAACAAAAAAAAAAGATTAAAACTAAAATTAAGTCACAGGTAATGCATATTATTGTTTTACAACACACCGAATCACAAGGACTACAAAGACAGGCTATTAAGGCTACTTTTCACAGAGTTGCTTCGCTGTGCTCAGACCGCTTGTGAGGGTCTGAGTCACAATTCGAAGAGGATTATACTAATCCTGTTACAATCTAATTCGTGCCGTCTCAAGTGATCGCAATGTAGCACAGCGAAGCGCAGCTGTATGAAGCAGCCATTAACCTGTCTATGTAGACCTTTAGAAGCTCCACCTCCAGGCCAGCACTAGCTTTTGCTTTTGATAAAAAATTGTTTGCACAGCAAAATGATGGCAGACAGCGACAGGTGTGTGCTGAAGACGGAGCTTCTGCTTCTACTGCACTCACTGGCGAGGTAACTGAAAACATCAAGGCACGTATACAAGAAGCTGAATCTCAACCATCACACGGTGAATGACTAGCTTGGACAAAAGTCAACGGCGATACATAAAAATATTAAGGCACGGATACTATAGAAGTTGTATCCCAGCTATGATAAAGCTTCCACAAAAGTCAACAACGAGGTACATAAACCTATTAAGGCACAGACTCTGAAAGTTGAATCTCAACTATCAGAAGGTAAACGACTAGCTTGCACGAAAGTCAACGGACATATAGAAAAGATTCCAAGACCAAAGGCTGAATCTCGTATCACAAAGTGAATGACTATCTTGCACGAAAGACAACTCGTATCACAAAGTGAATGACATCTTGCACTATCTTGCACAAAAGTCAACGGCGAGGTACATAAAAGTATTAAGGCATGCAGAGACTAGAACTTGAATCCCAGCTATGAGAAAGTGAATGACAAGCTTGCAACGGTAAGATATATAAAAATATTAAGGCACGGATACTAGAAGCTGAATCCCAGCTATATATAGCACAAAGTGCATGAATAGAATACACAAAATTCAACAGCGAGATGCATAAAATTATTAAGGCACAGATGCCTAAACTTGAATCGTGGCTATCACAATAAATGACTAGCTTGCACACGGCGAGACAAGTAAAAATAATGAGGCGCGCGCGCGCGCGCACACACACACACACACACACTAAAACCTTCCGGCGAGCTGTGTCGTGCTTGTCGAATGGAATGCTGTAGAACTTGAAGAATTTCTTGCCGTCGCTGTTACGGTTGCTGCACCCAAAAGCGCAACACCCCGTCATAGCTGACGAACTAACGCCGAGCGAAAACCGAAACTATGTGAAGCTTGCGTGCGAAGTGCAGACATGGAATGCTGAAGAACTTGCCATCGCTGCGACGGTTGTTGCACCTGTTGCATCCGAAATCGCAGTAGCCCGTCAGAGGTTACGAACTGACGCCGAGCGAAAAGCGGAGCTGTGATGCTCCCGTGCGAAGCCCAGACCCCCAAACCAATCTCCTCAGACGCGCCATATGCTGCTGCATTCACACTGGCGGTTTGACCGAATTTGCGAATGCTCTTGCTTAAATACTTATTACAAATTCACCCGCATTTGATGGCGAAAATGAGCGGAACCGCATGGCGGTTGCGATTCCAATTATTCAAATGCCAGTCTGAATGCAGCAGCTCACCCAGGCAGTTAGTAGCCGACGGTGCCTCGCGCGCCGACGCCGCCGAGTGACTGGAGCAAAAATGGCGCCGCGGGCCCTCAAAAAGCGAAAACAACCAAAACAAAAGCCGCGCGCTGTGAGCCCCGCCTGGTGGATTGCAATCGTCCAATGAGAGGAGCGGGCGGCATTCTTCAAGAGATGTCGCTACCTTTCAGTATAGAGGGACCTTAATTGCGGGTGCAGCAGATTCGCGTTTCACGATTCGATTAACACGGAAAACCCTTACGAACTCGTGGATCGCGGAAACCTTTATCACACTTGCAAATCGCAGAATGAGCTACGAATTTAGATCTCAATGGAATGGATATTGCAGATTGCAGATGTAGCAGATCTGCTTGTCACGGTGTGATAAACACAAGGAAATCTGCGGCGAACACGTTAGTCAGACGTACCAATACTCCAGATTTCACGCGATCGATGTGATTCTTGTCGGACATCGTGGGATCAATGTCCAACAGGAGTCGGGGTGGGCGATGTTTCTGAATTTTTATGTTATGGATACTAAGCCCGAAAAACGGGATGGGTGATCTCTCGGTGACGGGCGTTCATGCGGGACTTTACAGAATGCTGAAGACTGGTTTTAACTGGAGAAAAACAACTTAGATTCCTCAATGCTTGCTACTTGGCAATTAAGAATAATAACTCTCTCTTATTCAAGGCAATTTAATCGTCTATATCATCCAGTGAATTTGTTTTATCAATTATAAGACTGGAATTTATTACTGCTATCAAGCATGCCCCAAGTTTGTTTTTGTGTGATGTGTGCAAAAAGTCTGCTCACCGCTGAAAGGTTCTTTTGACCGGTGTTACCAATTTATGCATCATTTGGAAAGGCCTAAAGACGACGATTGTTTTCTCCATATAATTTAATACCAAATGTCATTAGCAGATCTTATCCCGAAATAAACATTGGCGAGAAGTCTCCAGGTTTCTGCAGTGAAGTACCAATGTCACAGTGCCAATTTCTTGATATCATCTCTTGAGACACACATTGCTTGACGAAGTTTACTGCTTTATGTGGTTTTTATTAGATTGTTAACTATGCCTGGTCACAAAGAAAGTGCACCAGTTCTCTCTTCAAATAAAGAAATACAGTAGAACCTCGATAATTCGATCTCGGTTTATTCGGAATCCCGGATAATTCGCAAAATTTCCACGGTCCCATGGCTTCTCATGAAAATATGATTGGATAATCTGAGCGCTCCGCGTGTGCCTACCCGGTTAATTCGCCGATTTGGTCTTCCATGTTCCATTTTTAGTTGCTAGTTGGCGCCAGTTGGCATCCAGATTCGGCAGCATAAACAAAGATGGCGCGCGTCTTTGCTGATCCATTTCTTGTTTGCTGGTCCATGCGCTTAGTGGCCCCTTTGTTTTCTTGAGCTTGGGGTCAGCTATGGTGTCAGTGATCGGTATTCTTGGCGCCGCATTGCTGTGGGGCTCTGGTTTGGGCCGTTACTAAACCGCGTGTAAGCGATTTTGCGAGCGAGGAGACGAGCGGCCGCGACGTCGGCGAGAGTCAGCGACAAGCGACATAGATTTCTCACTGTCGCCCGTCGTGTTGCTCATCGTCTTGGTCGCTCGCTCCCGTCGCATTCATGCGGTTTGCCTCGTCGCGCGATTGACCAAGCAACAGCGAAAAGGGTCGTTGTCGCTTGTCTCCTCGCTCGCAAAATCGCTTACATACGACCAGCCGTGGAGTAGGAGGATACCACCAATGCTAGTGCGAGTATTGTCCCTGGGATTGACGATGAGGGAGAAGAGCTTTGCTCCCGCATTTAGTACAGTGACGGTCAGTCGGTCGGCATAAGTTTCACAGACTACTTAAACATGGAAGAGAATGAGTAAGCCTGCTACGCGGACCTTGAGAGCGAAATCACCGAGTGTGGCGGCAGAGATTGATGACAATGATGAGCCGCCTCGGGCCCCTGCTCTAGGGGAAGTTATACAGTCGCTGAATATCGCATGCAACGGCGGTGATTCTGAGATGTTGCGCCTAGTTAGCCTTCTTAAAAATATGACGGTCGGTGCCGCCAATTACAGAACGCGGCAGTCCCATATCGCCGACTACTTCATATTCTCTCGTTTTGACTGCTCGTTTTGAATAAAATGTTTCCTTCAAGATTGAAGGCTTCGCGCACAATTTTTAGTTTTTTTTGTTTTTTTTCGTTTTTGGATAATTTGCAAATCCGCTTAATTCGCAAATTTTTTGCAGTCCGACCGACTTCGAGTTAATGAGGTTCTACTGTATTTGATACCTTGAGGGCCAGTTGTGAGCAGCTCAGTCCAGTTTGTGAATACTGAAGGAGTGGTCATGAATCTTTTCGCATCCAGATTTGCCAGACTCGTAGCAGTGGCCTTCTTGCAGCTGAAGATCCCAGTCTACCTGTTCAGCAAGATCACTCCAACCCCCTTCGTGCCTTTTGCCATCCTTCAGCTGGGCTGTTCGGCGGGGATCATGGTCACAGCCTCCCACAACCCCAAGGATGACAACGGCTATAAGGTACTCATAGCTGGGTTTCTACGCTCTCAATGCTTGTCTTTCTTCGATTTGGGGGGTATTCTTTGAAGGCTCCTTGTTTCCCGCAGACTCCATGTTTTTCTATGTCAATACGAGGTGTCGGACAAACAATTAGGCATTTATTGGTGCTTAAGCTAAACAAAAGAGGATACGGGATGCTCCAACCTCCGGGGAACTTCACCAAAACACTAGTGTTAACTCCTTAAACGATTTAGGTAAAATAACTTGCTTTCTTGTTAATCTAACGGCATTTTGAACGTCCGCTCTCCTCTGCTGCCCGAGAGAGAGTCCTTCTCCTCTCCCGCTGGGTTTGCGCTGCGCGCCGATTCTGGCAAGGTAGCGCCATTTCGTGGCCCAGTGGCGAACTGGGGTTACACTAGGAAATAGCACTCAGTACCAATAAGAGAAGGAAACAAGATAAAAGGTGCGGTTTTTGAAGATCTTGCAGACAGTTCATTGGGGGCTGTGTTCCGCATCAGCAAAAAATAAACCTGTAGATAAAGATTTCTTCCTGCGAACCTTGGACTTCTCTTATTTAAGAACGACCTCATTTCGGAGTCTTTCCATTTTTTTTTTTCTATTTTGCTCACATCGGCTCGGGGGATATTTTTCGGGATCTATCGCCACACGGCGAAAACACCGAACCCTACTCGTAATGCTGTTCGCTCGGTACGCTTTGCCGAGGCTTGCAATCTGAGCTTACTAGTTGCCGGTTTAGCTTGTCGGATTTGCAGGACTCTTCCAACTAACCAATCTTTCGACTCGTTTCAGGTCTACTGGGAAAACGGGGTTCAGGTGAGAAACTTTTTGTAGCTCTCTGCTGTTATGCCGAACAGTAGCCTAGACCGAAATCACGCCACGCTCTGGTTTGAGAGCCCGTTGAAACTATGCACGTTTGTAAGAGCGACGTCCCTTCAGTCTCTTTGGGTCAGGCAGAAACACCGTATTCCCCTTCCATGACCGCCGAGGTGTCTACCGACGCAAGCCGACTATTAATTAATTTTCATATTGCACGAAGTCCGACTGCTTTGTGACGATGCACTTTTGGTGCTGCCTGATCGGCTCCGTCAAATCGCAGAGTTGGCTGCGGTGTCGGACTTGGGGTAAAACGAAGCGTAGATTTTTGTAATTTTAATCATTACTTCAGTCGTGTCTGAGCACCTCTCTCGCGACGTGTAATAGAACAGACCTTTATGCATTGGACGTTTGGTTGCGCAACCTGCGTGGGTGCGTGTTCTATACCTTGAAAGGGACACTAAATAAACTCCCATTAATCTTTTTCGTTAAATGTCAAGATAGAACACGTCGTACGTCACAATGTGAACCCTCCTACACCCCATACAAAAGTTTTAGTGCAATATTCGCGGTTCTAGAATCATTTCAAGTGAGGAGCGATTCCAAGACATGCCTAATTTCGGGGTCGACGTCTTGAGATGGAAGCGTGTTACCGAAAACATGGCTCGCACACGACGTCATTGCGCCATGCCAGTGGCCATTCCTGCTCATCCTTGCCAAGAAAAACAAACTTGTCGGTATGAAATGTATGTCGCGGAAGGTTATGCGCGTGGTGGCGAGGTCTTTCGCAATAACCACCGATGCGACGCCAATGCAGGCCATGTATTGCTCCTAACTAGGGATGCCGCAGACTTCTTCCGAACCGAAGGTTCGATGATCGAATCAAGCGGTTCGAAAGGTTCGAAAGATTTCGAATTCTCAAACTTTCCCTATCGAGAAATTCGACGGAAGTCGAATTTTCGATCTTGTTAAACTAAGAAGTTTGATGCTTTTCGAAATTTCGAACTTATTATGCTGCAAAATTCTATGCTTGTCGAACTTTCGAACTTGATAGACTAAACAATTCAATGATTTTCAAACTTTTGAATTTCTTGCACTAAAAAGTTCAAAGCTTTTCGAACTTTCGAACTTCCTACGCTAAGAAATTCAATAATTTTCCAACTTTCCAACTTATTAATCTAAAGAATTCGAAAATTGTTGAACTTTCGATTCCTGAAAAGTCAAAAGTTCGAAGAACTTCAAACTTTTAGAGTAAAAGTTGGAAGTTCGTCGAACTTCGAAAGACCGGCGGGCGGTTTCATTTGGATTCAAGCAGTGAGGTGCATTCGTAATTTTTGTTTTTCGCATTTTTACATGCGGTGTTGCATTCCTTGCGAAAGACAATGCCGTTTATTTCAATCATCTGGCATGCTTGGTTTTAAAGAAATAGATTCCTGAAGGAGCGAGGAAGGACGACGCATTTTTGACAATTGTCGTTTGTGCCATATTTGAAATGCGCTATAGCTGAAGCTATTTATGTTAGAGATGTTAAACGTTTTAAGAATGATCTATGTATAGCCTACGTAAGTGTTGTCTGAAGATATGATTATTGCTGTTAAAGACGAGTTTCGAAGAAATATCCAAACATGTATCTACGGGCAATTATGCCCTAAACTTTGTAATTTTTTTCGTCTAAATTGTTTGAGGTATCGCATTTAAATTAACACCACAGACAGTAGATATGATTACCATCTGCAGAATAGAAAATAATGTATTTATTGTTTTTTTCACGTTGAGGAATAAATGAACTCGTGGGGGAAGATTTCTAAAATTGTTCAAGTTCAGCACGTCATAAAAAGAAATCAGTTTTAATTTTTTTTTCTTATTTAACGTTCCTGGGACGTGTTTCTTTTAGCCTGTACACATTTTGGTAGGAGAAACTTGTTTCATAGTTTTGGGCCTCTGAATATGCAAGAATACAACACTTCCGGCGGGTTCTTGATAGTTTTTTTTTTCTCTCCAGCTTTTCATTTTTGCATTTATTGTTATATTTATTTATTTATTATTTTTTTACCAATGGCACAGTTATTTAGGTCGAAAACACAAAGCTTTGAACTTCCGAGCCACCGAGCATGTGACGAGTAGTGCCTTCTGACGAGTTTCTAACAATGACCATCCACGCAATCTTTTATGCAGTGAAGAGCGACAGTAGCTACATATATGCATAAATAATTTCAGATTAAAATAAGCTCGACCATGCCCTCTTTCCCCGTAGTGTTTTCTTTAACAGTCCGAAATATCTGGGTGGTGGGGGGGGGGAGAGAGACTGGAGTCCCCCCCCCCCCCCCCCTCCCCCCCTTTTTCCTCTTCCGACGCCACTGGTATGGTAGAACGCTCCTTGACCTCAAGTTGTGTCGGCTTCTGTGCTTTTTGCTCAGCGTCTCTTCCGTCCCGGAAAATAAACCTCCAAAGCAATTACAAACTAAAAAAAATTGTAAAGGTGCAGGCAAGCTAGTGTATGTTGATCATGATGCAAAATCCTGAGACTGGGAATGAAATTCGAAAGAAATAGTGTAAGAAGAAAGAAAAAAGGGGACAGGGCAACGTCTCAAGCTCAGCTGAGTTGAGTTCGAGACGTTGTCCTGAGCTGAGTTTGAGACGTTGTCCTGTCCCCTTTTTTCTGTCTTCTTACACTTTTTCTTTCAAATTTCATTCCCAGTCTCAGGATTTTGCATCATGTACAAACTAAACCATCATAGCCTCTGTAGAGAGGAGGCTATGACTAAACTTACTATATGCCAGCGTCACTCGGGCGACGTTCAATCGGATTACTACCAGCGTGCGAGGGGGTAGGGTGGCAGTTTGCCAGATCGCTTCAAGGTTTTTCTGGGCCTCAACCACCTGCCTGCCCCTGGCCGTTTCGAACTGGATGAGTAACAGTGCGTTCGTGTGATCACTACTTCGTGATGCATGTTAATGACCCCCCCCCCCCCCCCCCGGGCTGGCGGTCACAATTACTGATCTATGGTCACACGTCACTCTGCACTGGCAAATATTCCAGCACATCTGCGACACTCGTCGTCTCATTTAATTGCCTGACCAACTTCGCACAGTCTAAATATCATGCCCAAACTTTTCTAAACCTGATTTCGTGAACCAGTGAGGCGTGAAAACGTCACTTCAAACTGGGGCGGAACATCAAAACAGGATTTCGAACTTTGCGCACTTGGACCTGAAAAAAATTCAAAACCGTCAGTTTTTTTTTTTTTTTTTTTTAAATTTGCTTTAAAAGAGAATCGAAACCTTCGAACTTTATGTAGAAGGAAATTTGAAATCTTCGAATTTATTGAACTTTATGTCTATAAGAATTCGAAACGTTCGAATTTTTAGAATTTCAGATCCAAAGAAATTTGAAACATTCGAATCTCTCGAATTTCAAGTTAGGAAAGTTTGAAATCTTCAAATTTCTCGAACCTCAAGTAAAAGAATATTCAAAATAATCAAACCCAAACTTTTAGAAATCGTGAAAGCTTCGAACTTTTCGAATTCGAAACCCCACGGATTTTGAAAGTTGCGAATTTTTTGAATTCGAACCTTCGTACGGTCGAAAATATCAATCTTTCGAATTCGAACCTCAGTTCGGTTCGAAAATATTGAAACCGTTCGAATTTGAACCTAGGGTGGTTCGCGGCATCCCTACTCCTAACCCAAACATTTGTTTTTGTTTTTTTTTTCAGTAAAGGTTTATTTTGTAGCATTTGTTTTCTATTAAGGCACTTAAAATGAATGCTTTTTGGTAGTTCGGCATTCCTCTAAATGCTGACGGACGGCCGAAATGCCAAGCAGAGTGCGTGAAAATGGGCGATAACGCTGCGCCTTGCCCCTCTTCAGATCATTCCGCCGCACGACGCTGGCATTCAGGAGAGCATCCAGAAGAACCTGGAACCCTGGAGCGAAGCCTGGGACGTCGAGATGACGTCCAGGAGTCCCCTCTGCAAGGATCCCCTCCCGGAAATCAACAAGAAGTACTTCGAGCAGCTGGCCTCTCAAGTTTCCGACAAGTGAGTCGCGAGACGGCAAGCGTCAACCCCAAAGACGTCTCGATTTTTAATTTTTTAGTTTAATTTTAATCTTTTAATTTTTCTCGCTCAAATAACGAGGCGTACTAATTAGGTTTTCGAGGTACCACGCTCCACGTCGACCGTCTCGTGCTACTACGGTGACTGGAATCCGCCTCTGGCCGGTGCGCTTGGCGTCCTATCCCGCCCGTACCTCGAAAGCGGTCCCTAAGCGGCGACAGATGACGTCGCTAACGTCGGAGCGTCGCGGCGTCGCACGTCGCATTCCCTGCGGTTGGTGCCATAAGTTCTGGCAAAAGGCAAGAGCAAACGCGAGCATCGCCGCCGTCGCGGCGAATCTACTCCCAGTTGCCAAAGCTTCCACTGACCATCAAGCTGGGGAGCGACCCCTCAGGAGTCGCTCCTGAGGAGTCTCTCCTCAGGAGTCGCTTCGCCATGACACCGCCGGGGTCACAGTCGGCGACAGCGTGACAATTTTAGGACGACGTCTGGCGGACATCGAGGGATCACTTTTTCGGACGCGTTAGGCACACTGGTCGGAGGGAGACACCTACCAAGCACCGTAGTTCTACATTGTCGAGGCTAGCGTAGCTTCTGCAATGCTCCAACCTCGTTAAAGCCACTTGCACGGGGGCATGTTCGATTGAGGTGTAAGATGACGCCACGTGCTCTAGCGCCAATGGGAGGCTGTGGCAGCATTGAAGCTATGCTAGTCTTATTTAACGACTTAATACAAAATAGTCGATGCCGAGTAGAGCGTTTCCAGGTTGTTCTTTTTTCGTTTGAAGAAGAGTATAAATGCGTTTAATTACCTGAAAATAAATGACGTAATGACAAATTTGGCTTTTACACTATACGAGCACATTTTTACTCGTGTTTCGATTAAATTTCAATTTTTTTTTGTAAAAATTCATTTTTTAAAGTTGAGTTTTTTGGTTTTAGAAACTAGTTGCATACCCTTACACTAAATTTGATAACCATACGCCAAATAGTTACGTTGATATAAAATATTTGCAACACATTGTGAGGCACCAACAAAGTAAAGGAGTTCAAATCAAAACGTCTCAATTTGAGACGTTTTGTGTGTTGTCCCCTTTTTAGTCCGTCATCTCCGGTTTTTCAAAAATGTGTAACATCAACCAGCTCGCCTGCCTACTCACCCTATCTTCAATTTAATGTTTGAATGCATTTTTCTCAGTTCCACTTTTTGCTGCACATTTCATAAGAAGGAATCTTTTTTTTTCAAAGATAAAAGTATTCGAATACCACAATAAGGCGTTTCTGAACTGACATTTATTGGGGAATCGGGCTATCTACTTTAGTTTGTTTTAAGTGAAAGTCCTCATTGAGAAAATTTATGTTTTCAAAAATTGACATAGGACAGATACTATGCATCTCATATTTGGAGGTAATGACACTTCCTGAAAAATTTACATTTGAGTTATAAAAACTAGGTAGGTAGCCCGAAGTCCCACATCCCCACTTTATATTCAAGCACTGAAAAGGGTGCTTAATAGGTTCATTTGCATATCATAGATTTCTTAACAAAGAGTGACACATCTTCTTATGCAGGTATGTAAAATTGTCCTAGAGAATTGAAAGTTTGCACAATAGACCTACATCTTATGTTAAATCTCCCTTGCGAATTTCATTCCAATCACTGGAGTAGTTCACAAGTCAAATCTCTCTAGCCCCTTAGATTATGTGGCTCCCGTTCAATCGTCTAATGCAGGGGTTCTCAAACTTTTTGGTCTCACGGAACCCCAGGAAGCCTCAAAAACTGCCGCGGGACCCCCCCCCCCCCCCTCCATATTTGCCGACCGAGAAGCAACAGATGCACAATTGTAGGCAATTTTGCTTGTGTTGCTTCCCATATATCCCCACCATATCAATCACGATGTCAGCACAAAGTGAGATGAAGGCGCTTTGCATGGTCCTGCCGCGCAGCCTGCGGCGTGTGTGTGTGTGTGTGTGTGTGGGGGGGGGGGGGGGGGTTGCTATTTGGGTGTTCGCGGAACCCATGAGACCAGCTCGTGGAACCCCTGTGTTCCCCGGAACCCAGTTTGAGAACCCCTGGTCTAATGATTGCGCCGCGGCTTTTTGTTTTTTAAGGGAGGACACTACCTTGAATTGCACCTTTTTTCCAAAAAATGTATATTCAGAACTGCAGAGTTTTGGCATGTAGGGATAACGAGGAACACTCTCACAAAGTCTTGTTAATGTGCAGTGACAAACAATGTCAAAAATAATTTTTATTTTTATGTCGGTGAGGTGTGCTGCACTGGGTAGCACTTGTCATCCACAGGTGAAAATTGCTGAAAGCAATGTCAGTATACAGTCAAACCCACTTATAACAATCCCACATGACGACCTATCGGTTACAACGACCAGCTTTCAGAAAATATATGAATTCAAACCCTACCCATTAAAATTGGTTCAGATAAAACAACCGTTTTTCAAGGCGCCATACTTTTACAACAAACACAAAGTCCGCTTTCGAAGGAAAAAAAAAACAAAACAAAAAAAACTCCCGCGCGCAAAATGCAAAAAGAAAATCCAGAGTTACATTTTGGTTGTGGCGCTCTGCGAGACGCTCAAGGTCATTTCCACGGCATCCGCGGCAGGGGAGAGAACAAAACTACAAAAGCAAAAACACCCTCCCGGGTCGCGTTGTCTTCTGATTGTGCGTGCATGGGAAGAAGAGGAGAAGGAGAAAGTCAACTCTCATGCCGTGCTGCGTTCTTCGTTCTATGTTTGCGAACTTTGTGTGCAACTCAAGAAGAGCTCAATGCTCGGTACAAGATGGCTAGCCCCATCACCATCGTGACCGTTTGTTTACGTTCGCCATTTCGGTATCATGCGCATTCTCTCGCGTCTGCGGACTCGTTTCCAAGGAGGATAGAAGGGTAGGAGAGGGCATGACGTCGGCCGCATAGCCTCCACAAGCCATGCTTCCTTGACGCCTTGCCTCTTTCTCATTTTCCTCCTTACTCTCCTCACTTATCAGGCCAACGTGACCACATCACGTGACCGTAGCTAGCCTTCGTCTAGCCTTCGATCTGATAAAACCTACCGGACGGAGCGCGCGCAAGCCTGCAAGGAATCCTTCTACAATCAACCATCCATCTCGCACGTGACATGTCACGCCCACCAATCGCCAGAGAGATTTGCGTGTTGTTGGCCACAACATCGTTTAAACTTTTTATGATATGACTAGGCTTCACCAATATTGCAATGTGCCCCCTCCTAGTATAACCTCCTTGCTCGTGTCCGTCTTTTTAACATAAGGGGGGGGCGGAAATCCACTATGAGGCTTTATTTAAACAAAAGGGCATCACGCTGGCGGAAAAAGATGACAACGGAGCAGCACTGCGTGGCCTCGCAACTCCAGCCACCCGACGAGCTAGGAAAGTGTTGTTTGAAAGACGACCCTGCCAGAGGCGACAGCTGCGCCCTCCTACATGCGCAGGAAGCGCGGCACTTAAAACGCTGTAGACCAAAGAAAGTATTAATTACCTCTGTGGACAGCGAAGAACCATCGTTGGTCTAGTGCATGGCATTTATTTTTGTGGTGGCTTGCATTTCATAAAATCTGTTCTATGAAGTGAGGTATGTGGTCAATCTTCATTATTTTACTTGCGCGGTTGGATCGGCAGCAATTTACTTTTTGATTATCTGAAAGCTAAACCTGCCTTCGCATTAGAATTGGGGGTGCTTTCGAATTGTGCAAAAAGTTTCTTTAAATAAAGAGCTGGCAGAGTGAAACTACCAATACCAGCTTCATTATACTTATTTATAATGTTTTAAAGGTAAGTCCAGATATAACGAGCTACTGATAAAACCACTTTTCGCGGAACTATCATGTTCGTTATAAGTGGGTTTGACTGTATCAGAAGAAGTTTGAGGAAGACATCACCTACACTGCTGAAAAGAATTTCTGACATTTAAGACGCAAAAATATATTTTTAAAACATCATTTTGAAACTTCAAGTGCATTTATCTCAGCTTCACTTTTTGGCAGCAAATCCCACCTTAATAAAACTATTGTTTCAGTATGAAACTACCGAGAGACTTAATCTTTGCGGATTATATGCCGAAATTTTATCGAGCACGCACAAAAATAAAAACTTTTCATTCCAAAGCGTTTTCCCACCAAGTGAAGCGATTCAGAAGGGGAGATAAGCTAAAAGAGCAAACCCTGAAGATATGCAAAAAAAGAAAAGAAAAAAAAAAGCTTTCTAGCGCGTTGTTACAAGGCGGAAGTGCAGAGATAAGAAAGAAAGAGAAGCTCTCGCTTTACAACGAACTCATCGTGGAAGTTCGTTGTAAGCGTTTTTTGCTATATCGAACTACTTGCTATATCGAACTGACCGTAGCGTTTCTTGCTGTTCGTTATAAACGGGTTTGACTATAGTACCTCATAAAATTGGTTCACAGGGCTGAAACTTTTCATGCCCTCCTTCTATATGGCTACAAACACCACTTGCAAATTTCCCGCCGATTGAGTGAGCAGTTCAAAAGTAGACATGCCCAGGTAGTGTCATATAGTGATAGGTTTAATTGACCCTGCAATCATTTCTGGTCTGCTTCCAAGTTTTGGGGGAGCTGATTTCTGAAGGCATGCCAAAATCCAAGAAAAAAAAAGTTATATTTCATGAAGTTACATGCAGAATGAATTTATGAGTACAAAAAAATTGAATGTTTCTGGTATTTCTGATTCTATGGTAGTTGCTTGCTTTTCACTATGTTGCACCTTGGTCTAACTGGGGCTGCTATGCTTCAAGAACAAAAAAGTGTATGCTTTTTTGTTCCAAGAACTCGAGGTAAAAACGGTGCAACTGGACAAAAACGAAGAAGCCTACGCTCCGGTTATCGAGCAATGGGCACCATGAGAGATGCATATCATGACCACTGATAACAGAATCTAAACGCTGATTGCTGGTCCCCTATAAAGTAAGTAAATACCGGTTAAATGTGTAAGTATAAGCCGGTTTCACATAAATTTTAGCTAACATTTTCTGGTTCTTGGGGTTATGACACAAAACTTAAATGGATAGATTATATTTGGAATGGAATGCTCATAGGCTACTTAGTATATACACCAAGTTACGCAAGTTTTAGAGCTCTGCTAATTGTAATAATTAATTTACAAATTTTTATCATTTTCGTCTGGCTACCAGGCAACACTGCCCAAATTAGTCACACCATGGTGTCCATAAATCACGTGATCATGAGCGCTCTCTCATTCTAGGCGCCCCCATGATCGCCCAAGCTCTGTTCGCCGCGGTATGATCAAAACTGCTCACGCAACTCGGCAACTCGAACGCTATTCTCGCTTTCGCCTCTGGCCCGTTGATTTTCCACCCTGCATGCGCCTGCGAGATATTCCCGGACGACGGTGACCATGGCGAGTTCTTCCGTATCTCACCGTCGCTGGAGCTGGTCGCCAGCGGGTCGCAGTCAAAATTAACAGCTTCTAACATCTCTTGATGGCAACCACTCGCATCGCTGCAGCGATCAATGTCGAACACTTTGACAAGGCGAGCGAGGCCGTAGACGTAATTGTCACGGACCGCATGTTCGAAACGCGGAAGGTAAACAAGGAAGCTGAAGCTCGAGATGCCAAGAGAGCAAAGTCTGTAAGTGCGTGCAAGGGGGCGCCACGCGGGAGGCTGGCTACGTCACCAGCCTCCTAGCTACGGCGGCCTTTTCGAATGGGGTGGATCCGGGGGACCCGCATATAAATTGATTTATCCACCAAACTGTCGCGCAACTTTAAAAACAAATTTAGCAGGATTATAAGAACATACAATGGGTCCTAGCAGTATAGTTACCTCATATTTTATTTTTGGCGTGTCATAACCCCTTAAGGCCGATTTGCACATTAGCGTTTGAGCTGTCTCCGAGTACATAATGCCCGCTCGTAACCGCCTACAACAAGAGAGCACACTGTCCCACTGGCGCCATCTAAGAGGTAACTCTGGCTACAAACTAGTACACCACACTCCGTCGCACTGAAATGCAAATGCACGAGCCGGCCTTCACGAAACTGCTTGTCACGAGTGTACAGTTTCTCCCCGGGAAACAGATTTTGACGGTCTTTTGCGTCCTGCCCCATCAGGTCTCTGAACGAGAGGTGCAGCGTGACGTTTACGTTCACGTCCATGCACGGAGTGTCGCACCCGTACATGGTGCAGGCCTTCGAGACGTGCGGCTTCAAGAAGTTTGTTCCCGTCAAGGAGCAGATGGATCCAGACCCAGACTTCCCCACCGTCCGGTTTCCCAACCCGGAAGAGGGCAAGAGCTCTCTGGTAAGAGTAATTTCGCGGTCGTTTTCTGGTCGTCCATTCTTGGCGGCCGAGAGACGAGATTGAGACGGAACTCAGTCGAGTAGAGTGAACCGCTGCGATTGTTAGAAACGGCACTCCGCACAACACTATGAGGCGAAACACCTAATCTGGCTTTTTGTGGCGTCTGCGGTCCCCACAAGCTCTGTTATCTTTCGATTTGTCGAGCAGTTTAAAGAGTGAGACCCCAACTTTGCATTCTGTTTGTAGTTCAGACCACAGCTTCCTCAAAAACTGGCAAATAGGCCAAAGAAGCACGAAGGACTGTTTCAGCCTGTATGGACCGTTTTAGGAAATGGACAGTTCGGGACGTCCTGATACCAAAACATTCGCAGGGTCTTTTACGTTATCCCTAAGACGACTTGAAGGCGAAAGCCCAAGCGCCGATGCATTAAAGACAGACACATGATTTACTTTGTTTCACATTGTCTTTTTTCACATAGCCACTTAAATTAGCCAGCTTAATTTGCTGAGTCATCCTTCTTAATGTGCTCAGTCATCCTTCTCAGTGTGCTGAGTCATCATCTTAATTCGCTTGTCATTCACTTAATTCACTTTAATTCCTCTTAATTCACTTTAATTCATCTTAATTCATTTGATTCCTCTTAATTCGCTTTATAGTCCTTAATTCCCATTGATTGCTCTTACTTCTCTTTAATTCCTCTTAATTCACTGCGATTCCTCTTAATTTGCTTTGTCATCTTTCTTAATTTCATTGCCTCTAATTCGCCTGAGTGGTCATGTGTTTTGGTACCTTTTGTGTTGCCGACATGTTTTCGCTCAAGGACTTTGAAGGTCGAGGGAATGATGAGATATATAAGGCTTTCGCCTTAACAACTGAGCACGTGGTGAGTGAGCTTGGGCGCTCCCTCGACCAAGGAACCACGATCCTGCTAACTCTATTGATCTGCAGTGACTTGGCTCCCCCAAAGTCTCTTTTGTTCCTATTAATTGTAACATCTTTTGTAATTGTAACATCGTGAAGAAGGAAGACCAGCGGAGCTGTACTCAATACACTGTGTGCTTCTTCTTCGTCGTCGTCTGTTTTTCGCGCTGTTTCCTACAATGAATCCCCACCAACGCACCCAACTATCCATTCTT
This sequence comes from Ixodes persulcatus, assembly GCA_013358835.2. NCBI lineage: Eukaryota > Metazoa > Arthropoda > Arachnida > Ixodida > Ixodidae > Ixodes > Ixodes persulcatus. The sequence goes on along the minus strand of JABSTQ010011410.1, from coordinate 219,965 downwards.
CTATTATAGCTGGAAAAGTTGCCGCCATCTACGAGCGACGGCGGAAACCATACTGGTTGTGTGCTTGCCACCGTTGCTTATAGATGGCGGTAGCTGTCCAGGTAGGTTTGTGTCGACATACACGGACACGATCCTGGGGAACCTAGCCCCTAACAGCTCGGCTGTAAAAGTGGATTTTTGAGAGTCAAATTCATTAAAACTTTTATATAGAATTACCCGCTATATCGAACTGGTAGACGTTTTTCTGCGAGTTCAATATAAACGGGTTTGACTGTATCTGGTCCCACCCAAAACTAGGTTCATGCTTTTTGTCTTTACAAGAATCTAGGTCTTTCCGCCTTCACATTTTATGTCCCATTTACGACGGTGCCATGCGATTTTGATGACGTGCATCTAGGATTTCTCGGTGAATGTATCGTGCATTGCCACATTCTAAATGTTTTCTCACGCGATTATGGATTTTTGGCACTAACAACTCGACACCTTGTTGCCACCCTGCCCAATTGCTGTGAAACCCACCGTTTTTGCTTTCCTCATAAAATTGCAATTTTACATCAGTCATACAAAATATTTTCGAATGGCAGATTGGCAAGAGGAAGTTTTTAATTTTCGTAGTAGTACTTACTTTTACGGTGTCAGCTGTACTGGGCTTGTGGTGAGCGAGTGTCGTGTTGCCGAAAATGAATGGAGCATGCGCGTTTATTGCAGGTGGCTTTGGAGCCGGGAGAGGGCGAGTACAGCAGTGATACCCTCGCCCTTTCGCCGATAAGAGTCGTGGTTGAGGTGCAGAGCGTTCGGCCTATTACGATTTTTGCTGGGGGTCATGCGATCGCGCTCCTTGCCATCTGGTCTTTCTCGCCTTCGATTGTCCATTCCCTCGGCGCTCTAAGCCTTTGCGCGCGAGAATGGGGCGGCCAAAGCGTACGTCGGAGCAAGCAGCGGCTGCTTGACGCCGTAATTGCGCTCGTGAGAAAGAATTTCGTCGATGCGTAGACGTCCAAAGTCTCACTCTGGGTGTTAGGATGGAATGCATTCGGCATCAAGATCATGCTGCGCACAAACGTGAAGCTGCACATAGAAGAGAGTGTTACCGAGCGAAGAGTGGATGTGCCGGTGCTGCCGAGGGATTTTTGTGGCACGTCCACGAGTATGTGTTTGGTGCTGGCTGTTCTGCATGTGATTGGTTGTAGGTTACTTGAGGCACCGTGCGAAGGAACGTCGCCAGAATTTTGGAATCAGTCGCGACGCAGTATCATCGAAAAATAACGCCAGCAGACGGTAGTCCATATGCATATGTCGTGTGATTCTCCATCAATTTCTTACAGCGGTAGCTGTTAGTGCCCCTTCCTGGCAAAAAGTGCTTGTGTAAAACGTAAAACACCACTCTACAGCAGAAGTACTGCTCTCCCTCTCCCCATCGTTCCTCACACACTGCAAAGCTCTCTCTCGCTCCCTCCTCCCCTTCCCCCTGTAGGCCGCCACTGTTCCGAAAAAAACATTTTTTCGGCTGGAACACTTTTCTGAAAGAGTGTTCCAACCGAAAAATTGACCGCATCTCCACGTGGTGAATGATGTTGCTTGGGGCGAAGCTCTGGTGGTGCTTGTCTGCGTAGACGCCGAGCCGCAGCATGCCGAGCCTTTTCATTCATGTCAGTAGGAGAATGTGTGGTTTTCTTCTTTTTCTTTTTTTAAGCAGACAGATGGGATGGCATCTCAGAACCCCCTACTCTTTTTTTTCTTCTTTTTCTTTGAGCCTTTTCATTCATGTCAGTAGGAGAATGTGTGGTTTTCTTCTTTTTCTTTTTTTAAGCAGACAGATGGGATGGCATCTCAGAACCCCCTACTCTTTTTTTTCTTCTTTTTCTTTGAGCCTTTTCATTCATGTCAGTAGGAGAATGTGTGGTTTTCTTCTTTTTCTTTTTTTAAGCAGACAGATGGGATGGCATCTCAGAACCCCCTACTCTTTTTTTTCTTCTTTTTCTTTGAGCCTTTTCATTCATGTCAGTAGGAGAATGTGTGGTTTTCTTCTTTTTCTTTTTTTAAGCAGACAGATGGGATGGCATCTCAGAACCCCCTACTCTTTTTTTTCTTCTTTTTCTTTGAGCCTTTTCATTCATGTCAGTAGGAGAATGTGTGGTTTTCTTCTTTTTCTTTTTTAAGCAGACAGATGGGATGGCATCTCAGAACCCCCTACTCTTTTTTTTCTTCTTTTTCTTTGAGCCTTTTCATTCATGTCAGTAGGAGAATGTGTGGTTTTCTTCTTTTTCTTTTTTTAAGCAGACAGATGGGATGGCATCTCAGAACCCCCTACTCTTTTTTTTCTTCTTTTTCTTTGAGCCTTTTCATTCATGTCAGTAGGAGAATCTGTGGTTTTCTTCTTTTTCTTTTTTTTAAGCAGACAGATGGGGATGGCATCTCGGAACCCCCTACTCTTTTTTTCTTCTTTTTCTTTTTTCATAATTTTTTTCATCTTTTTTTTTCCAATTTTTTTTTTTCCTACACGAGCACGTGAGCATGTGCTCACGTGCTCGTGAGCACGTGATCTCACGAGCAGAAGCAAGAGCACCCGACGCCGGGCCTACGGCGGACGGCGGACGGACATGGCTAGCCCCTAAGGAGCTTCGCCCCTAAAAAGGGCACATCTCTGAGTCCTTCTTCAACGCACGCAATGTCTCGCACAGTCATTCCACCAAAGCACACATCTCCTCACACGCGTCTCCTACATCGATTCCACTGTAAGCAAAGAACCCCTTTCAAACATTGTACAGCACACTAGCTAAAGACAAATCTCTTTCAACATGCTTTTCCACAATGCAGCGGCTACCGCCGTCAATAGCAGCACACTTTGTGTGGTTGTTTGCAACGTTTTTGTTTCTTTCGGTATAATGTGCAGTAGCAAAGCAAAGAAAACGGCATCAAATATATGCAAGGACGAAGATAGGCAAAAACAGGGCAGGTTTGCCTTCATTCTCGCGTTTATCCTGCGCTGTTTTCTTGTACACGGTGGACCAACTACTATCCCAAACTACTATGTGCAGCGGGATTGTGACTGTTGCCCCCGAGCAAAGTCGTGCTTCATGTGGTCATTCAGAACCTTTCGTTGCGTCACTATTACGGTGTCCGGAACACGTCTTTGACCAATGTGTTTAGCATCCTATACCACCCATACATTAAAAGTGGCCCTGAAGTGACAACGAATGTCGTCGCAGACGCCGGCGTGTCATGTCGAAACTCCCAGCAAAAAGCGCGAGCAAAATGCTAGAAGTCCCAGCAAAATGCTAGAAGTCCCAGCAAAAAGCGCGAGCAAACGTCACGGTCTTCGTGGTGTCCCAACTCCTGGCTGTCGAAGCTTCCGCGGACAGACAAGCCAAAAAGCGACCCACACCCGAATGGGCATCCGCTGCATCCAGCACCACTGCTGTGGTCACCAGGGGCGGTTTTAGAGGGTGGGTCCGGTTGCCCTGACCCCCCTCTTGATTTCTGCATGTGCAAAATTTAGGGCGTAAAACGAAGGAGAGGGGGAGGGGGTTCCTAAACATATGGTACGCTGACCAACACCTGACCCCCCCCTCAGGAAATTCCTGCATCCGCCCCTTGTGGTCCCTGGTGGGGGCTGGTGGAGGATTGTGGCTGGTGACAACAGGACATTGAGGCGTCTGTCCCTTTTTCTTTCTCCTTCACGAGTTTCCGTTTCTCAAACCATAGTATCAGGTTTCAATCATCATGTATAGCATGACACTTCTATGGTGTCTTCGGGTGGAGGTCGAGGGACCATGTTTTAGGACGCAGTAGACCCGCGAGGGGAAGAGCGTTGCAGGCATTACGTTCGCTATGTACGCACCTACGCTCGTCACCCGTGCCAAATATGCGCCTTCGCTGGGCCGTGGGTGTACGAATGGTGTACGACATTTTTCGGAGGAATGCTATTTCACGTGCTCAGAACGCAGCTCACAGCCCATTGAAGAAAGATGGCAGCTTGCGGAAGGAAACTAATGGAGTGATCTATACCCAGCCCTTCGTGGCATTAGGCGTACGATCGAAATTTTTAACGGCCGTTCTGCCTCTTGTCCTGCAGGACCTGTCCTTCATGACTGCTGCCAATGCGGGCAGTCGAGTCATCCTGGCCAACGACCCTGACGCGGACCGTCTGGCCGTCGCCGAGCAGCAGTCGACGTGAGGCCTCGATTAATTGATAATAATATTATAGGCACGTGCAAATATAGGACATTGAGTTCGAAGCGAATGGTGGTTTTGACCGAAATTAGAGTGCAGCTCTTGAAGAGGAGGAGGGCAGAGTACGGAGGGGAAGGTGGGCACACCCTCCCCTCCTCCTTTTCAAGAGCTGCACTCTAATTTCACATTACAGGGAATTGTAAGTGTCTTTCCTTTTTTTTTATATATTTCTAAAAGCGAGGGGTGTTCTGTCATGCTATCCACTTTTTTAATTTTGGTTTGCAGGGTGGGTGTGGTCTTGTTGGGTCCTTGTTTCCCATCCTTGTGGTGTCTTCTACCTTAGAAGGGTTCAGCCTGTCTTACTATGTTTACACAGCAATCACGGCAAAGGCATCTTTTTTTTTATTTCTTGTTGAACATTTACAGGGTGTCCCAAAAAATATTTGCCGTGTTGTTTTCATTGCAGAAACAAACTCTGCATTGCCAAATGCTCTATCTCCAACCAAGTGTAGGGCTATGGTCCGGACCAGATGCCAAAGTTTCAAGGCTTACCGTTATCTGGTTCAGAAGTTGTTATTTTTGACCGCTAGCAATAAAATTTGGGTGGAGACTGAGCATTTGGCTATGCATAGTTTATTCTTGAAATAAAATAAAAAAAAAATTGTGAGCACCCTGTATTATTTTTTGCTGTTTTCTGGTGTATAATTTCAGCGGTGTCTGAGACTTTCTATTGTGCTGTTCCTTTCTGTTTTCATTTTTCTCTTCCGAGTTCTCAAACCACGATGAATGCTGTTCTCTTCGTTAATTTAAATCGCCCCCCCCCCCATTTTTTTTTTTTTTTAATTTTTATGTTTTTGTGGGAAGCCCTCATGCGAAATACTTCAATGAAGCTAACTTTATTATTTCTTTTCTTTTTTATGTCACAGTGGCGAGTGGAAGGTCTTCACGGGCAATGAGATAGGCAGCCTGCTTGGGTGGTGGCTTTGGCGCTGCTTTCGAGAGAAGAATCCCGATGTGCCAGGTGAGCAGTCTGAAATGATGATAACTTTTGTATCAGATAACGATTACTTTGGAAACTTTCGCATCTGGTCCCAAGTGCTAGCTCTACATTTGGGCAAAGATTAAATGTTTGGCGATGCATAGGTAGTCTATAGTGAGGTGGTCAGTTAGGCGAGTCGGTACTGATTGAACACGGTTAGAGTAGGCACGAAAGGCTGGAACAAAGAAGAGAAACGCGTATAGACGACAGACGAGCGCGCTTGTCTGTCGTCTACACGCTTCTCTTCCTTGTTTCTGTCTTTTTGTGCACAACTTCAACCGTGTTTGTTGGTAGTCTATTTTCGTGGTGAGAAAAACATGGTTCTCTTTTCTCTCGAACACTTGGTACTAGCCAATACTGCCAAAGTTTGGTCAGAATGTCTAGAAAAGATGCTGTTTTTTGCTTCTAAATTTCTGTTGTGTATTGTTCAACGCCTAAAGATGTGGAGCTTTTTGCCACAGTCTGCGTAGAAACGACAGTGAGTGATGGCTGTTATTACACATAGTAACGCGCACTTTTATGTGTATCAACCCTTCGTTCACTCGGTCACACACGACACAGCCTCGAGGTCACCGAAGTATGTATCAAAGGGAACACATTTCATGCACGAGTCCCTGCCCAGGACTAAAGACAGGTACCGTTACGAGCGGTGCATTGCTTTACATCCGACAGCACATGCAAATCAAGTTCTATGGTGAAAAACGTGTACCGGCGTCTCCCGCCAACCGTAGAAGAATTGGAAGACTCTGCCGCCTAGCAAGAGCCGAGTGTGTGCACTTCGCCTGGCATCGTGGGCTTCCATGTGCGCTTGCATGTGCGAGTGCACGGGAGACGGAGTTTTTTGCCCGGTGCAACATGGACACGGCGAAAGCGGCTGGGGAGTCCCATTAACAGACCGTTTTCAATACCCCATCGAGTAACATTGGCGGCCACCATTTCTTGGGCACGGAGCTTACGACGGATCCGAGTGCCGACGCGGTGCTCGTCCTCATTGCGAGCTGAGACGAGTTCATGCCGAGTGCTGGCGCAGCCCTTGTGTTCACTAGGTTCTCAGAGTGCATGCTCAAACCATGGCGGATTTTGATAATTGGCAAAGCAGCTGTTAGATGGCTCACGCTTCCGAAAAGGGTATAGTACTGCTATCGCTGTAAACTAGTATGTATCTAATTTTCACGATTCTAAGCACTCCCCTCCCCCTTCTTCAAAACAGAAATACAAAAAAAAAAAAGATTGCACGCAAATGTAAGCATTTTCTTTGTACGCAAGAAAAATATAGATGGAGACAAGCGCGATCGTCCGTGCTACTGGTGCTCTGTCAGTCCCGAGTACTGCAGTGTGCGGCACTCACATTGCTGGTGCTCGGTTTAAACACCAGTTTACAGACGGCGGCATGTGATGTCCAAACAGCGCTAGCGCGGGCACATTGCCTAGCCTAGCCGTATTGGTGCGCAGCATTTGCCGACTGCAATTAGGCTCGACGAGTTTTGCGTGAGAGCCATTTCTCTTTCGTCGGCCTAGTTCGAGAGATTTGAGAGAGAATCAACATGAGTGCGAAGCGGACTTCATATAAGCTGAAGTTTAAACAAACTAGGATCGAGTTTGTGGAGGGAAGCAGCAACCACAACACCGCCGAGCACTTTGGCATTGACAGGGCTGGCGTGATCCGTTGGTGGAAACAATGGACACAGGCCTTCGAGGGTGCCGCAGCCCTGCAAGAAGTTTACAGGACCACGCAAGGGCCGACATCGTGAACTTGGGAAAAGGGTTCGAGAGTTTGTCCGCAATGAGAGACGAGGCGGCTTTGCTGTCGCGGCAGACGCAATCCAGCGGAAAGCAATGGAGATAACGATAAGATTGTAGATCCCCCGCACGGCGTTTCACGCAAGCCGAGGATGGGTTGAAAGAGCGATGAAGAGAAACGGATTTTCTCTTGGATGCAGAACCACGATATGCCGAAAGCTGCCGGTCGATTTTGAAGGGAAGCTCGTGGATTTTCAGCGGTATGTCAAGAAGATGCGCCGAGAGACCTTCTATGAACTTGGTCTAACCGGCAGTGCCGACGAGACTCTCGTGTACATCAATATGCCAAGAACATTGGCAATGAATGAAGTTGGTGCTCGGGGAGTGAGACTTCGTACTACCTGCTGTGGAAAGCAGCGGGTGACCGTCGTGCTGTGCATTGTAGCTGATTGCCGAAAGCTGCCACCTTACATCATCCTAAAATGAAAAAATGTGCCAAAAGATGAAACCTTTCCTGAGGGCGTCGCCGTTTGAGTCCAGGAGAAGGAATGGATGATTAGAGAACTGATGCTCGATTAGATTCAAGTTGCTTGGCAGAGACGCCCAGGAGCATTGCCCGCGGGACCCAAAGGCACAAAGTCGACGCTTGTGCTCGACGCATTCCGCGGACACCTTGCCCGGAGACGAAGGAGGAACTAGAAAAGAGCAACCGCGACTCCGTGGTCGTGCCAGGCAGGACGACCTCACTGCTGCACCCTTTCGAGGTCTCCGTAAATAAGCCCTTTAAAGAAAAAACTTGCGGCAAGTATACGAAGAATGTATCCGGAACCGGAACCAGGATTGGAAGAAGTCGTTGACGAGAAGGCCGCAAAAAGCCTCTCCCTTAACAGTTGCAACAAGGATCGCAGGTATTTAGAAGAGGATCTGAGCTGATGTTGTTGCGCATTCTTTCGAGAAATGCTGTGTCACGAACTGCCTCGATGGATCTGAGGATGGTATTTTGTGGGATACACGAAGTAGTGCGGGCAGCAGCTCGAGCGGCGGCACAGAGGACTTTCCTTCGTTGTCGAGTGGCAGCGAAAGTGAGTGATAGTGGCAACACAGTGGACTGTCTGAAGTGATGTGGCAAGCCAACTATACTCCTTGTTTGTTTTTAAGTTCCTTGTATTATTTATTTTTTGTATTTTATTAAATAAAGTGTCATTTCTTATGAAAAGTTGTACCGTTTTAGTGGATGGGGAAAAAAAAGGGGGGCACTCCGAATTTAGTAAATACGGTAGTCACAAATGTCATATAACACAATTTTTTGGCTGTGCATGGTTAGATGAAATGTCTTTTATTTCTGATATTGTTTTGCACTCTGTAATTACAAATGACAGAAATATAGCTGAAATTGCAACCATTCTGTACTCCGTTTCAGTTTAAGCACGAGTGTACCAGCAAGACTGAGCACCGACTTTTCGGCAGGCATCCCTTGCCAAGCATGCCTGCTCGTGCAGTGCAAGCATCATTCGGGGCAACGTGCTCATAGCTTTGATTTCGTTTGCGCATGAAGTGAAACAAATTATAGACTGCAAAAAAAAAAAATGAGCTTGCCTTTTGTTGGTGTCACGCATTTTACTTCAGTAGCCTGTGTGCCCTATATACTTCTCAAAAGTCGGTGCCCCCGGCGCCGGCAGCATGAATTTCACAAAATCCGCACTTACTGTGTTGTTGAGTTCGAGGGCCATGCGACGATTACTCGGCGACGTGCCAACCCACTACCACCTCCTCAAACGCACCCAAAAAGTAGCTAGCGAAAGATGAATAGCAGAACAATTAAAGTTTTCCCTTTGAAGATGCATAAACACCGGGATAGAAGAAATGGAGTCGCGTAGAACCACATGCAACGGGCAGTCCCAACCAGTGCCTGCAGGGGGATATTGTTTCTAGCTCTGAAGGCAGACTAGCAACCAGAAAGGAGCAAGCTCCCTCAATTCCTCCTCTCCATTCAAAAGAGAGGGAGACCCTTCTCCTTTCTGTGGGGAGTGGCTCAGGGACCCTCTCCTGTTGGTAGAGGAGGACAGAAGAGTGTGAGAGGAAATGGAGAGAAGGAAACTGGTAATCGGCTTTCTGCCCGGCAGAAGACGATTCTGTAGATTCTGTAGCAGCATCTGAGATTGTAAAGGAGCTCTATGGTCCTTTATAATCTATACATTGATGCTGTAAAGCAGTTCAGGGGCCTACACATATTAGAGGGTGTTTGGCTCGTAGTTGTGCATCGAGGGATTCTCCAAAATAGTGCTTAAACTGGGAAAACACTTTACTTATAGGGGCAGGGACGGCCGAGAAGCTTTGTGCGCTCAGAAGCCCATGAAGGTCTTCTCAGGAACCAGGTCTGAGAACCCAGGCTATGGCTGTTGAAGCCTATTTTCGTGTCTTAGTGATAGTACCTCCGAATGATTGCTATTTTGGGTTTGATTTTGCACAGTGTCATGTTGCATCATTGTAGTCTAGCTTATATAGCTTTTTTCTTTTTTTTTTTTTTTTTTAAATTTTCAGCCAAGGATGTTTACATGATCTCCAGCACCGTGTCTTCCAAAATTCTCAGTGCCATTGCTGCAAAAGAAGGCTTCAACTTTGTGGTATGTTGCCATTTTATTAAAATTCTCTCCCCCTCCCCCCCCCCTCCCATCTTTCTCTTGGCGCATGAATGATAGTTGCCAGTGTTTCTCTTGTGATGTGCCTGATTGTTGTGATTTTATTTTGGGCTGCTGACATTTTGGAACTCTCGCTAAACCCTGCCTGCTTGATTAAACATACTTTTTGAAACTGGAAGGTATTCGTTGAAACTTGCTTGTTTTTCAGTATGTTTTCCTTATTTTTTTTTTAAGCATTGTCATCTGGGACTTTGCCACCTTCATTACCTCCAATATTTCTTTTTGAAACCTGTTTTGTAAAACCTACATCGTGAAACTTCCACAGTGAAAGCGAAACTTTTCACTGCTGACTTCCGTCTTGTGCAGGAAACTCTGACAGGCTTCAAATGGATGTGCAACAAAGCACACAACCTGATCAAAGAGGGCAAGACTGTGCTGCTAGCTTTCGAAGAAGCTATCGGTAAGCACACAGTCCAATGCTCCTTTTTTTGGGATGACGACAGTCTCGGAAATTATTTTAAGTAGTAACGGTTCCAAAAATAAAAATCTACTCGTGTATATGATGGTTCTCCACGGCCGGGAAAGTCAGCGCAGAATAAATTGCTGCAAGAGAGCTGCTTCTTGTTTTATCTATTGGACCCCAAAAGCGTGTCAGTTGCTACATTTTCCTGGATCGCACCTCTTTGTTTTGCACTCTCCCGGAAAATGTTTTTGCAAGGTTCTGCTGTCTTTATGTTTTGATGCACCTTTAAATACGGGGCCCATCGATGTTATCAAATGTATAAGACTTAACGTATGTGCTGAGAATTTCTTTCTTGAGGACAGCACAGTCTCTTTGTGGCTTCTAAAACCTGACCACCATCCAGTTGCTCTAGCCACGTGCCACCCCTTGTCTCATTGTGGTTTTTCTCGCACCATGTTGCCTGGAACGCATTAACGACCGGTGCATTTACTGCATCCTCAAATGTGGCCCCTGAGTTTCCGCCTGATGACATCGTGAAACTGTCGTGCCACGATCTTGGCGGTGGCTCCACACCGGAGGGGGGTGCGGCTGGCACCTGTCCTTCTGCAGGTCTTTCCAGTGATTATAGTTATATTTCAATAACACGCTGTTGCGATGAGGAGATGCATTATAACAAGCCTCCCTCCTCTGTTACTTTCTGCAAGCAATTTCGGTTGGAGAACTTTCGTTTCGCACGCATACACAGTCTCGTCGCATCCCGGATTCTCGTTGTCGACGAGCCCCGCGACTTGCCGTCGGTGCGGCCTTTCGAAGGAGTGGCGCTTCCAATTTCGCAGGCTACATGTGCGGAACGACTGTCCTGGACAAAGACGGCATCAGCGCGGCCATGTTTGTAGCACAGCTAGTGGCCTACCTGGAGACGCAGAACCTCACTCTCTTCGATCAGCTCTGCGCCGTCTACGACAGGTGGGACCCTTGCTGTCGCTCCTTGCGGGCCGATTAATTCATTGTTGCGTCGAGTTACTATATTTACTGACGGGATGAGTAAGCCAGAGAGGAGCTTCAGTCGTCTCACCTCCGGCGCAAGCGTCCTACCTTCGATAAAACTTGGGCGTCTCGCGTGCCTCAAGTGTGCATGCTCAGCCAAAGCACGACGAAAGGCAATGAGCGCATGCTGGAGGCGTTTGAAAGAGACGCCCCAATGTTGTCATTCTATTAGTGACTACAGTGCGATCCACTTATAACGATAATGAGAAAACCCGAAAATCAATTGTTATAACTAGGGTTCGGAGTTTTCGGTTTAAACCGATCAAAGTACGCCGAATCCAACTTCGAAAATTCGGTTTTAACTGAAAAAGGTCAGTTTGTAGGTTTGGCGTTTTCGGTTTAAACCGACAAAAACCGATAAAAGTATGTCTAATGCATCTTTTAAAATTCGGTTTTCACCGAAAAAGGTCAGTTTTTCTAGGGCCGCATCGAGGTGAGCGGGGGGAAGGTGGGGGGAGAGAGTGTGCTTTGCAAGGTTCGACGTTGTGTGAGGTTTTTTGCTTCATGCACTTCAGGGGACATCAAGGAAAGCCCTTACACCTTTCTTAACACCCTCTCTCAAACTTCCCTCTGGTTGAGAACTATATACAATGGATTTGTTTTGCCATTCTATTGGTTCCTGAAGGGTCATCGCCTCAGACGGTTACGTCGTCAGAACGGGAAGGATGAAGATGCGCGCTGAAGATTATACCCACGAATTCCACGATTTTTGAGGTGTGTCATGACAGAAGTTTCAGCGAAGACCACGTATGTATCTGTGGTGTTATTCTTTGAGTGATCACAAGTATCGGAGCTACAAGGATCATCTGGTCCGGTGTCCGATGATGTTTTCTTTATATTCACCGAAAAAAAAAAGGTAAACCTTTGTGGGCATAAATATACACCGAAAAAAAACGAAAATTCAATTTGAAAATGAACACCGAAAAAAGTACGCCGGATTTTGAAAAAACAAAAACCGAAAACGCGGAACCCTAGTTAGAACCGATTATTGTTGTATCTGGACTAGAAACTGGTCGTTTCTTGTCTAGAAACTCTATAAACTGATCGTTATCAGCATTATATCGTTATAAGTGGATTGCACTGTATAATGCTTTGGACAAGCGCCTCTCAGCTGTTGGAGAAAAACAAACCAAATTTAGGCACAAAGGAATTTACCTGGAACTCTTTCGAATGAATGCATTATTTACAGGACTTCGCTACTGCCTCATCGCTGGGCAATTATTTATTTATTTATTTGTTTATTCAAAATACCTCAAAGGCCTTTTGGCATTATATGTGCCATACAGCTTGGTAAAAAAAATTAACAAAAGAGAAATGAAATTAGTACACATGAACCAAAAATTGATGAGCACACTCTGCAGAACATATTGACATAAAAATTTATACATAATAATAGCATTTGGGCATTTAATAGGAGTAAATATAATGCATAGACATGAAATAAATTCAACTCTCAAATATCTCGTAACACAACCTAAAACATTTTGTCTATGAACGCACAGTAGTGTGTTATGTAATGAAAATGGCGGCTCATTTTGAGCGAACATTTTCTGGATTTGAAATAGAAACAACGGCTTTGGGAAGATGGTTCCGGAGTTTGATGGCGCATGGCAAGGAAGAGTTATTGAATGCTAATGTTGACCGAAAAAGATGTGTGAAGCTCCTAGTGTTAAAGTTATGTGATTCTTTATTAATGCATTCAATGGTGCAATATGTATCTAGCTACATAATCTGTGAATTAAGGGAGGAAGTGGGTTCTCAAAAAATATTTTTTGTTTATTGGTCTATCTCAATGATTTTTCGCACAGGCATGCAGTTTATTGTGCTGAGTTCATAACTGCAATCAGATTTCAGATATCTCTTCTTTGTCCAAAGTTATCAACAAAATAAAATATTAATTAGCTAATTTTAGGAAAAGTTTTAAAAAACCTTATTAAAATTTTAATGAAAAAGGGTATCAATTGATTCCCAAAGAAATGCCATACAAGCTAAAGCTATTTTTATTTCTTTAGCAGCATATAATCATGTAAAAAAATTAAAGTGAATAGAAGACATACAATAGCGGCTATAACAATGTCTAATAATGAAATGCCAGTTTTATATACCACAAAATATCATAATAAAAATAGCTTTAGCTTGCAGTCTAGTTCATTCCAAAGAAAATAGTACCAAGTTTATGAAAATCGGTTGAGCGCAAGTGAATCAAAAAGCCTTCCTGGCCGGAGAAGAGGCTAAAAAAACCAAAGCTGAGAAAATCGACTTTGAAATTTGGGTATGCATAACTTACAACATTGAAGCTTTAGATGGGTGGAATGCCTTTGGTTTGAATTTCATACTAAGGGAGAGACACTGGTAGGGATCAGCCCCATATGCAACAATTGGTTAGCCCTCAGAAGGGCTTTTTTAGGGGACGCGGGGACGTTTTCAAAGCACCAGCTTGTGAATGGCCGCGGCCATTCCGCACTGCTCACATTTGGCGGTCGCGAAGAACATGTTCAACACGTTCAAATCCACGATCACGAACTGTGTGCCGAAATCTCTCTTTATCCTTGACAGTGACATTGAGGAGGTCTAACTTCCGTCGTGTGGCAGACTTCGCGGCCAAATCCTCCTTCATCTCGTCAGCCCGCACCGCACGTTGAGCAGTTTCGCTTGCCGTGTAGAAATGCGAGTCGAATCGTGACGCACCAGGACCGAAGCCGTCGTCTTTTTCATTGCTCACATCAGGGGCGGGCACCTCGGAACACGATGCAGCTGCTGGCAGCTGAACTTGCCGCATGTCCGCCGCAAGCAACGCGGCTGGCGATGCGAGCGAAGTCCTCTTGTTCTACGCCCGACGCTTCCGCTTGCCGTACGCACGCTGCGTTGAAAGCTTCACGCTAGGCATTGCGATCACTACCGATGTCTCCTAAAGACGTCGAGCTAAACGAAGCAGGCGAACGCCGAAAAATAACGTTCTTGAAGTCAAAACGCAACCGCTAGCAGACGACAAACAACGATATTGGCTGCTCCCGACCCCTTCCGCGCCACGAGGAAGGAGACGAGGGAGAGGAGAATCACATATTTCAGGAGAGGAAGCATGCGCTTCGGCCAATAGCGACAGCGCTCGCTGCGGCCCGTGCTTCTTAGCCAATCGATAGCTCGGTTTCTTTCTCCGGGGAAACGCGGTATTCTGTGCTTTCCCCGGGCGGACGCCATTTTTTATGGCGCCAAAAATGTAGACAAAGAAGCAAGCTTTCGAACAAGACCAAAATGGCCGCGAATGGGCGCGCACCGGCGGAGCGCGGAGGGCGCGCGTTTCGACGTCGGTTTTCTCTTTCGGGGAGGTTTTGGGCGCGTTCCACGCGACGTAATTATCGTTTTTTTTATACTTTCAGTTTGAATTATGCTATAATATTTTGGAGAGAGGTGCTTGGATATGTATGGCACCCAAATACTGGATTTTTAAAAAATTAACTTTTTCGCGATTTTTTGCATTTTTAGGACCCGCGTCCCCCGTTAAGCTTATGAGCAAAATTGTGTGCCACGCTTCCAGCAAAGAAACCGAATCATTTTGTTTTGTTAATGATATGCTCTCGAAACATGAATATGATGACAAAATAAAATGGGCGGCTCGATTTTAAGCAGATTAAATCTTGTTAATTGAGTCGGCTTGATGACGAGACCAGATAGCGGATTCATATCCTAATTTTGGGCGGACATAAGTTTTGTGCGACGGCTGGGTCGCCCAGTTATTTCGACCTTTGTAGTCTCCCTTTGACATCGAGCAGATTCTCTTTTCTTGTGCTCCTTGCACCTTGACAACACCGGGACTTGTGCCACACTTCGATGAACAGGTACGGATACCACACCTGCAACAACTCGTACTACATCTGCCATCACCAGCCGACGATCCGCAAGATGTTCCAGCGCCTACGGACCCAGCGGGGCAAGGATACGGTAGGGCTGCGCTTGTGCAATGTTAATAACCGTCGTATCTCATTTTTGTTAAGCCTTTGCATTCTAGGCCTGGCTACAATAGGTTTTTTAGTTTTTTTTTTTTTTTTTACTTTTTGGGTTGCACCCTGAAAGGTCAACCCATACTTTATTTTAATCCAATTGGCTTCAAATTTTAAGTGTACTATCTCTGCTATCTCTGGGGGTATTAGGGTAATCATATTTTGCACAAACGTTCCTCTGATGCAAACAGACTTGAGGAAAGCAATCTTCTTCATATTACCCCTGTTAATATGAAGTATTTATTAGAACAAATTGTATCCATCACACATTAACATACACTCTTCCGATTATTCTAAACCAGCTTAGCGTAAAAAATATTGAAATTAACAGTATATCAGTGAGCATGTTACATGATGTTGCCATGTGCATAGAGTTTACTCTTACCCCGAGTGTAAAACATAAGGAGGCCAACATGACCTTGCCGAACATTCGAGGCTGGACTCGTGCGCTACTCAGGTGTCCCACCGACGCTGCAACGTTTGTTGCTGTTTTATAGACGCTCTTTCTTTCTTATGTTTCTGGCACAAGTTCGCCGACTAAAGGGATGGTGAACCGAAATTTGGATTTAAAAATAAACAATGCAGGAGCTGTAGTCGGGACGCTACAATCCCTACAACACTACTTGTAAGGCGATATCTCGAATGGACGGCCGTATTTTTCGGAAAAAGAGGTCGAGATTGAACGAGGTCGACGAGGCGCGTGATGTAGAGATATCTCGTTTCCTCCTCTCTTCGCTTTGCTCCCTCAAGGCGGCGAGGCGCAGAAGACGCGAGGCCGTTCCCTCTCCTTCTCGGAGAAACATGACGTGACATTTCTGTCAAATGCGCCTCCTTTTTTTTGAAAAATACAATCATCCGTTCGAGATATCGCTGTATGAGTGATGTTTTGGTGCTTGTAGCATCCCGTTGCACGCTTCTGCCGCCGTGTTTCGTGGAATCCAGATTTCGGTTCAGCATCCCTTTAAACCTTTATTTTCAATTTACACTCGTCAAGCCTTTTCTATCCGCAACAATATGTTTTTCAACCCTATTGTCCGATTTCAGCAACAACTTCTTATGTTTTTTTTGTTCCTTTTTTCAGTCTGTAAAGTGTGCTTTTTTTTCTTTTTTTTAAAGTACAGGAAAAATAGGCATCTTCACATAACAAGCTGAAATTTTTATCAAAGGTGTATTCTGGTGGTAGAACTTACATTGTGAAATTTCGAAGGTATGGGTAGCGTCATTCTTGTTAAAAATTAGAAAAACGTTCATTACGTTTTTAGTGTCAAGACTGAGTTGTTCGAGAGAAGAATGACTCTTGGGCAACCCAATCATCCCTGTTGGTACTCTCACTTCACAAGAGCGGAGCTACAATTTAAAATTTTGCGTGATAAAATTCACTAAAATACATGTTTGACAAACTTAAAAGTAAACATTTGACAGAGATCTGTCTGGCTGGGAGTAATTAATTATTAAAAAGTTCAAGCACCAACGAAGCCCTTCTATAGGGTACCTATGTTTCGAGGCCAATTCGGCCTCCTCTTCAGGGGCGACTATGGCTATCGCCGTTGAGGAGCAGTGTACTTTTCTTTTTCTTTTACGGTGGGTATCTGGTCTTCTTCATCTTCTACAGCTGTAGAAGATGAAGAAGACTAGGTACCCACTGTAGAAGAAAATGGAAAGGACACTGCTCCTCAACAGCGATAGCCGTAGTTGCCCCTGAAGAGGAGGCTGAATTGGCCTCGAAACGTAGGTTCCCTATAGAAGGGCTTGGTTGGTGTTTGAACTTTTTAATAAATAATGTTTGACAAACATTTGAGCTCTCTACATACAAATTTTAAAAAAATGTTTTCGGTTAGTTTTACTGCTTGCCCCTCAATTTATGCTGCCCTAAATGTGAAGGGGGAAGGGAGGGGAGGGAAGGGGAGGGTAATCTGTTAAACGCATGACTGCATTTCAAAACGTGGTCCACTGCTGCCACATTTTTGGGGGCTTGGGACCAGTCTAGCTCATTATAAGCAGCTTCTTTCCCTTGTCTTTGTTTTGTAAAAGTAAAAAAAAAGTTACTATTATTACACTATTGTGAGGGAGCTTTTTTTTTTGTTATTTTAAGATTGCAGTTTACCCTGGTGCATATTAATGTTTATTGTTTCTCATCTTGCGTTGGCAGTACCACCTTCGTCTGGGATCCTACAAGATCAAAAACGTCAGGGACCTCACAACCGGCTACGATGACACGCAGCCAGACAAAAAGGCCGTGAGTACTAAATTAGATTCTTATTTTCAGTCTGTGTGTGTGGGTTTTACTAATTAAAGACCTGGGGACTAAGATAGGTGTGAGCCTCGGAATTGCATTAAGCGTGACAAAGCACTATTTGAAGTGATTAGACAAGAATACAACTCAGCCGAATGTATCAGGCGCATCAGGGAATTGATGCATTTCAACTAGGCCAGGGGTTCCAAATGTTCCGACCTCGAGGAATAACTCTTTTTGCTCATTAATAGCCGAGGAATCTTTTCCTGTCTTTGCACTGATGCAATAAGGCGGTGCAAAAGCATGTAGACGTTGCACACAGTAATGCACATTCTAAGGGTTGTTTGGCACATACAGTCGCCGACCGATTTTTCGGACACTTTCGATTATTCCCACGTTTTCGCCCAACTGTCACTTACCTTATAGAGATAATGTAACATTGTCCAAAATTTTGGACGCCATAAAGCTTGTTGCTTGACATTTCTGACATAATTTGCATGATTTCCTCAGTTTACAGCCACAAAACAGCCACCGCGATATCGCCGCGAGCTTAGTTGCCACCATTTTGTTTGTTTTGATTTTGCCCTGCATTCTCGAAATCACTTCTCTTCGTGAGCAAACGCTTTGGAATTACATTTTTTTTTCTGCGTGTGCGTGCAGTGCATTTTTTAGCTTTCTCCCCTTCGGAATCACTTCTCTTCTCTCAAGTTTGTTCGCAATTTGAGCTTTTGAAATTTTCTTTCTTTCCTACTTCTTCATGGGGGGAAGGAACAGGCTAAATGATTGTTTGCGCGTTTTTGGAAGCCTTCCCGGGGGGAAAATGTTCGATATAGCCAATATGTTGTTCGTTATAAAAAGTACTTTTTACATGGATTTTGTATTTAAAATTTTCGTGAGTTCGATATCAACAATAATTCGCTGTACGTGGGTTCGTTCTAAACGGGTTTCACTGTAATTAATTATTAAAAAGTTCAAACACCAACCAAGCCCTTCTAAGGGAACCTACGTTTCGAGGCCAATTCGGCCTCCTCCTCAGGGGCGACTACGGCTATCGCCGTTGAGAAGCAGTGTACTTTTCTTTTTCTTTTACGGTGGGTATCTGGTCTTCATCTTCTACAGCTGTAGAAGATAAAGAAGACCAGGTACCCACCCTAGAAGAAAATGGAAAGGACACTGCTCCTCAACAGCGATAGCCGTAGTTGCCCCTGAAGAGGAGGCTGAATTGGCCTCGAGACGTAGGTTCCCTATAGAAGGGCTTGGTTGGTGTTTGAACTTTTTAATAAATAATGTTTGACAAACATTTGAGCTCTCTACATACAAATTTTAAAAAAAATTTTTCGGTTAGTTTTACTGCTTGCCCCTCAATTTATGCTGCCCTAAATGTGGAGGGGGAAGGGAGGGGAGGGGGGGGGGGGGGGGTAATCTGTTAAATGCATGACTGCATTTCAAACATGGTCCACTGCTGCCACATTTTGGGGGCTTGGGACCAGTCTAGCTCAGTAAAAGTAAATAAAAGTTACTATTATTACACTATTGTGAGGGAGCTTTTTTTTTTTTGTTATTTTAAGATTGCAGTTTACCCTCGTGCACATTAACGTTTATTGTTTCTCATCTTGCACTGGCAGTACCACCTTCGGCTGGGATCCTACAAGATCAAAAACGTCAGGGACCTCACAACCGGCTACGATGACACGCAGCCAGACAAAAAGGCCGTGAGTACTAAATTCGATTCTTATTTTCAGTCTGTGTGTGTGGGTTTTACTAATTAAAGACCTGGGACTAAGATAGGTGTGAGCCTCGGAATTGCATTAAGCGTGACAAAGCACTATTTGAAGTGATTAGACAAGAATACAACTCAGCCGAATGTATCAGGCGCATCAGGGAATTGATGCCTTTCAACTAGGCCAGGGGTTCCAAATGTTCCGACCTCGAGGAATAACTGTTTTTGCTCATTAATAGCCGAGGAATCTTTTCCTGTCTTTGCACTGATGCAATAAGGTGGTGCAAAAGCATGTAGACGTTGCACACAGTAATGCACATTCTAAGGGTTGTTTGGCACATACAGTCGCCGACCGATTTTTCGGACACTTTCGATTATTCCCACGTTTTCGCCCGAACTGTCACTTACCTTATAGAGATAATGTAACATTGTCCAAAATTTTGGACGCCATATAGCTTGTTGCTCGACATTTCTGACATAATTTGCGTGATTTCCTCAGTTTACAGCCACAAAACAGCCACCGCGATATCGCCGCGAGCTTAGTTGCCACCATTTTGTTTGTTTTGATTTTGCCCTGCATTCTCGATACCACGTCCTACGCAATAAACAAGCTGGGTTGAGGCTATAGTCGGGTTTTTCGGTTCTGCTATAAACCAACATGGCCGCCGTCTGCCCATTCTTATGGTTCTTCCAATTGTTCTCGTGGTCCGTGTTTTTCGGGTGCGTTGCGAGAAGAGTGGCCGTTTGCCGTTTTTGTAGTCTTTGAGCGCGAAGGTTTTTTGGCCGGTAGGCTTAATATTGAAGCGAGCTTGGTGGACTAAACATTGTCTCCAAACAGTGCCAAATGGCACCAACTTCAACTTCGCTGTGTGTGCCAACGAAGATGCCGACAAAGCGCAGCACCATGATCAAACAGGTCAACGAACAAGTGAAAAGTGAACAATACAAAGCAGAAGTTGCACGAGAACTTAAACTTGACATCAATGCAAGTGGAAAGTGGCTAATACGCTGCAGAATATGCGTGAAAATTTGATAATTTAGGCTGAAATTGATATTTTCGGACCACTTGAATATTCTGACAATTTCGGGGTCTCCTCCGAGTCCGAAAAATCAGTTGGCGACAGTAGTGCATGTTCATTCTTGTGAAAAACGTTTTTAGTGTCAAGGCCGAGTTGTTCGAGAGAAGAATGAAATGACTCTTGGGCAACTCAATCATCCGCGCTGCTATTCTCACTGCACAAGAGCGGAGCTACAATTTAAAAATTTGTGATGTAAAATTCACTAAAATATATATTTGACAAACATTTGAGCTCTCTACATACAAATTTAAAAATGTTTACAGCTATGTGATGCATTTTTAAACTGGATTATTAGAGCTATAGGCTTAGGCATGCCTTCAACATGCATCAGTCAATGTGCTCTTTACCGTTATCTTAGTGTAGCATTGAATATTTGCAATGAAAAAAGGTAAAAAAGATGCTACAAGGGGGGGTTTTGTGTTTATGATCTCACGCATGGGCACATTGCTTTCCAACGGGAGAATCTAAAAACTGGACAGTAAGCGAAAGGAACGGGTGCACGCACTCAAATGTGCGTGCAGTGCCGCTGTTAAATTATTCAATGACCGATACGTAAAGTACCTACTATAATTAATTATGGAGGACAAACTTTAGCTTTTCAGGCAGCAACAATTTTGAATCATGAAAAACTCAAATTAGTTTTTGATGTTCTAACATGCAAATTTAAATGAGATTGTAAAACAAATTCTTCCAGTGCTCTCACATTTTGTTAGCACCTGTTCACCTTTCTTATATACTGTAAACGACTTAATTTTCGTGGGCTCAAATTTTTGCAAATCGGGCCAAAGTTGAAAATTTGAAATTATTCGCGGGTTCTAATTTTCGCGAATCGAGTGTAGCTTCCGTAGCGTTCACATATTGCCCGAATTGTTCGCGGGACGTATTTTTCGCGAATTGTAGGCAATTCGCAAAATTCGCGAAAATTAGGTCCTCGCGGAAATTTAGTCGTTTACAGTATTCACTGTCATTGTTTTCATTCACTGTTATTGTGCAAAGAGTGTTATTATATTTTAATTTTAGGGGCGAAGCTCCTTAGGGTCTAGCCTTGTCCGTCCGTCCGTCCGTCCGTCCGTCCGTGCTCACATCGATTGCCATCCCATCTGTCTTCTTAAAAAAAGAAAAATGTTTGCGCAGTCGACAGGATTCGAACCTGTGCGGGGAGACCCCAATGGATTTCTAGTCCATCGCCTTAACCACTCGGCCACGACTGCGGGACGAGTAGGGGGCTCTGAGATGTGGTAGTAACTCAAGAGCTGGGGATGTCATGGATGAAACGTTGCATGTAGCCGCTCAACGTCTATACAGGAGAGGGTGCTGCGGTCAATTGCGTATATAATCGCGTTAAACTTTGCATGCATTGGCTCAACGTTTATAGACGAGGGGGCGCTGCGGTCAAATGCTCAAATGCATATATAACCACGTTCCATACCACACATTCTCTTTCCGACATGGACCGTTGACTTAAGCGGTGGAGATGCGTTCTCACGGCTCCTAGCGGATCCAAGCTGATCCGCTAGAAGAACCACTGGCTCTGCATTTCACCAACCATAAAGCAGTAATAATGAAGTCGAAACGCAACCTGGAACTCAGCACTACCTATGAGCAATAAAAAAAAAATCAGCACCGTCAGCACTACCTATGAACAATAAAATCAGTATCATCAGCACCACCAGAGCTTCGCCCCAATCAACATCATTCGCCACGTGGAGATGTGGTCATTTTTTTCTTTCTCATTTTAGCAACACCTATTCGACGGATGTTTCACCATTGACCCTAATATAAACTTGCGCATAACTTTCATGTTTTAAACTATTGGACTATTCCGTGAAAATGTATAAAATTCTATGTCTGTAGTGTGTCTAGGTTATTGATTATTGATTATGAATCATTTAGGTTATTGTTTGTGATTTGATTTGGCTATTGAACCTATTTGAAATTTCTGTATGGTGTATTTTTGTATTTGTTCTTTTTCCTTTGGGACTTTTTTCTGTATGATGACTGCTGCATACCAAGAGGGGGCTAAGGCCTTGTAAGGCACTTGTGCCGTTTGCCTTACAAGTGTTTGTGGAACAAATATCTGCAAACACAAATAAAAAAAAAAAAATTGGGCCACAGCTTGCGCCATTTGGCCGGTGGCAGTGGTGGTTCAGCGGCGGTTGGCTTTGCCGCGTTATGAGGTTGGGCTGTGGGAAAGCCAAACTGCCAAGCTCCCCTTCAACGTGCGTGTGCCTCTGATTTCATCCAAAAGCGTGTTTAGAGCTATTGTAAAGTTCCGAAAGAAGCCCACCTAAAATGAAGAGGTAAATAGTGAAAATCATGGAGTGGGCTATATTTGGGGGTGCCACAGCAAAACTTTATCAAAAATTAATGATGAACACCTTGGCACAGGCTACAAACTACAGACGCGGGAACTGACACTGCAGATCACGGACATTGCAAATTCACGTTTCACGATGCGATAAACACGCAGGAATTCGCTACAAACTCGTGTGTCACGGGAAAGGATTTCACAGGTTGCGGACGCAGCCGACTCACCTTTCATGGTGCGAAGGACCTGTGGAAACCCGCCGAGAACTCTCATCTCCCGGGAACGGATAACGCATATCACGGACGCAGCAGATTCAAGTTTTAAGGTGCAATAAACACGGGGGGAGCCCGCTGCAAACTTGCCTGTCACAAGAACCGATATTGCCCGCGCAGATCGCGGACAAAAATGCGAGAATCCGCTACAAACTCGTATACCTATTACGGGAACAAATAAGTGCAGATTGTGAACGCAGCAGAATCATATTTTACGATGCAATAGGTATACACGCGGGACTAACTCGCGTGGAATCGAGATTGCCGTGCGGTCAAATGCTCAAATGCATATATAACCACGTTCCATACCACACATTCTCTTTCCGACATGGACCGTTGACTTAAGCGGTGGAGATGCGTTCCCACGGCTCCTAGCGGATCCAAGCTGATCCGCTAGAAGAACCACTGGCTCTGCATTTCACCAACCATAAAGCAGTAATAATGAAGTCGAAACGCAACCTGGAACTCAGCACTACCTATCAGCAATAAAAAAAAAATCAGCACCGTCAGCACTACCTATGAACAATAAAATCAGTATCATCAGCACCACCAGAGCTTCGCCCCAATCAACATCATTCGCCACGTGGAGATGTGGTCATTTTTTTCTTTCTCATTTTAGCAACACCTATTCGACGGATGTTTTACCATTGACCCTAATATAAACTTGCGCATAACTTTCATGTTTTAAACTATTGGACTATTCCGTGAAAATGTATAAAATTCTATGTCTGTAGTGTGTCTAGGTTATTGATTATTGATTATGAATCATTTAGGTTATTGTTTGTGATTTGATTTGGCTATTGAACCTATTTGAAATTTCTGTATGGTGTATTTTTGTATTTGTTCTTTTTCCTTTGGGACTTTTTTCTGTATGATGACTGCTGCATACCAAGAGGGGGCTAAGGCCTTGTAAGGCACTTGTGCCGTTTGCCTTACAAGTGTTTGTGGAACAAATATCTGCAAACACAAATAAAAAAAAAAAAAATTGGGCCACAGCTTGCGCCATTTGGCCGGTGGCAGTGGTGGTTCAGCGGCGGTTGGCTTTGCCGCGTTATGAGGTTGTGCTGTGGGAAAGCCAAACTGCCAAGCTCCCCTTCAACGTGCGTGTGCCTCTGATTTCATCCAAAAGCGTGTTTAGAGCTACAGTCGACTCTCGTTAATTCAAAATCTTTTAATTCAAACTTTCGGATAATTCAAACTAACGTGCAGGTCCCATCCTATGCATCTCTATGGGAAGAAACTCCTGATAATTCAAACTTTGCTTTATTCAAACAAATTTTCGGCCCCCCTCGAGTTTGAATTAATGAGAGTCGACTGTATTGTAAAGTTCCGAAAGAAGCCCACCTAAAATGAAGATATTGCGATCACGCAGATCGCGGACAAAAACACGGGTATCCGCTACAAACTATGTCACGGGAACGGATACCGCAAGTTGCGGATGCAGCAGATTCGCATTTCACGGTGCACCATATATGCAAGAATAACTTGCGTGTTATGGGAGCAGATATTGCGATCACGCAGATCGCGGACAAAAACACGGGTATCCGCTACAAACTATGTCACGGGAACGGATACCGCAAGTTGCGGATGCAGCAGATTCGCATTTCACGGTGCACCATATATGCAAGAATAACTTGCGTGTTACGGGAGCAGATATTGCGATCACGCAGATCGCGGACAAAAACACGGGTATCCGCTACAAACTACCTGTCACGGGAACGGATACCGCAAGTTGCGGATGCAGCAGATTCGCATTTCACGGTGCACCATATATGCAAGAATAACTTACGTGTTATGGGAGCAGATATTGCGATCACGCAGATCACGGACAGAAACGCAGGAACCCGGTATGAACCCACTTGTCAAACGTGCTGGTACAGCAAAATTGCTTGGTTGATGCAATTCCCGCCGCACATCGCGTGACGTCCGACGGGAATGGGGGGTGGGTGATGTTTCAGAATTTTTACGTTACAGATATTTAGCCAGAAAAATGGGATGGGCGATCTCTGATGGCAGGCATTCTCTCGGAACTTTACGGTAGCACTTTCTTTTTGGGAAACGTGCTTTCATTGGACGGAGCACATTTTACATGTCGAGTATCTGGAGACAGAAGTTGGAGCAGACAAGGTTTTCCAATGCCATTCTAGGTGCTGCCCACCAGTAGCTCCAGCGAGATGATCACATACTACTTCGACAATGGCTGCGTCATCACCATTAGAACCAGCGGCACAGAGCCCAAGATAAAGTATTACAGCGAGCTGTGCACCAAGCCGAACTTCCCACGATCGTGAGTGTCCTACAGTTTTTTGCTGTTGCTATTTCCACATTTTCCGGTCTCTAAGTACTAGCATTATCGTATAAGGAGTATTCACTGGACGCCATATTTGTGGGTGCTGTTCAGGGCGCATGCTCAGAACGAGCTCACATTAATAGGTTGCTAAGACCGGCAATCTTGATGGTGTGGAATGCACGTTCCAAAAGAACTGTGGAAGCTCGCCATCAGCATGCGCTCAGCAGTCACGCAAACAGCTATGGCTGCCGATGAATGCTCCTTATAAGTTGCAACCTCCTATAAACAAACATTTTCACAAAAAGTTGGTATATAGGCCACAGTTTTGGATAAGTCACACTTATATGCTTGTACTGTCGGTGTAGCAAGACCGCATCGATAAGCCCGCACATGCATATTGCGATCGCGACATATGTTCGAGCAAGAGCCAGTTTCAATATTCTCGCCGAGTCGAACGAGCAATAAAAACCTCGCGGCAGATATGTGCAGCTAAGGTTTATAATTGTAGAGAAAAATGCATATAAGTTGCAACGTTGTAGAACACACGCGGACGGAAATTTGGGGAAAAAACCACAACTTGTATACCATAAAATATGGTACTTCAATCAGGGATACTTTTCAATCTCTAGAAACCCCTTCTGGTCGTGGCACTGACGCAATAAAGCAGTGCAAAAGCCCGCAGATCTCGTAAAACAATCGTGCACATACTGTGTGTGCCTTGTAGCTGTGCATCAATATTTGACTCAGATCTGCTAAGGTATGTGTAGTGTCGTGAAAGCGACACCCTTTGGCGAGTTGTAGTTGTGGCGCCTTCCGTGAGATGGCACCACCACCTCGTCTCTGTACAGCATTGCACGGGACTAGTAAAGTCATTCTCTTTCTGGTCGGCACACCGTCTGGTCCTTGTCTGGGTTTCTCCCCTTCCGCGGCCGTCCGGCCCGGAACACAACAGTATGCATAGTGCTTAACCTGGAAAACACTTTTACTTAGGATTGGCGATAATTGAGGAAATTCGGGAGGTGGAGAAACCCATGAGGGAATTCTGGTGAATTCCGGGAGATCGGGGATAGTTGAGGAAATTTGGGAGGTGGTGAAACCCATGAGGGAATTCTGGGGAACTCCTGGGAAGCCAGTTTGGGAACCCTAAATTACGAAAGGTCAGTGTTCTAACAAGTGGCAGTTTCTGCTTTCCGCAAACAATGTTCTTAGAGAGACCAGCCGCATACAATTGTCACATCAAAGGTCTCTGTGTGATAACATGCTTGAATTATCTTGTAAAACAAGTTTTTTTTTGTAATGACAGTACTGTAATCGTAAGGCTGATTCACACACTTCTGTCAGTTACATCCAGAGCAACTAAAACGACAGCAGCAACCGGAACACCGGGACAACTGCGACTCGCGAATGCTTCACCAAGCTACTTTTTGCATTGCTTGGCACATTGTGTACGGTGAACAGTTCTCCCAGTGACTTTGTCGTTGCCGTCGTTTCGGTCGCTCCGAATGCGAAGGATGCAACCGTCTGAGCCAGGCTTGACTGACAAAGAAAAGTGTAGTTTGCTCAATGGTGTACAATATTATCTTATGTATTAGAGGATGATGCAAGCATAAGACCATGAACTTCTTTTGTGTGAGCAGTTTTCCCTGGGATGCATACCAGCGGCGGGTAGAAGAGATGCTGTCAGAGATACGAGAGTAACTATTGACTGTTTGCGTACGTGCGCAAAAATCTGGAAACTTCGAGCCAGATGTACACCGTGTTTGAAATGCAAACGAAGATTGCAAGCTACGTAAAATATGAGCATGTGCCAATGTAACAATAAGTGCACTTTTGAAACATTTTAAAATAAGCGAAGGACATATCAAGCGTCCAGACATCCGAGCCCCCTAATCTGACCGAGATACTCTCCTACGTGGGCCGCTTCTCCGTGCACACCGATGCAAAGCAGAGAAGCTCGACGCCCGCATGCCGGTGCCCTGCGGTAAAGTTCGAAGCGTGAGCACCGGTGCAAAGCGGCGAAGCCGCCCCATCTTGGCGAGGTTCCCAGTCACTTGCCCCGGCTGTTAGCGCCGTGGCATTTTAAGGCTGGTTCGCATATTCGTGTTTGAGTGTCGCAAACTTCGTTGCGATCGCTCGTAGCTGCTTATGAGGGAACACGCTGGCGTATCCGGCAGCCCTGGATCCTTTTGCTGTGGGCTTGAAATAATTTTGGACAATGTTTTAAGTGACCATTTCTTATAGATACTGTGCAATCCACTTATAACGATGCCACATATAACAATGCAGTGCTTATAAAGATTTGTTTCCAGAGTTTCTAGACTAAAAACGATTTGTTTCTAGTCCAGATACAACGATAATCGGTTATAACGATTGAATCTTCGGGTTTTTCATCATCGTTATTAGTGGATGGCGGTGTAGTGCGTACATTTGATCTCGCAAATACTTCAAAACCCTCGGTCTAGTTATACGCAAATCGGAAGCGTTTCTGGGGCTACCGATAGATGGCGGCAGTGTGCCAACGCATTCTCTATATTCGGCGCCAACCGCATCGCGCTGTATTGCCAAGACTAGCGTGACTTCCACGGTGCTGCAGCCCCGCTTTGCTGCGAGTGCATGCGGCTTTGTCTTGTGTCTCACTTGAACGCACTCGCGCAACTAGCTTTGACAGGGTTGAAATGCTGCGGAAGGCACGCTAGGCTTCACCATTTGGCGCAAAACGGTCGATGCCGAGTGATGTGTTTGCCCGTCGTAAGCGGTCGCGAGCCTTCGCAACGCAATGTGCGAACTGGCTTTTAAGCCGCGGTCACGCTGCAAACACTTTGTACAAAAGACAGTCTGCAGACGTGTTCAAAGCGTGTATGAAGCAAGCGTGCTTCAAACATGCTCGAGGTGCGTCCACAGATAATTCTCTCATTATGTTTGCAGCGAACACCGCGTCTTTTGTATGAAGTATAAGCGGTGTGACTGCGACTCTAAGGTTTCTGCCAAGCGCTCATGCCTGCATCTCACTTCCAGGGAATGGAAGGCCATGGACGCCGAGCTTAAGGAGATTGTGAAGCTGATGGTCAACGAGTTCTTCCAGCCAGAATTGAACAACATATCTCCGAAGGCCGACTAACGGAGTGAAATTACGCTAGGGACGTTGTCCGGAGACGACTAATGCCGAATTTCAATCTTCATCTGTTTAGTTCTGCTCCGACTGTTTGTTTCCACTTTCCGAGTACCTATGATTCGTTTCTGGCAACGGGACGTTGCAGCGCAAGTCTGTGCCATTCTCCTGTGTTCCAGTGGATTGTGCTTAAGCAACAGAGTCGCAATTCTATTTAAAGTTTTATTTTGCCGTCTTTGAAAACTCAAGACCCCTTTAGAGGCATCTGATGCCTGCCCGCTTAATAGATATTATATGCATTATGAGCCTATTTTATTAGAAAGGAAAGGAAATAAAGTGTCGCATTGCATCCTTGTGCTAGTTGGTGCATCTTTTTTTAATGCAAAAGCATTAACTGTCTCATGGAGCGAGCTGACGTCATCAGTTTGAAGCGCGTAAACGGCACCTAGTTTTTTTCGGTTCCATTGGCTGGCGCGCGTCGACAGAACTTCCATTGGCCGC
Source organism: Ixodes persulcatus (assembly GCA_013358835.2). NCBI lineage: Eukaryota > Metazoa > Arthropoda > Arachnida > Ixodida > Ixodidae > Ixodes > Ixodes persulcatus. The sequence continues at coordinate 191,354 of JABSTQ010011410.1, read as the reverse complement.
TGCGCTCGTCAGTTTCCACGACCGCTCGCCCCATGGTGCTGAGTGTCCATCAGCGCGGCGTTAACGCGAAGCGTCCAGGGTCACCAGGGGAGCACACGCGCTGACCGGCGACGAAAGGTATACAGCAGACGAAAAAGGGAGCGGACGAGCGGCTTGCATGCTTTCGCATTCACAACTCATAAGGAATGCTTAGGTGTACCTCAACCTTTTTTTAGCAAACTGCCACTGGTGGAAACATGGCACCAGCACCATACTTGGACGTAAGTGGAGTGAGGTCATTGCTGCAACACCTGCGCTAAAGTGGTTACCCTGCTCTTTATATGTATTGCCAAAACGTGAGGAATTTGCGCCAACATTGCGCCAAAAGTTAGTAGTTTCACTTTCTCAATGCTGAAACTAAGAAATCGGTCCCCAGTACACCTTTGGGCCGTTACGATCGGCCCGTTTAAACTTTCAAAACTTTCTATATTGAAGTTTCACAGTAGCTCTCATTGTTTGAAGTCTGGTTGGGTGGGTTATATATATAGTTTGCTACGTAAAGTGGGCTTCTCCCCATGCAGCAGTGCACTGCAGAGAAGTGGCCCCTGCAGAGTGGAATCACGATTTGGTATCTCATATGCCTTAGCACTGCCACATGCTGACTTGAACTTTCCAACTTAATCTAACTTGGTAGCAGACTTGTACGTAACTCAACACAAGTAATCAAATTACTTGTAGTCAATTACTTTTTGGAATAATTTTGTAATCATCCGATTACATTCATTAAAAAGTAATTGCAGCGGTAAATTGTTTACTTTTTGAAGTGTGAAAATTCCTTGTAACCATTATTTTTTTTCTCCTCCCGTTTCTATTGGTGCCCTTTGTTCATACAAGTTTCTTAGCAAGGAATCCTCGAACCAAATCTCTGACAGATGCATTGTTCACCAAAATTTGGAGATTAAGGAGATAAATAGTTCATCATTTAGTGATTCTAATCCAATAATGGACACTACAAAAGACCTGTTTTCAAAATTTGAAGTAATCGAAGAAGGTTACTTTTTCAAGTAATCGTCAGTTACTTTTCCTCTTGAGTAATTAAGTAATCTAATTGTATACTTTTTAAGTGAGAGTAATGTTAGAGTAACGTGGACAAAACCGCTTGGTGGAGTTTGATCTGAGAACATTACCTCGATGTAAAATTTTTCAAGTGTACGTAGAACTGCAGCTAGTATGCAAGAATATATCTTGAGTGGCAGTATTCTGACTAGTTGCTGGTGTCATTTGTTGAGGTTTTGTTTTTCACATTTGAAATTTAAATGGGGCCCACCCAAGGAATTTCTAAATTTTCTCAATTGGGAATAGCCGAAGAGCTCTATATACGAGGCGTGATCAAAAAGTTCTGGGGCTGATTTTGTAGCGTAAAAAGGAGAGGGCAACACAGTGATACGCGCGCAGCAGTCGAAGGCAGGGACCTTATGCCAAAGCGCGTCGCTCTGTGAACATTTGGAAGTGCGCTACATGAGTTTGTTTGACTACATGCAGGAGCATGATGGCGATTTCTCCATAGACTGCGAACCAAGGCGAAAGCTAACATCAATTTTACGTAAAACTCAGCAAATCTAAACGGGGACCTCTGAAATGGTTTAGAAGGTTTATGTCAAGAGGCAGTGAGGTGTGCGAGGTGTTTTGAGTGGCACTCGCGCTTCAGGGACGGCAGAGCATTGCTGGAAGACGAACAGTGGTAGGGTGACCTCATCCGGACATCTCCTTGACTTCAGTGACATTTTGCCATTTTTGAGGTGCGAGCATACCTCGGAAAACCTCACTCCTGAGGGCCCTCACTCACTCTCATCTTTATAGGTGAGGTGAGGGTGAGTGAGTTTCTGATCCAGGAAAATTCATGAGTGTGAGGGTGAGTGAGGGCAGTGAGTGAGTGACAGGGGCGGATCCAGACCTCCATTTTAGGGGGGGCGGTTCCTCGGTGTAAAACGGGGGGGGGAAGGGGGGGGGGGGAGTGTTTATATTTTTTGTGGAGTTATCGTTTTTACTAAACTCTGATAACATAATATAGATCTTGAGAGCTTTTGTATCGGTTTACCTGTCGGGGATGAACTCTTTGAATTAAAACCTTTCGGGTGACCACGCTAGAGGTAAGTATCTAGAAAATTGTGGTGGCACTATCCTTTCTGAACACCATAACGCAAGGAATTTTGTAGTTCATAGGCAACGGGATTACTCCATTCGCGTGGCAGCGCGCTAGAAATAGAAAAAGAAGTTGAACTACTGGGGATGAATGTTTGGTGCTATTGGCGACGTGAGCGAACGAAAGCGTCGCTGTGGTCGGCCCAGAACAATTGGCCGAATGCTGACAATGACGTCAGCTAAGGATGTCTCATCGACGGAAATAAGAGCAATGTAAGAACTTCAGTTTTGACGGTGTTGGCAGTGTTGCTTTGAGAGCGCTATAATTTCAGGCTTCCACCATGCCCGTTACAAACACCATCGAACTTGTTGTTCATAAAGTAATGACGTCACGAAAGGTAACCGAACGAGGGCGCCACCGAAACATCTCGCCGCTAATAGCGGCTGTGACAATTGCAGACAGTGTAACTTGATGGCTCAGATATCCCCGGTGGGGCTACAACTTTTGGGCTCCTTTTGCTTGAATATTTATATATTCTCGTTACACCCGCAGAGCATGTACGGACAGCCAACCTTTGCCAACTATACGGAGGAAGCTCATGCAGCTAATGACAATGCGAAAAACGTTTTAATCTAAAACTCGGCTGTTCTTTGAGATTAAGCTTGGCATAAGTTAGAACTTTATATTCAGTGCCAAAATGCAGAACGTGGTTTTAAAATATACTTTTCATTGTCGCCGGTTGCTTCAATAAAGCGAGTACGTTGCAAACAAGCGACAAAAATGGCCCGGCGGCTTCGACGCTGCACGCGGCGTCAAAACACTGTTGACGCAGCGAGCGAAACGAACGCTGCCAGGCAAGTTCGCCGGTTGTTCGCCGTATATTTGGAATGTTCAGAGCGCAGCACATGCGGCATTGCCAACCCAAACTCGTGTTTTCACGTGTTCTGGATGCAACTCGAGAGAACGAAAGCGAATAATTGTTGAATATTTTTTAAAGCATGCTGCAGTTCGGCAACTATAACTTTTAAACTTAGACAAGACCTTAAACCAGCAATGGATCCTTCCAAATTATATTCAATTGCACTTCGTCTGGATATTTTCTGTATGAAAGGAACACTCACTTGTTTCTGGGTAGTTAGCTCATTCGTCAGGGTCGAGAGGACAGGTGCAGAGATATGATGGGGCAGAGCGGTTGTCCGGTCGGCGAATCTCAACTGGGCTAAAGGCCGATCACGACTGCAGTATGGATGTTTGGGAGTCGGTGTTCACTCGAACGGGCACAGGCACTGTCTATTTAATTTATGTATGGTCGCATCTTTGAAAGGGCTCGTTTTCCCCAAGTCCTTAGGTAGGGAATTCGAAGCCGCAGTTGCAAACCAGCAAGCCCCGCCTCTGTTCCGTTCGACACACACATATTCGCTCCTGCAAAACCGCGCGAAAGCTCTGCCGTCAATTCACAGAAGCCGCGTTTAACTCGAAAAGTAAAGACGGCGCCGAGGGGAGACAAGGGGTAGCGGGCGCCTTTCCTAAGATATGTCCCGCCACCCTAAGTTGAAACGGCATTGTATACAAATAAATGCCTACGGCGTCGGCTTGAGGACCCCGTGTAAGCAGCCTCCAGCCTTTAGAGTGCTCGTACCGTTTATCTTTCTTTTATTAGCTTCCCGCCACGAGAAGTCGTACCGCAGGCAGTATCAAGCCCATTAGAGGAAACATCTCCCCCTTCTGGCGCTCGTCGGCTTCTTTCTGTATTCCGCGCTGCGGCGCTGATCCTCAGTGAGGGATGGAGGCGAGGACGAAAGCGGGCTTATGTTTAAGCCAAGGTCGTGGGGAAGTCCGGAGCGTCTTCAGGAGAAGCCCAGACCCAGACTACACTGTACCCAGAGCATTTGCTTCGTCTCTCAGTTGACAAGAAAAGCAATTGGTCACCTGGTTGTACAAGCTGCATCCCCCCCCCCTCCCCCCCCCTGGAACGTCTCCTCCTGGTACGTCCCCTCCGCACTTCCCTTGGCAATGAGCACACCGTGCCAATAAGATACCTTTAGTGAGCCCGTGGGCGACAGCATCTCAAAGCAAGCCAAAAAAGACATGCCAAAAGACAAGCCCAGAACCACGCTGTGTACAGGATCGCACCCTTGAGGAAGGCTGCTTGGCGTCTGCGTTTGGGAGCTTTCAGGGCACACATTTTCGCAGACAACCTCCAAAGAGAGAGAGGGAGACAGAGAGAGAGGGAGAGAGAAAGGGGACTAGATATGTTGAAGGTATTTTCCCCCCGTGCTCGACGTGCTGGCCTTGTTTGGAAGTGTGCCTGCAGTCGAGGACCCTGATATTTGGTGCGCCTCCCCACTGTCTCTCCACTTCGAAACTCCTGGCGCCGTCCCTGTCGGGAAGACGTACCGTGACCCTGACGGAGATAAACCCCACTTTGGAAGCGCCCAGCAGGCGCGTCCACCCACCGCTGTTTTCATCTTTTGTCCCTCGCGTCGATTGCTTACGTTTTTTTCGAGCTGACGAAGAACCCCGGGGGGGGGGGGGGGGTTGCCTGGCAAGGCGTTTGGGGGGGGCGATCGCCCCCACCGCCCCCCCCTTGGATCCGCCACTGGTGAGTGAGGGGTGTGAGGGCCATGAAGGCGGTGAGTGGCGTGAGGGCCATGGGTGCGTGAGGGGTACGAGGGCCGTGAGGGCGGTGAGTGCGTGAGGAGTGTGAGGGCCATGAGTGCGTGAGGGCTGTGAGGGGCGTGAGGGCGGTGAGTGCGTGAGGCCCCCTTCAGACGGAGCAACTTTCTCGGCAATTTTGGTGTTGCTGGAGGGGTGTTCCCTAGCTTTCCCTAGATCAACACCAATTGCTGAGATCGGGTTCGGCTCGAAACAAGCGAGCAACTTGGAGCAATTCGAAGACGTTTGAAGCCGCTGCAGGAACGCGATATTTTCACGTGATACCTCGTGCCGGTGATGATGACAACAAAAGACTTGGTTCTGGTTTGAAATTGATCGTTTTTGGAAATAAACGCGCTATAAAACACGTTTATAGCGCGTAATTGTGTGTCTAAATAGTGCAAGAAAAATCAATTTTCATGATGATGATGGCAAATTGGAGCAATTGGTTGCTGCGTGTGAACACGGGCGGCCCGTGTTGCTGGTATTGCGAAGTCAAGTTTCTGGACGAAATTGCCCCATCTGAAGCGGGCCTGAGTGGCGTGAGGGCCATGAGTGCGTGAGGGGCGTGAGGGGTATGAGGGCGGTGAGTGCGTGATGGCCGTGAGTGGCGTGGGGCCATAAGTCCGTGAGGGCCATGAGGGCGGTGAGGCGCGTGAGGGCCGTAAGGTTCAGTGAGGGTGACTGAGGGGCTGAAGGTGAGTGTGGTTGTGAGGGTGAATGAGGGGCTTAGGTGAGTGGCTGTGAGGGTGAGGGTGAGTGAAGGAGACCTAAAATGCCGACCTCTGGGTGCGAGTGCCACCCAAAACACCTCGCACACCTCACTGCTTTTGGACATAAGCCTTCTAAATCATTTCAGAGGTATTTTTTTTTATTTACCGAGTTTGACATAAAATTTATGTTCGCTCTCGCTTTGGTTTGCAGTCTATGGAGACATCGCCATTATGCTCGTACAGTCAGAGGCAATTTGACCTGCGACAACGTGAACACTGGCGGAACAGGCAAAATGCCGCATGGGGCGCAGCGGTCGCCGCGGCGTTCTGGGAACGAGACTCGGCGGACTGGTCCACTCTGGAGAAGCGGGGGGGGGGGGGGGGGGGTGATTAAGACGGAAGGAAGACATGACGAAGGGCCGGCTATGCGGCGCGACATTTCGAAGCGGTTAGCAAAATACGCCGACTTATATTTTTCAAGTATTTTTATTGTTCCCTTGGCAAGGCTATCTCGGTTTGCTTCCGTTCTGGCGCTCATATCTTAACATGAGTTTGTAAAGCCGTCGGGCATTACTATCAGTTCTTTCGCACGTAATGATTCCAACTTGATCCCAGTTCACGGTTCGCGGTTCAGTCTAACAAATATATAACTAAAAGTAAACGTATAAAACTTCCATGCTACCATATATTGAGTGCACGCCTATAAATGAACTATTAGTCATTCTTAACTTACTTTCCATGATCAAAATGAAACAGCGGAGCGTTTGACCCATTGAGGAACTACAGTCAAAATTTACAAAGAGAAGACGAAAGATAAAACGCAGGAAAAATGTTGTGCAAGAAAGAGCTTATCTGATATGATAGAAGGCCATTCTAGTGCGAGGGGCATTTGTTTTGACTCGACCTCCCCCGGCAGCGAAACGTGGACTGCTCCCGTAGCCTCTTCCCCAGCGCGAAAAAGCGAACGCACCGCTGCATACGGCAATTGTTCCCCGTGGCCGCTCGCTCCGTTGTCGCAGGTCAAATTGCCTCTGACTGTACATGTGGTCAAACAGATTCGTGTAGCGCAGTTCCAAATGTTCACATAGCGACGCCCTTTGGCATAATGATGCAGGGAGGTCCCTGCCTTCGACTGCTACACCCGCATCACTGTGGTGCCCTCTCTTTTTATGCTACAAAGTCGGTCCCAGGACTTCTTTTCCTTTCAGGCCTTTCATTTTTAGTTAGCACAGTAATTAAAAAAAATAAGAGCTTTTTAGCAGTGGATGAATGGAAGCTTTGGAATATTCGTAATGAGTTCAACTGGGTTGCTATTGAAGACAATATTTATCACTTGCAGATCTTATATGGCGATGAAACTGTCTACTACATAGAAAATGCTGTTGACCTGCATAACTTCAACGAAACCTGCTTGAAGCCTCAAACTGGCAGAATATTGTTTTGCTTGAAGATTTGGCATCTTCAGGTCTTGCAGATGTCAGGTTTTTGATGACACATTGGCTGCCAATCCTAGTTTTCCTGGAGGTTCTCGAGTTATTCCCACCATCTTTACCTACCTTCGTGCTTAGTTTGATGTGCAGAATTAAGCTACGAAAACTTTGTTCTTTAAGTGAATTAAAAGTTGCACAATTCTAACTTTTTTAACTTGAATAAAACATTCAGTTTTGGTACTCAAAGTTATCCTATTATAATATGGCCTTTTATCTTGGACCTAAAATCACCGTACACATCTTGCTGTTTTTCATTAATCGGAAAATGTTTCATATGTGACTGCTACAATGGGGCTTAAACTCAAAGGATGGCTTTTGTAACATTCTTATCACCATAAGTAATGCTTTAAAGTGCATTTTAGCAGCTAACAGAGTGTTCAGGGGAATCAAAATGTCTGCTGTACACTGCCGTGAACAGGACATCAGCGCCTTTTTTGCATTTTACTTCGAAAGGTCTTCAAATTTACTGCTCACGTTAGTGCCCCAGTAGTTTTGACGACAGCCTTTCGATTCTTATAAAAAAAAGAAAAAGGAACAAGGATTTCTTTTTCATGCTAACGGTGTCGGGCTAGGTACAGTAGAATCTAATCTGTGATTGCATAGTAGTGGAAAAGCAAGAAGTCATCATCTTTTAGTTTGATGGGCGTAGTATCAGCAGTACAAGAAATGGCAATGAAATATAGACTTGTGCTCCTCACGTGCTTTTCGCTGCTCCAAATTTGTTGCACTATAAAGCACATGAGGTGTTAAGATTACTTGACCCACATGACCTTCTTGTAGAAACTCATTACGACAATACACTCTAATTCTCGTCACATCACTTATTTTTATGCCCTCCTTTCTGACAGAACGTTTCACCAAGGACTTAATAGTTTGTCGTAAAAGGACACTTGAAATAAAGAAATTATTTACTACGCAATAATCTTAATGTCCGCGGTGGTCTTGATGTTACGAGTGTCGAGCGTTTGCAATTTAATGGCGGCGTTAGAGATAGCGGATTATACCTGTTTTCGCGCTTAAAAAATCCTTATACTATAGCAACAAAAAATTGGGGGCTGGTCCCGTTTGCAAAGCCTTCTCATAGACGCGTGCTCGTTGCCAGGCCGTGCAAGCGCGTTGCGTGGTCTAGTCGGTAGCGTAGCGTGACGTCACACGTGGCTGTGACGTCATCACCCTATCGGTCCCCTAAAGTTGTTGGTAAAGTTGTATTCTAAATTGGGCGGGAAAATTTTCTGCTAGATTTTGTGGGAAAAGTTTCCGCTAAATTTGGCGGGAAAATTTTCCGCTAAACTTGGCGGGAAAAAAAGCTGCTAAATTTGGAGGGAAAATTTTCCCGACAAATTTAGCGGGTAAATCTCATAATCAACGCTCGCAGCCACGTGTAACACACGTGGCAGTGCGCGTTGCAGTGTGGAATTTTTCTGTCCCACCGAGGCCGGATTTTCTGCGACACGAGCTCCTAAACGCTATCGCGTTAAAAATGATGTCTAAAGAAAGGTGTTATTTCATTCTTCGCCTAAAATATTAAAGCATCTCCGGGGCTCTTTTTTTAAACGGAGTTACGTTGAAAAAACATCCGTAGCCCCATAGTCCCACAGTAGAATATTGAAATTTAATGGTGCCCATAAACACGTAACTCGGGCGAGCAGTTCAACACACTCTTACTTGAGGCTCTCTAGATAACCTCTCAGCACGCAGCGCCGCCTAGTTTACTTCAGCATCGCCGCCAGCACGTGGCGACGCCAAGACGGACGGGGGTCTTCATGCATTGCGGCGAGTCTCGCCGAACATCAGCGTGTTTGCCACTTGAGGCGGGTCGGGAATCCATGAACGATGACGTCCTGCGCAGGCCTTCTTCTTTAGTTGACACTGCTCAGGCTCACAACTGCAAGAGCCGTGATTTCATGTACTGTGCCTGACAAACATGACCCTCCGGACAGCGCTGAAAGCGATTTATCGACTGCCAGCCTCGTCTACAAACGCTAAATGAACAATTAACAATATATATATATATATATATATATATATATATATATATATATATATATATATAACCTAACGAACGAAGTGATGCATTTATCATGTAAACTTTTAAAAAGCATTTTAAGCAAAAAAAATCGTGAGCCATTCCACTCTGTGAAGGTGGATGACCAGCGAAGCTGTTTAGCACAAGACATAGACGTGACAGAGAATTTTGAACATAGGTACAAACACATTTATTGTCTTGGTAGGTGGTCATCGTGACGAAAAGTATGCACACACATGTCGAGGACAATCGCCATCCCGAAAAGCCGGAGGAAACTAGACGTGCGCGACGGGACCGCCACCCGGCGGAAGGAAAGGAAACTAGGCACGGAAGCGCTTGGAACGACGATAAAGAGAGGGCGGTGCGAGCCCTCTCTTAGTTGGAGGAAACTATACACGCGTGACAGGACCGCCACCCGGTGGAGGAAAAGGAAACTAGGCACGCAAGCGCTTGGAACGACGACAAAGAGGGCGGTGCGAGCCCTCTCTTAGTTGGAGGAAACTAGACACGCGCGACAGGACCGCCACCCGGCGGAGGAAAAGGAAACTAGGCACGCAAGCGCTTGGAACGACGACAAAGAGGGCGGTGCGAGCCCTCTCTTAGTTGGAGGAAACTAGACACGCGTGACAGGACCGCCACCCGGCGGAGGAAAAGGAAACTAGGCACGCAAGCGCTTGGAACGACGACAAAGAGGGCGGTGCGAGCCCTCTCTTAGTTGGAGGAAACTAGACACGCGCGACAGGACCGCCACCCGGCGGAAGAAAAGGAAACTAGGCGCGCAAGCGCTTGGAACGACGACAAAGAGAGAACGGTGCGAGCCCGCTCTGAGTTTTTGTTGATGCACACCAAGAATGCGTGGAACCCTAGCCATAAACAACTTCGCTATAAAAAAAAAAAAATCCTGTTATTTGTATTTGGGGGCAGGAAAACTGAAAGAAACGATCTCGTTATGGTCACGTGCATACTTACAGATGGGTGTAGCACGATTACCTCGCGTGCAGAATCCCTGTCGCGAAAGCCCCGCGTCGTTAGCCCCACGTTTCGAAGACCCCTGTCCCGTATTCCCCTTGTGCCAAAAGCCCCGTTCTCACTTCTCCCGTCCCACTCTCTTTGTGCTTCAACCAGCATTGTTCTATATCTTAACCTAATCAGTTGGTGGTCTACAAAAGGTCTTTTAAGTGATAGAAACAACAAGAAAGTAAGGTTCACTTGAACCGCAGAAAAACTTAAAATGGCGTACACATCGCGACACTGTTAACGCGAACATGACATCGGCGCATTTTCGCATTTTACTTCTAAATAGTATTAGCGAGAACGAAATTTTATCGCTTACATTATAGAACTAAATGAGCTCTTTCTGTAGCAATAATAACTTGGATGACATTCCTTGGTTTCAAAGAGAAAAACTGAAAAAAACCGGCGATCGCTAGTTCGCGCTAACAGTGTCGCGCTCTGTACAAGTGACCAATAGCATAAATCTGCATAACCTGCGACAGTGGCGTCTCCATTAATTTTTTTCGGGGGGGGGGGGGGGGGGGCTGAGGTTGCTGGTATGTCTATGACTTGGGGTGCGGAGAGAGGGAGGGGGGAGTCAAAATGCATGTGTATATTGTAGGGTCGGCTGGATGTGGGGGGGGGGGGGGGGAGGGGGGCTGACGCCCCATAAGCACCCCCCCCCCCCCCCTGTGCCCTGTCTACGCCCCTGACCTGTGATGCACTCCTCTGTCATGGAGGCGTGCACAGACGCAGGACGATATCAGGCTGGTACAAGTTACCCCAAAAAAAGTAATTAAGGTATTGAATATTCGCCTCAGAAGTAATTTGAGTAAAGTAGACATTACTCAAATAGAAAGTAATTTAGTAAATTACTAACTATCGTAAAAAAGTAGCGAATTACTTTTGAAGTTACTTTTATATTTTTTATGGCAACAAGAAAGTACAGAAGTTTCGGTCCGTGAGCGAAATTCTGCTAGCCAAATTTGTGCGTGCCTAATTGTTCTGCGATTTTTTTTTTTTGCTTTTTTGCTTTTTGGACAATGGTGTTTTGCGGATCTATCATTTCTACTTTGAGGTTCAGCACTGCCTGAGCTTGATTTTACAGACAGTGTTTTCTTGTTTACAGTATTGCGTAATGTTCATCTAAAAAGTACTTGAGCTAAATTACAAAGTAAATCAGAGGTTATGTACTTCAAGTAAAGCAGTAAGCCGGATGCAATGTACTTGAAGTGAAGTGCTATAAATACAATGTACTTTTAAAGTAAATTACCGTACAAGTACTTTTTAACATAATGTTTAATTGTTCCTTTTTATCCCCTATACAATGTTTATTAATGCCAGAGCATTAACTGTCCCAGAGCGGAGCCGGCAGCGTCTGTAACCGCGTAAAAATGAGACATAAAAGAAATTAAAGAGAGTTTACAATTCTCCGTAACGCCGAATTGGAGCGCAGCTCTTGAGGAGGAGGAGGGGAGGGTACAGAGGGGAGGGTATGGCCCTCCGTACCCTCCCATCCTCCTCTCCTGCTCCCCTCACATTTAGCGGAAAATTTGCGCTAAATTTAGCGAAACTTTTCTCGCTAAATTTAGCGGGGAAAATATAAAGCTCAATTGACGTGTGGCGTTACACGTAACGTCACGTTTTAAAAATCACGTGTGATGTCATTATAGAAAACTACCCGTTAAATTTAGTAAAAAAAATTTCCCGCAAAATTTAGCGAAACATTTTCCCGACAAATTTACCGGCAAAATTTTGCCCTCGTAACGTCATACGTGACGTCACGTGTGACGTCATTATGGGAAACGTCCCATAATGCAACGCGCGGTTACGCTGACGCCGACACCGCTCAACCCGGAAACGGGCGCCTATAGGAAGGAGCTGCGCTCTAAAAACCAGTAACCGCGAAAAACGGCACCTCAATTGGATGCGACGCGTCATATCAGATGCTTTGTCACAGAAGCCGGTGCAGCCGTTCGAAGTCAAAGCGGACGCGCCTTGGAAATAAAACAAAACACAAAGAAAAGCACAGCAACGCAATGCTTCGTCACAGAAGCCGTCGTGAAGCCAGCAAGGTTCGCCGCGCCTGCGCAGTGGGGAAGCGTGATGTCACCGCCGCAGCGCCATGTGCAAGGAAGACTTGGCGCGCTGCTCGTAGGAATGCGCAGCGTGTGGCCTAAATCCTGCCATCGTTGCCAAGTCTCGGAATACACGGCGGGGCGGTCTGGGCGGCGCACCGCCGCCCTCCCTGCCGGCGTTGCGGCCGCTTCTATACTCCTCTCGGCGCCGAGAATGCTTTCGCATTCACAACTCGTTAAAAATGCCTAGGCGTTCTCGGAATTTTTTTTTTTTTTTAACTGGTACGCTTTCGGAATTAAAAACAGCGCGAAAAGACGAGGACCAGACGAAGTAACACGGACGCAGCGATGACTTGCAACTGAGTTTATTGATCGCAAAATCGCAATATATACTTGCATTGTCACGAACAAAAGAGAAGAAACTAAGGGAAGAATTCAGCCCACCTAATACATCACCAATAAAAAATAAAAAAAGCGCCATGACACAGCCGTACAGAGCACGTGTTAAAAAAACATGCAAGTCAGGGAACTAGAACTTTGGTATGCTTTGTTTTAGAAGTAATCGGAGGTGCATCAGTTTTTTTTTGCAAATGGCGGCAAATATTGGGTGAAGTCTAGTCTCCACAGAGTAGTTGTTTTACTCTCGCTGACGAACTATGAAAACAATAAACTTATAAGGCACTTAATTGTAGCGGTTTTATAGTCGCCATTACTTCAGTCAGCGAAATGACCAGATGAAGTCTAGGACGATTGCGCGTGTTCAAATGACGATACGCCATTTCTTTGTTTTCAAATTAGCGGAATGTATTTTGATGTCAGGAGTTGTACTGTCCTAAAAAAGTACCAGAAAAAATACTTCAGGAAAGTACAAGTATATGTTTAGAGAATGTACTTCAAGTAAAGTACAAGTTTTCTAAACTATACTTAAGTATTACTTTAAGTACCATGTACTTAAAGTACATCCCAACATTGTTTGTTTGTTATTTTTATGTCAAAACGTTGGGGAAATTACTAAGGTTTCTCGAACGAACTTCAAACCTTTGAAGACCTGCTCATTCTGAGGTTTGGGAGGAAAGGCAACGCAAAGAGGTCACCTTTGCGTTGCGCTTTAGCGCACAATTCTTCCAGTACAGCGCAAACTACAGGAGCACCAGATGAGCTTCAGAGCGTGTGCTGCATTTTGTTGCCTCCTTTGAGTGAGGATGCAGTGTGTACACCTCGTCTAGAGGGCGAGAGTTCCTAAGGTGGGGGGAAGCGGGGACCAGCCCCTTCTTCAAGTGGGTTAAGTCTCTTTGAGCTTCGGGGCACAAAGAAACTCCAGTCTTCGGCGCTAATACCGCAGTTACTCGGCCTCACTGGCGACCTGTCTGTCCACCCCCCGCGCCTCATAGCAGGGTTATTGCAGGTTTGCTCTATTGAAAATGTTTAGGGGATTTAGGGCCCTCCACTGTTAACCCCCCCCCCCCCCCCTCCTCTGCCTACGCCATATGCTTCTCCCTTTTTGTAAATATCAGCGGATCTTCCAACATATCTCTTTTTGTACAGAAATATATGTTCATAAGCAAACCCACAACACAAATCTAAAGCAATTTGTAATTTGAGTAGAAGTTACTCGGAAAAAGTAATTAAACTACTAATTACCGAAATAAAAATGTAATTGAAAGTTACTAAACTACTCAGAAAAGTAATTAAACTATAGCAACTTGAGTAGAGTAGTTGAACTACGTACAAGTCTGGATTATATAGACTACCTACACGAGTACAAATATTTTTTTTTAGAACGACGTAAGAAGAATGGAACTGGTGTTCGGTACTGAGAGATAAAAGTATGGCGCCATGAGCTGCGGTTTAACAGTTTTGACAGAACCCACTTCGTCGGAACTGTGAATCCGCGCGTGCTTCAGAGTCAAAGAAAACTTTGGTTTATTGCATATTGATAATAGCTGTATCTTCAAATGTTTTGCTGCAGTGACTGATATATTCTGCTTATTTTCACTTCGAACATCGCAAGACGTGAATATGTATAGAGTATACGCCTGAAGAACGGGAAGCTTGATCCAGTTATTTCTTACTTGAGTCCCGGGTACGGTATGATTAAGTTACACAAACTCGCGTGCACACTTTCTGTCTCTTAGTTAAAAGCAGAATGCTCCGCCGTCACGTTGAGGACCCGGCCACCTGACACGGGGGATTCGCGTCATGGGCTTCTGAAACTGGGGCTTTTGAAAACTGGGCAAAAAGAACGGGGCTTTTGACATCGGGTGCTTTCGTGCACCACCCTTACAGATGTATACCGATATATTACGATGCATGTGAAATCTTGTCGAGAACAAATCAAATCGTAATTGCGGAGGCGGTCACCTGCACGTAGTGCAGAAACTTTAAAGCGTCTTTGAGACGACCACCAAAAAGCAGATCCGAGCGTGTGTAAAGTACCGGTCATCTGTGAATAGCGGCATCAACCAGACCGTTTCCGTTTTTCTATATGTGCCAGGAAATTTGGGTATGATAAATGCATTACCTAGAGACGCCCTCGTGAAAAGTTGTATCGCACTCGATTCATTGGATTATTTATAGACTTTTTTCTCGCAGGAACACCCTGCAGAACATAACACGTGTTTATTGAAGACCTCGAAAGGGTGCCACAGTCGAGCGACGGAATGTACAAGACAAGTTTGTACAAATCAAAATCCCATGAAAGTTGGAATTTTCAGACGTTACGTCGTAAGCGCCCGTTCACACTTGCGACTTGGGAGAGTCGCTGGAGCGACTAGCGACAAGCGACTGGCGACCACCAGTGTTCACACCTGATTGAGCGACCGACGAGTCGCCAGGCTTTGTTCGAGGCGGGGTTTAAACCGCACGTCCGGAGGCTTCCTGGCTCGTGACGACGACCAATACCCGAAGTGAAGAACCCAGGGGTCCAGTGGAGGTGGGAGAATTGGTAACGTAACGAACGGTTTAATTACATGGTAGCGATACAGTCGTCAAATCCGAGAGAACAACTGGAGCCGCCTCACGCCCCGCCTTATATAGGGTCCGTTTTTTCCCTCACTCTCCGCCAGGGCAGCAGGTGCGACCGCCAAGTGCGTAGCAGAAAAGTCCGCCGCGTCGTAGCCAGAAGTGCGTCGTAGCCATGGTTCTCCGCAGTTAGGCCAGGCCTCTCTCCCCTTCCGGAGCGCACGAACCCACACGCACACACACACACGTCCCGTTGACGTCACGGACGCGTTGAGACTCGTTTCGGGCAGACCACGACAGGTGGGCGACGGTCTTGAACACGTCGGGACTCGTTTCGGGACTCGTTTCCGCAGCGTTGAAACTCGGAAAAGGTTGCCGAAGGTTCCATTCTTAACAGCCCCTCCGGGGCCAGGGAAACCTCGAATGGCCGGTGGTACAATCGCTGGCCTGAAGAGGTGGGCTTGGAGCAGGCCTTGAGAAGACGCTGCAAGCACCAAACAAACTCCCAAACCTCTCACAACGGAGGCATCAGCGGAAACGTCCCCCCACAACACCACGCCACACCGCAGTCAAACGCTCGGAATTCGCCAAAGACCCGCCAGACTGGATTACGGATTACCAAAATTTGGTACAATTCCGGGTATCGAGACCCCCTGTCGCCAAAAAAAAAACTCATTTTTCCAACGAGGTCACTAAGAACAAAATAAAAAAGACAAAAACTCTTCGCAATTTGTGAGGTCATTTTGGGGTTTTAACGAAGTGCCCCCACTTTGATCCTCATTCCTGTGGATGACGAAGACCTCTGAGATCATCCCTACTATTTTTCGTGATGTCAGAAAAATCTGCTCAACCCATCGGCATTGCCGTTAAATTTGCCTTTTCTTTTTCTTACGCTGAAGTCATAGTGATCGATTTTCACGTGATTTCTAGACGTGAAAATGCGGTCCTTATAGCGCCGATAAAACAATCCGCCTTTTTCATGCCCCGTCACATTGGTCCTAGCAATCTCCTGAGCTGTACCGCGAAACCCTGACACACTAGGGTCGCTCTTCTGCTCGACTGTCAAAGACACTCTGTCTACTCGTAGCAGAGGACCAAAGTTACGTGACGCTGGAGCTACGAGAGATATTTCACTGATCCCGTCTTCCTCCGCCTTTTTCGCCGGCGCGTTGGGACGGCGTACGCTTTCTAGTGCTACGAGATCAGGCTGTTCTACAACCTGGTCCCTCTCATCCCGGTTTTCTGCCTCCAACTCTGGGAGTGCTTGCTCCCCGTCAGCTGCCTCTGGCTCTGGATCATTCGTCAACAAAGGGGCGACCTGACGCGATTTGGACCTCGTACACGACTGAACTAGCCCTTCTCCCAGTTGTTGACCCCTTTCGCGCAGCAGGAAATCTGACCGGTTAGAAAACAAATAAGGATACTCCAACGGGACTGTTTGCGAGACAGCCGCCTCTTTCACTAGCTCTCCGAACGGGCCAGTTATCCTTACTGTCGCCATAGGCAGACAGACACTGTGCTTTTCGAGCAGCTGCTTGATCCAAACTACCTTTCCCGTAAAATCGGATGGCGTTACATACGACGGATGGACAACGTCCATCGTCGCTGCACTGTCCCGAAGCACCCTGCACGGCTTTCCGTTCACCTGGAGCTCGTGAAGATAGGGACGAAGGAGCTTCAGGTCCTCGTCACTACCGTTCACCTACGAGAACACAACCCGCGGTTTCTTACATCTGGCCGCTGTGTGTCCCGGCTCCTGACAGTTGTAGCACAGGAACGGCTTCCTTGCCTCGAACTGCCCTGTTGGGCTTTTCCGCGCCTCGTCTCCGTTCGAGTGTTCTGCGCTCTTTTCTGGGACTTTTTGTCCTGCTTCGGGCTTCTCGGGCCCGTTTTCTCGCGAGCCGTTACCCTGTCGGTAGGTCTTGCGCTGATCGCTCCGGCCTGGTTCGCTTTCCTCTCCGCTCAGCTTTCTACGCGTTGCGTACTCTTCGGCTAGCTCAGCGGCCCTTTCGACAGAGTCGACTCCCACCCTGTCCTGCACCCAGAGCTTGACTGACTGCGGAATGCTACGAAAGAACTGTTCGAGGCACACACACTCGACTACCTTGTCTCGGCTTTCGTACACTTCCTCGCTCTTCAACCATTCTATCAGGTTGGTTTTAAGCCCGTACGCGAATTCCGAGTAGCCCTCGCTGCTCTTTTTGGATGCGTTTCTAAACCTTTGACGGAACGCCTCGGCAGAAAGGCGGTACCGCTTCAAAAGGCTGGACTTCACCTTGTCGTAGTCGTCCGCGTCTCCAGCACTAAGGCGCGCGACAACCTCTGCAGCCTCACAGGGCAACAGAGTCAAAAGCCGTTGCGGCCACGTTTCTGGGGCGAAGCTCAACTTCTCACATGTCCTCTCAAAGTTAACTAAGAATAGGCCCACGTCTTCCCCAACTTTAAACGGCTGCATGAGCTTCTTCATTTGATACGACTCGGTCTCACTTGCTCGTACCGGAGCCCCAACTCTACTGTTCTGCGAGTTTAATCGCTGTTGTTCAATTTCGAGCTCTAGCCTTTTCAGCGCTCGCTCCTGGTCTCGTTCCTCTTTCGCTGCAGTCTGTGCTCGTTCCTCTCTAGCTGCAGCTTGCTCTCGTTCCTCTTTCGCTGCAGCCTGTTCCTCTTTCGCTGCAGCCTGTTCCTCTTTCGCTGCAGCCTGTTCCTCTTTCGCTGCAGCCTGGTCTCGCTCTCTTTCCTCTCTTGCTGCAGCTTCACTCTTAGCGTTCTGAAGCAGTTCCCACGCAATTTTATTTTCCTCTGCTTCCGCGCTCTCTGAAATCGCTTTACTGATCTCAGATTTCTTCATCTTTTGCTCCACCTCCACACCCAATTCTTCACATAAACAGAATAAATCTGTTCCCAGTAACCTCATTAGATCCATGATCGCTGCTCTTTAGCTTTGGCTTTGTTCTAAAACTTGTCGCGAGGTTGTACCAAAAACCTAGCGCACGAGTCGAACACTAAGGATTCCCAGCAGTTCAAAATTAATTGCCCATAATCTGAAGCCTGGCGAATCTCAAAGCAAAGTCCAAACGCTCACCCACAGATGTAGCACGATGTCGCATGGTCCGATCCCAACCGCTGCCAACCAGTTGTTCGAGGCGGGGCTTAGGCCGCACGTCCGGAGGCCTCCTGGCTCGTGACGACGACCATTCCCCGAAGTGAAGAACCCAGGGGTCCAGTGGAGGTGGGAGAATTGGTAACGTAACGAACGGTTTAATTACATGGTAGCGATACAGTCGTCAAATCCGAGAGAACAACTGGAGCCGCCTCACGCCCCGCCTTATATAGGGTCCGTTTTTTCCCTCACTCTCCGCCAGGGCAGCAGGTGCGACCGCCAAGTGCGTAGCAGAAAAGTCCGCCGCGTCGTAGCCAGAAGTGCGTCGTAGCCATGGTTGTCCGCAGTTAGGCCAGGCCTCTCTCCCCTTCCGGAGCGCACGAACCCACACGCACACACACACACGTCCCGTTGACGTCACGGACGCGTTGAGACTCGTTTCGGGCAGACCACGACAGGTGGGCGACGGTCTTGAACACGTCGGGACTCGTTTCGGGACTCGTTTCCGCAGCGTTGAAACTCGGAAAAGGTTGCCGAAGGTTCCATTCTTAACAGCTTGCTGCCAACTTAAAGGATAATAATCAATACCTTCCCGAGCCGCCTGAACGGTTTTTCTAAACAAAAACGCCGGCCAGAAAAAGAAAAAAAAAAAGAAACTGAATGGTGCTTCGGTACGTAAACGACTGTATGTGCGCTCCCTCAACCGTGATATTGTACGTACCTGCCATGCCGAAAATGTCGCCGATCTCGTTCCAGGCCTGCAGCTTTTTGTCCCGATCCTTGTGGTCGGGGTGCCGCTTATCGTAAAGAAACGGATAGTCTATGAACATATTAATAAGAGTTTCCGCGGATAACTCCATGCCAGTTCCCGCCGCCGTGCGCGCGTTGCTATTTCCCGCGGGAAGCAGTGCCGGATCTAAGCAAACGCAAGCATCACTTCCGATGAGACTGTGATTGACTCTGCCGTCCAGCAACTCGTTTATGCGACTTGAAAGATCGGTCAGGGAGCGACTGTCCAAAACCGGCCGATAGCGACCTGTTTTGGTCGCTCCGCGACCAGAAACCAGTCGCTAGTCGCTGGTCGCTCCAGCGACTGTCGCAAGTGTGAACAGGCCTTAACTCACCAATCAAATGAAGTCCGTTACCGCGCACTTGGACATTGCCCCATTTGAAAAGAAGTGCCCTAATGCCGCAGTCGCCACTGCTCGTACAGCGGTGCTCGTTGGAGTCATTCTTCGGACACGCCTTGTTCGAAGCACTTGATGAGCTTCGAACATGTCTGCGGACAATTTTTATGTGACAGCCATACAAGGAAGAACATTGTAGTAGTTCAGTTGTTTTTTTTTGTTAAAGTTTCACACCACCTAGATGTCGCCACCAACCACCACTAGTGCAAGTGCTCTACACTACATAGATGGCGCCAGCAACTACCACTGGCGCCCGTGTTCTCAGGCTCGGCGCCCCGAGGGTGCGCAGCCCCACGATGTTGGTTGTTCAATAAATCAGTGCTGCTCAGAGTGTTACTTGTATCGGACCACTAATGTCTATGACAATTGCTGGATCGCGCATCCCCGCTCCTCCGCGAGTGCGGCCACCGGACGGCCATCTTGCATGCCGTTTTGTTCTTCGTTTTGCTAGCGTTGCAGAGGCCGGCGGCAGCGTGCTAAAGACACGTTTTCTACTCATTCGTCGTCATTCGCCGACGACGTTCTTTAAGATCCCGTGTTAGCCGTGATACTTGCCGTTGAGAACACGTGGAAAGTTTTACGAAAGCGCAGTGCCGCAGGAAAAAAGCACAACTCGTCGAAAGCAAGTTTCGACGGTCTCGCGGCGTGTTCAAGGTTTCCTTGGCACGCCGAAGTGCTGTGTCTCTGTGCCTTCGCACGCCTGGATACCGATCAAGAATCGACGCCGTGTGGATGTGTTTTGGGAGTGCAATGTGTGTGAAGCCGTATGTAAAGTATACAACTCTTCGAAAGCAAGTGTCGCCGGTCTCGCGGCGTGATCAAAGCTTCCTTGGCACGCCGAGTGCTGCATCTTTGTGTCTTCGCACGCTTGGATACTGATCAAGAATCGACGCCGCACCAAAGTATTGAAGATGTGTCGCGCATAGATGTATTTAGATCATATATATATATATATATATATATATATATATATATATATCATACCCAGGATTCGTGGACAGGAGCGCGCCGACACTACTTGCGCCATCTATCGGCAGCGGTGGCGGGACGGCCCGTAACTCAATGGGACGAAATATATATTTTTTATTTCACGAAATTCTAAGCGGCGCATTATTTTGCTCTCAACGAACTTTTTTAATAGATACCCTCTTTGTTAATTGTGCTAAATTTAAGGACTCTATGTCTAAGATAAATAGAGCCAACTGGCAATCGAAAAAAAATGCATTATCCCTATGGGAGTACGGTGATTTACAGAGAAATATTTGAGTTCAAACTCGATTTACAAACTAACCACTTCGTATACCGAGTTGCTCTCAACGGTTATATAAGCTCCAGTTCTCCAGCTACACCACGGTACTCTTTTTTTCGCGATTCGTTAATTCTACAAAGTGCCCTGGTCATTAAAAGAACAAAAGGCAGGGCTCTTCAAATGAAATCAGGGCTGTTTAGAGCAGTAAAAAGCTGTTTCTCGCGCATAATGCCGAACTAACTGAATTAATATTCCCATAAATAGTACACGATAGATGTGCATTCATTCCTAGCACATATTTGCCAAACCCCGGGGTTCGAACCTGGGGTTCAAAACTGGGGTTCCGGAATACAAAATATAAATGAAATATTAATTCGTTTTACGGTGGAGCAAGAACGTTTCTCCGGGAGGTAAAAACATTTTTTGTAAGGAAGATACGATACTACATCTAATTTCTCAAATCAAGCTAAAACAAACAAATCATATCAAGCATCCCTAACGCCACGCACATGACATGAAAAATTATTACGCGGATTTCAACCTTGCAGTTATAATAATGATGTGTTCTTTAAGTGTACGTGTGAATACATTTTTGACTTGCCGTTCTTGAACGAGTTATTTAAATATGACCATAATATAATTATTAAAATTCTTCTTAATCCTTTGGGCATACTTGAGACACAAAATGAGCAGCGTGTTATGAGGTGCGCTGGGTATTTGTTTATGAGATTTTCTGAACCCTTTCGTACGAGCAGTATGTCCGATGGTCAGGTGGTTGGGGCACGTGCTGTCACAGTGTCGCGTTGTAGTGTTCCATAACGTCACGTCACGTGAAACAATGTAGAGTTATGTCATAGTATCTCGACATCGTGATTTTTAGTGTCATGCCATGGTGTCAAGTCACGTGCATTGTGTAGTATAGCGTGACATTGTCACTTGGTTGGTGTCACGCGACGACGTTATGCTGAGGAAGTAACGTGGTGACACCTCGCTGATAATGTCACGTGACGATCGTGAACTAAATTTGGTGGACGATACCTCGCCCGTCAAATTTTGCATTTCTGCATTGCATTCTGTAACTTTTAACATAGCGGGACCTAATTCGCTATATATGGTGTGGGTGTTTGACGGTTTCTTGAGGCGGTCCTCGTGACAGGTCGTCACGCTTTCTAGGTACTGCGGCGATTACACATGTAAAATTGACCACATGAAAGCGCGCGAGTCGCGGGAGGTGTTGCCTTTCGTAATGTTTTCGGCAAATACGCTCCGCGCGCGTGACACACGCAAGATGGTCACTTTGCATGTCAGCTTCTTTGGCAGTTATGACAACCAAAATCGCAATTGTATACTTCGTTCGCCCTAGACTAGAAGCTCCGCCTTCAGCGCGAGGTCGATGATTGCCGCAGTGCATTAGTTGCGCGTTGCGCGTTACTGTCCCAAGTAAAGGCCAATTTATCGCCTGCTAACCTCTGATAATGTACAGATCACAAGCGACTCCACATTGACTCTCGGCAACCCTTGCCTTATTGGACCGTATCACAGTTTACACCCAACAAAATCATAACTCTCGACCCTCAAGCACAAAGCATTTAATAAAATATATTGGTATTGTATCGCTTTTGATACTTGAGACCAGAATATAAACTCTCCTTCCCAGAAAACATGATAAAAGTCTCATCGTCGAGAACAGCCTACTAGGAAATTGCAGTTTTTACCGCTTTTCCCTAAGAGTCCCATGCATTAGCTTGTGTAAAACAATAGCTGCCGATGGTGCCGCTCGACCCCAGCTGGAATTGACGGCCAAAAAGGAAGCGTGGTTCGAAAATATTGGCAAAGGCGCCGCTCTGAGGAACCTAGAGTTCAACCCTGATCGTACTCTAACCCGCCACAAATGATAGCAGGCTTGGTCTATATTTAGAATCCCGGAGAGCATTTCGGGAATCGGATTATTTCGCGAGTTATTTTAAATCGGAACAGGGTATCTCCCATCAAAAACGGCCAAAAAGGGGGCGTGGTCCGAAAATTTTGGCAAAGGCGCCGCTCTGAGGAACCTAGAGTTCAACCCTGAGCGTACTCTAACCCACCACAAATGATAGCAGGCTTGGTCTATTTTTAGAATCCCGGAGAGCATTTCGGGAATCGGATTATTTCGCGAGTTATTTTAATCGGAACAGCTGTTCCGGGGAGTTGCTATCAATAAAGGGGGGGGGGGGGGTGATCTGTACGTGCTCTTATGTACTATTAACAAATGGCTATGTTCCAAATCTACTCTAATGGATCACATGGGAGCACGAATAGAGAAACGCTGTGGAGCAAGGAGGGTTTTCGAAGGCAAAAGTACAAGACGGCGAGAATGAAAATCTTTGAAGCGCGGCCCATATGGTCGTATGCAATCTGTTGACCAATCACAATTAGGCGAGTCGCGCTCAAACGTCAAGTGCAATTAAGTAGGTTGATAATGAGCCAGCACTGATCAGTAATGAGGAGCTGTTGTGCGCGGTATTCTGTAAATCGTCTAACGACGGAAAAAAGACGTACCTTCCCCCCCTCTTCCGTCGCTACTGAACGCTAGATCAAGCTCGTTTCTGGACCGCGAGGGCCGCAAGTATACAGTCGTCAGAGTAAAGTAAGACGCTGATCGAGAGGCACATATGGCTTCACGCACATTGCACTCGCAAAACACATCCACACGGCTTCGATTCTGGGTCGGTATCCAAGCGTGCGAAGGCACAGAGACACAGCACTTCCACGTGCCAAGGAAGCTTTGAACACGCCGCGAGACCGGCGAAACTTGCTTTCGACGAGCTGTGCTTTTTTCCTGCGGCACTGCGCTTTCGTAAAACTTTCCACGTGTTCTCAACGGCAAGTATCACGGCTCACACAGGATTTTAAAGAACGTCTTCGGCGAATGCCGACGAACGAGTAGAAAACGTATCTTTAGCACGCTGCCGCCAACCTCTGCAACGCTAGTAAAACGAAAAAAAAAAAAAGGCATGCAAGATGGCCGTTTGGCGGCCGCACTCGCGCTGCAGCGAACAAGCGGGGATGCGCTATCCAGCAATTGTTATAGAGATCAGTGTATCAGACAGACAGACTCCCTTGTGTATGATCTATTAGCGGGGTGACCTCGGCTTATCGTCTCGGACACGAGAGTTCTCTAGCACTTTTGTTTTATCTGCCTTCATTTCTTACTCGACATCGGCACGAGACTGCTCCGTTTCACCTTACGTTGGACCGCGACGGACGCCACACGAGGCACCGGAGCCAGTCCATCGCCCGGAGCCTTAAGTCGCGTGAAACACGTGGAACGCTGGATTGGCTAACGTGGCTTGCAGTGTCTGCTGTGGTACATCGTGGGGTGAAAATCTCGGAGGCCATGAGTGAAACTGGCTGTTGTTACCGTAGACAGAGAGATGGCGCCACGGGTTCCACCAGTGGTGCTGCCGTATCTCCCTGGGTCATATTGGCTCTTCTGTGCCACCGAGAAATTACGTCCGAAATGTAATTTAATTACAATTACAATTACTTTGCTTCAAAAGTAGTTTAACTACAATTCCAATTGCTACAACGTGAAAAGTAATTAATTACAATTACAAATTACTTTTAAAAAGGAATGCAATTACTTTACAATTACTTATTTCTGAGAGTGGCCCGTCTTGGGTCATATAACTTTAAACGAATTGTATAGAATGCATCATATTTATTTGTTTATTCCTTGCCCCAATGCTTGAGGCGGCTTAAGCATCGTTGCATAAATGCCACGTATTGTACTTTCCTTATATGGATTTTGTTAAATTCATGATAGAACTTGACAGTTTGAATCAAGGAAGTATTAGGTTCTTATATTTTTAATAAAAAATAATAAATTAATTCAAATGCTGGAAGACGCCAGATCACTAGAGAAAAAAAAATTGGGTTGACAGACTTTTGTTAGCCCGGCAAATAAAAATGCGACAATTAGACATATAGGAATATTTTACGAGTGTTAATATAAAACTGAAATCCGCACGCACTAAAACGACCGCATTCACATACAAACATCACGGTATTGTAAATTATTTACATTGAGTTGAAATTATCATGGCTTAGAAATATATAAGCACCGAATCGGGGGGGGGGGGGGCTCGCAAATCATCGATGACAATATTCACAGGTGCGAAGTCAGTGTCCAAAATGCTTTTGCAAATAATATCCAAAGTAAAACCAGCAGGAAATAAACTTGAAAATAATACAAAGATACAAATGTACGACAGTACTAGGAGAAAGACGTAAAAAACTGGCAAAAAAAAAGGAAACTTCATAGAGAATTAAAATTTCTAACCTCGGCTGAAAGCTGAAGCTCATTTGTTTTTCTTTGAATATGGTGGCGTGTTTACGCTATTGTTTTCTGCTCGTACCGCAGACGGCGCTACACGGCGCCGTTGAGGTAGACTTCAAAGAGGATTGCCTCTCGGCCCCAAAGTGTAAGCAACAAAACAACTAACAATGTGACACTATTTATGGTGTGCGTGTGTGTGTGTGTGTGTGTGTGTGTGTGTGTGTGTGTGTGTGTGTGCGTGCGTGCGTCCGTGCGTTCGTGCGTGCGTGTGTGCGTGTGTGTGTGTGTGTGTGTGTGTGTGTTTCACCTAGAGCTAGGCCGCTTGTGCGGTCGCTGAGGCTTTCAGAAAGGTTCCGTCGAAGCCGCGAAGTTTTGCAAAAGCAATTGTAAGTGTGCCTGAAATTTCGCAATTACTGACGCTAGAAAGTAATTAAATTACAATTTCGCTTAGCCGAAAGTAATTAATGCAATTACAAATTACAAAGAAAAGTAATTAAATTACAGTAATTCGATTACTGTAATTGAATTACTACCCAAGTATGCAGTGAGGATCGACAGACGACCGGGTGACCGGGACAAAACAGGAGGCACTCACTTGATCGAATGACGTCTTAGCGAACGCCCACGTTTCACCGAAAGACACTTTAGCGAATAGTCGGCCGCTGCGAAGCGGCGTTTCCGAGTAAGTCAAGTGGGTTAACATTTTTGTAATGAGCCGCCGCAGACTG
Source organism: Ixodes persulcatus (assembly GCA_013358835.2). NCBI lineage: Eukaryota > Metazoa > Arthropoda > Arachnida > Ixodida > Ixodidae > Ixodes > Ixodes persulcatus. Next base: position 165,734 of record JABSTQ010011410.1, on the reverse strand, counting down.
TCGCCGCGAAGCGGCGTAAGCGCAGCGCGGTAGGGGGAGGGGGGGGGGGGGTTTAAAGCGCGCCCCCGTTATTCGCTAAAACGGCGATTCGCTGAAAGTCGCTGTTCGCTAAAACGTCATTTGCTCATGTGAAATGGACCCGGATGGATGTATATCACTTCGAAAGGCCTGTGATCCTAAAATCAGAAGTCGGGTTCGCGCTTTGTATAGGTGATTGAAATTGGTTGAACCATAGCTTCTAAAAACAAATGATAGGGGGAGCGAATCCTTTTAAACGCAAGCTTTAACGGTTTCGCGCATTGTACACTGCGCACCACAGCGCAAACACGATTTTGGTGATTTTTCGAATTTTGCCGAAACGGGCATAAAATTTTACCCCCCCCCCCCCCCCCCCACACACACACACACACACACACGCCAGTAACTCGAAGAGGTATACTATTCCGCTACGCAAGTATCTTTTGTCATTAACTTTTCATTAAAAAAACACAGAAAGAAAACTGCAATTCCTTGTTTATGCTGGCTTTGTCGCACTTTGTACAAGGTGTCCCCCCCCCCCCCCCCCCCCCGGTCCCCTTTTCTCTTCAAGAGAAATAAAAAAAAGAATTACAGAAGTTTTGTTTTTTTACCGCAAAAATAAATTAAGCATCTCCGAACGCTCATTGTCCGCTCAAACGTAGCGCTAGCGGTTCGAATCAGACGTTCAAATTTCAGAACTTTTATCTTGCGTTTGGGTGCATGTTTAAACAGCCTGAAGTTAGTCTGCGGGCGAATGCTCTCTCAGCTGTAGATGAGAAATTTAGCCAGTGCAGAGCAACCGCCAGGCTGGGGTCTTTAGCGTGCACCACGCAGTAGTGATACACGACCGCGCGCAGGTGCGATGCTCATCCAGATCGAAACGGGCAAGACCAAGTGGGGTCCCGCAGTGCGAGCTTTCGCTCCACGTGCACCGAGCTGGTGTGCGCCAGAGCCTTTTATACTGGTGTGCGCCAGCCCACTCGGCCACCGACCCCCCCCCCCCCCCCCCCCCCCTAACTGTTATCTTATTCAAAATATAGGTGATTTTCAAAAATGTTTAATGGGAAATGGTGACCGACGGAGCACATGAAGCTGAATGGTGCCAGCTACCAAAAACAGACCCGATTTTTTCATTGAAGTGTTCAGAAAACCAGTTATATTTTTAGTGCTGAAACTTTGGCACCTGGTTCAGGCCGCTAGCGCGACATTTGGGCGGGGGGTAGAGCGTTCAGCGATGCGTCGTTTCTTTTTGTGGTTAAAAAAAAACAAACAAAGAAACAATCCTGCAAATATGTTTAATGCATTAGAATTAGTGCATTGGTACATGCGGTGACCTTGGACTGGTTTGGAGCACACGTATATAAAGTTCGCAACTTTGCCACGGGATGGCGCCACAGCGCCATTGGCGATAGGACGCATAGCAACGGAGGCCGCACTAGATTGGCTGGTTATAAGGAGTGACGCCGTGACGTAACACCTAGCAACCGAAGATCACCGGCGACGTCTCCCTTCGTCAATTTCGGCGCCACGCAGTGGGGGGACGGCGGGTGTCACCTGTGTGACGGGTGTGCGCGGGTGTCACTTGTTTAACGCGAAGTACGATAAGTACGACTTAGCGTATGCAACAAACCAATGCCAAGCTTCCATTGGTGTTCAACACGAAAGCTCCTCCCCATGGCACGTATACCACAATATAGACGTTTGCAAGTACGGCCTCTGGGCGCAGCCATCTTGATGCTGGTGTGGGTAGATCGTCGGATAGTCAAGCATTGCTGAGGCTTGCCCACGGTTTCCAGACTGACACCTAAACAAAGCGTTTTCCAACTACGGTGGCCAGACTAGCCGCTGCTTCGCGGACACGCAGCGCCATCGGGTGAGCGATCGTTCAAACTGTCGTGTGCCTTGCGGCGCGAGGAAGGAACAGACAGCAACGTAGTTCCCAGCAGAACGAACCCCTTGGTTTATTCCATACGCCGCTAATATTGCCACGCGCCGTACAACAGATAAGAGGCGAGCGAACGCGGTGATCAGTGATAACACAACAGTGTGATAACACAGGATGACACCACACAAACTGACGCGCAGCGTCCAATGGGAGCTTCGTCTACGCGCGCCAGTTAATGGGACAAAAGTGTAAAAGGTGCGGTTAACTAGCTTTGCGCGTGGTTTCATTAATTAAGGCGCCGTTTTGCATGGTTTTAAAGCTGATGACGTCGGCTCGCTACATGAGACAGTTAATGCTTTTGGATTAATAAGCCTCCAACGGGTAATGAAAATATAGTGAATGTGCAAGCGAGCTGGTGGATGTTGACCCTGTTGAAAATTACCCGAGACTGTGGTAAAAGATGGGAAACTTTGTAGAAGAAAAAGGACAGCAGGAAAGGAACGTTTCAAACTCGGCTTTTTTGTTTATTTTTTCAAATCCCTATATAACCACAAATCTAACGCCGACAATCGACGTCACAGCACCATTCTCTGTTGCACATTTCAACCAACCTTTGTTATAAAGTTTTAATCATTCAAGGTCTTCTCTTGATCACTGAACTTCCGAACCCACTTCCGAACTGCGGGAACTTCGGTTCTCGAACAATACAGCCCCAAAGGTACGAACTGCACCCTATCTCAGCAATGACAGAACTGACTCAGACTGGACGCTTTGCCCCCAAAAGACCCTTTGTTCTCCTGCCTGGAGCTTTCAAAACAAAAATAACGAAAATGTGAACAAACACGACAAGATGTTGAATAACGGTTAAGAGTTGAGCTTGTTGGTACATACTAGTTGTAAATATATCAGCTTGAACTTTAGAAGAATAATTATTCTAATTCTATCAAAAATAATAATTATTCAAAAGTTCAAGCTGATGTATTTACAAGACAAGAAGTCTTGTCGTGTTGTCGTGGCAGTATGGATGAAAATTCGTTCAGCATTGACCATTCCTCCGTAGGCCACATTGCCGCGCGCGCAGCTAGCCAAGTCTGCAATAAAGAAAAAAAAAAAAAAAGCGCAGCTAGCCAAGTCGGCAGCGCGCTTGGCTCCCACGCAAACGGGGCGAGGTTCGACGCCCATAGTACCTGACGCATCTTTTTGTCATTAAGGCGAAAGCCTTACTTGTCCCATTGAGCGAAAATTCTGAGAAAATGGCCATAAAATTGCGATTGCGCGGCACGCGCTGCTCAATCGTATGCTCAAGGACGACGCTGTCCTTTGTGTCGTCCTTGCGGTCGTCCTAGAAGTCATCCTAGGCTACGTTTACATGGATGCGACAGCAGCGCATCGGATCCAGTTAGCGAATCGGATCCACTTCAACCAGTACGTTTACATGGATTCGGATCGACCAGTAGCGGCACCTGGTGTCGAAGGATCACAACGCAAACCTCGTGACCTACCGATTGTTTCCGAGGTGTCCGGTTTGCCTAGCGGCATGCAAAGCAAAGCTCCCGTAATCCCTCGCTCGAGCACTCGATCCGATCCGCTAGCGTATACATGGAGAGTCTCGATTCGCATTGACCATCTCAAACCACCCCGTCCCAGCGGATCGGATCGGATCCGATCCGATCCGATCCAAGTTGTTTACATGGACCGATTCGATTCGTTAACTGGATCCGATGCGCTCCAGTCGCATCCATGTAAACGTAGCCCTAGACCTCTAAAATGACCTCACTTGACACAGTACGTGAAAAATGTAATAGATCCTTCCGTCAGCGCGGTTGGATCAGAACAACCTGTTTATTTCCGTATGAGCGTTTATACACACTGTACAGTCTCCCAATTTTTCAATACTATCACGCGAGCGTCGACCGCCGGGACGGGCAGTGCCGTGCCGCGTCGTCTGCTAGGCTCTTCCGCTGATCGCACACAGCCCCTGCTCCGTAGCAAAGGAGCGCGTTGCGCCGATTGTTTATACTCCCTTTCACTTTGTGTTGTACCGCAGCCGGCGCTACGAGCCACCTTGGCCAGTCCATAGCTAAAAGTGTGCCACGTGGCCTTCCCGTTGGGCACAACTGCACGTGGAAGCACGATGTCACGTGGCACGGCGACAGCGCTGGATTGGTTTTGATGGCTCGTAGCATTGGCTGCGGTATATAGTTTAATGCATCGTTGCATTCAGCTTGTCGCGTCATCGTATTTTTCTTTTTTTTTTGGTGCTGACAAAGTAAACGCAAACAAAAACTAAAAGAATAAAAAAAAAATAAAGTAAACGAGATGACGCGCGGTTTCTTTCACGCCTGGGCAGTATCATGGAAGCAAGCGCTGTTCAGATCTTTGCTTAAAGGCGGTCAGCTATGCCAGCAGATAAGGAACAGGGGCTGTGTGCGGTCAACAGATTAGCCCAACAGACGACGGTCGCACCGGAGAGAGCTTTGTGCGCACGCGCCTAATCTCTCCTGTGACGCCGCATTTTTCCGCGGCACAGCGCTGGCCGTCCCGGCGGTCTACGCTCGCGTGATATTATTGAAAAATTGAGCGACTGTACATGTTATGATAAGCGAACGCGGCTTGCGTTGGTGATAGGCACTGATAGCGATAACAACGAATATACATTGACAGTACATGTCACTCTTTTCTCCTACGATTAGTTACACAAAACAATAAACAACGCTTGTCTAATTACTAATGCCATAGCGTACAACAGGTGTTCGATTACGCGTCGATCTTCGCGGTGGAGTCGGAGCCTGCGTTGCTGACTCCGGGGCCTTGCCTCCGGCCGCTGCGAGGGTTCCGCTGTGGGTGGAAGCCTGACGCGGTAGTCCACCCTTGTGCTGGCGTCCCCTTGAGGCGCCGTCCAGGCTTGTCTCAGCTGCTTCAGGTGTCTGTGATGGCGCCCCCCGTTGTCCAGTTGGACCGTGTACGACACCGGACCTCGCACGTCCACCACGGTAGCTCCTTTCCACAGGGGTCCTGGATTGAAACTCTGCGTAGACTGCGTCACCCACAGCAAAACACTTTGTTGCCGACGCCTGAACCTCAGGTTCACGCTGACGATCTGGGTGAAGTTTGTCCAAGGCTGTCCCCAACCTTCGCCCAATCATCAATTCCGCCGGTCACTTTTCCGTGACAGAATGCTGCATGGTGTGTTGTTTAAACAAGAACCGCGCAATCTTGCACTGAGTTGAGCCTTCCTGTTGTTTCCTCAACGCTTCTTTGGCTTCTCTTACCATCCGTTCGGCCCTGCCATTACTGGCGGGACGACAATGGGCTGCGAACACTGTGCGAACACCGTTTAATTTCAAGAACGTTTGTAATTCAGCACCAGCGAATGCTGTGCCATTATCAGAGACGATTACGTCTGGCACCCCGTGCGTCGCAAACATTTTCCTTAAGCTGGTGACGACAGCTGAAGACTTCATTGATGACATGATTTCTACCTCTGCCCTGTTGCTGTACGCATCAACTACAATTAGAAACGCTTCTCCCTTGACTGGCCCCGCGAAGTCTACGTGTAGACGACTCCGTGGTTGATCTGGCTTGACCCAGAAATGCACCGGAGCCTTGGGGTCGCTTTGGTGGTTACTTTGACATGGCTGTCAGTACCGCACAAATTCTTCTTCAATCTGGCGGTCCATCTTTGGCCACCACATAAGCCCTCTTGTTGAAGCTGCACTCATTCCCGGGTTGTTTGCATGCAGCAACTGAAGCACCCTTTCTCTTGCTATTTGCGGGATGACCACAGGGTTTCCCACAGTATACAATTGCGATGCAACGACAACTCAGACTTCCTTACCTCGCAAGGCTCGAACGTATTGTTTGGTTGCCTCGACGGCCAGCCAATGAGGATCCAATCCTTGACCTTGAATAAGGTGCAGTCTTCCTTGGTCATCCTTGCTATGTCTGCCGCCTGGAGTGGAGCCTACTCGACAGCTTCTAGCAAGAGCACGTCCCCCAACGGCTGTGGCTCGTCTTCGTCTCCCACGACCGGCAGACGACTGAGTGCATCAGCGCTGGAGTTGTTTTCGTCTCGCCTGTACTGAATGTAATAGTTATACTCCCCCCAAAACAAAATCTAGCGAAGCATTCTGAGCGACAGCACCTCTGGCACCCGCTTTTCAGTGTTGAACAACCCCAACAGCTGCTTATGATCCGTTACTATAGGTAAAGTCTCTTCCGGCCAGGTACTGGTGAAATCTTTTCACTCCGAAGACTACATGCTAAACCCTCTTTGTCAATCTGCGCATAGTTGCGTTCACTTGCACCGAGAATTTGTGAGGCGTAAACTATAGGTTGCTCATTCCCGTCATCAGCCCTATCGCCAGCACGGCCCCTACCCCGACAGGACACGCGTCGCAGCACAAAACCAACGGACGGTTGGGGTCACAGGGAACAAGTATACTGCATCCGAGCTAAGCAACTTCTTCAGCTTTTCAAACGCCCGCTGGTGCTCACCTGTCCATTTCCATTCTTGATCGTGGTCAGACAGCCGATAAAGGGGTTCTGCCACTTCTGTTTTTCCCTTGAGGAAACTGGCGTAGAATTTTAACAAACCCAAGAAAGCTTGAAGCTGCTTCTTGCTTGTCGACGATGGCGCTTGCTGAATGGCGTCCGTCTTGCTTCGGCTCGGGCGTATGCCTGTGTAATCGATTCTGTGTCCCAGGAATTCAATGCTTGCCTGACTAAATTCACACTTATCTTTGTTTACTCTTAGCTGCGCGATTTGCAGACGCGCCAGCACGGCTGCAAGCCTTTCCGAGTGTTCGTGTGCATTGCTTCCAGATATCAAGATATCAAGATAAGCCTTCAACTCCGGAATGCCAACCAGCAACGTGTCGATGACTCGCTGAAACACCCACGGTGCCACCGAAATTCCAAACGGCAGCCGCCGGACCTTGCATAGTCCCTTAATTGTGTTGACGGTCAGCATTCTTGCTGATTCATCATCTAGGCTGAGCTGTTGATACGCCTGAGTTAAGTCAAGTTTGGTAAAACTTTTACTCGACTATAGCATTTCCGCGGTCGTGGGCAAAGGATACCCGCTGCTTTTAATAGCCTTGTTTATGGTACTACGATAATCCCCACATAAACGGAAGGTTCCGTTTTTCTTACTCACTACTACCAGCGGTGTCGCCCAGTTTGAGTACTCGACCGGCTCCCAGACTCCTTGTTGCACCAGGCGATCCACTTCCTCGGCCACGTCCTCTTTAAGTTCTATGTGAACTGGCGGTCCGTTGAATCCAGAGAGGTCACTGCCGAAAACCTCAGCAAAACGCGATGTCACGTCCTCTCCTTTAGCTGCTGAATTACACTCAAACGGATGCCCAACGACCCAAACCAGCTGCGTCCGAGTAAACTGTTACCACGCTTCTTTATTACTAACAAAGGTAGCTCTGCTCTACAGCCTTTGAATTTCACTTCCACGTTTGCCCGACCCACCACGGACAATGCTTCATTCGACCAGTTACAAGCTTTGCGCCGGCTTTTTGAAGTGGTATCTGACCTAGCTTCTCGATAAACCGAAAGGTCTTTTCACTCACAATCGAGCACGATGCTCCTGAATCGACTTCCATCGGGACTTCCTGCCCTTGAATCTGCACTTCTATCGTGAACTTTTCAGCTTGTTCGCGCACTTCGCGTATAGAAAACAATGCGCTCATTTCATAGACGCCCTTGTTCTTCCCCTCTCGTTTACGCAGGTCTGTTGTCTTCCGCGACGTTTGACTCTCGTCTTTTGAACGACATGCTTTTGCCACGTGCAACCTTTTTGCACTTGAAGCAAGCAGCCATTCTAAAACGGCACACATGCGGAGCGTGCTTACCGTTGCAGCGGAAGCAGCTGACGTCGTCCGCCATAGTGTCCCGTTTTATGCGTGTCGCTTGAATCAGACCCTCGCTTTCTTTGGTTCCGTCTTGAACTTGCATGCGTATATCGCGCTGCTGCTTCGCCGTTGCTTCCGCCGTCAACGTCATGCCGTACGCCACCTCGAACGTAAGGTCGTGTTCTGCAAGCAGCCGCTGTTGAACCGCTTCGTTTTTGATGCCGTATACGAACCGGTCCCTCATCACGACGTCCAGTGGAAGCTGTCACCGAAACCGCAGTCTTCAGCCAGCTTACGGAGTGCACCTGCACCGTATACCATACTCCGATACCGCCTCACCGTGAGCTTGATTTCTTCGGTAGAATAGTACTCCTACGTACAGCTCCGAAGGCCTTGGATGCATGTACTTCCGCACCGCCCCCTTGATGTCGTCATAGCTTGCCGCCGTCGGTCCTGCTGGCTTGACCAAGGTCACGATCAGCCCGTAAGTGCCCTCTCCGCAACAACTAAGCAGAACCGCTCGTTTCTGCTCGTCCGTGGTTGTCTTGTTAGCAGCGCAGAACATCTCTAGCCGTTCGACGTATTCATCCCAGGACGCACTCGTGCCGAGACGATGTTCGCCGATCCTGCCGACCGACGTTTTGCCTTACTCGACCGGGACTCGCCCGTCCGTCGATCCGCCTCGTCGCCATATGTAATAGATTAGATCCTTCAGACAGCGCGGTTGGATCCGAACAACCGGTTTATTTCCGTATGAGCGTGTATATACACTGTATACTTGCGTATATACACTGTATACTTGCTATGATAAGCGAGCGCAGCTTGCGTTGGCGATAGCGCTAACAACTGATAGCGATAACACTGATAGCGATAACAACGAATGTGCATTGTCAGTACATGAGGTACATGAGCGGCGTCTGTTGGCGTTGTGACCGAGCGATGGTCATAAAAATACGCCATTAAGCGTCATCAGCGTGATGCCATCAAGCGTCATTGTACGTCATCAGCGTGATGTCACCGCCGGAGCTCCGTGTGCAAAAGGTGCGCTTCGAACTTCATCTGTACTCGTTGTGTGCTTCGTGCGATGGACTGTGAGGCGACCGCATCTACATCTACGGTCTCGACATCGGCAGCAGCGTCTACATTTACGGCGGCTTCCGCAGGCAAACGTGGTCGCGCACGTAAATACGCCACAACCTCCTTAAGTGTCCTCCTCTAGGCATCGTTCTCGACGTCGTCCTAGAGGTCTTCCTAGACGTCGTTCTTGACGTCGTCCTAGAGGTCATCCTAGAAGTCGTCCTAGACCGTCCGAGACGTCGTCCTAGACGTCGTCCCAGACGCCGTACTTGGCGTCGATCTCTAGGAAGTCGTCCTATAGGTCGTCCTGAACTTTACTACGTGTAGAAAAATTACTCGAAAACATTTCTCCCGCCGGACTATAATGCCTTCCTACACGTAAGCAGCCTTAAGTATTGACACAATTTTGTTCGTGTTCTTGGACACCACTCCCGGCCTTATGTTTCTTCTTCGGGTGTGCCGCAAGGTTCCATACTTGGGCCGACCTTTTTTAATGTTTTAGAGCGCAGCTCTTAGGCGCCCGTTTCCGGCTTGAGCGGCGTCGCCGTCTCCGTCGCCGTCGGCGTAACCGCGCGGTGCATGATGGGTAAATTTCGCCGCTAATATTAGCGCAAAATTTTCCCCGCTAAATTTAGCGGAAAAATTTTCTCGCTAAATCTAGCGGAAAAGCTTTCCCGCTAAGTTTAGCGGAAAAATTTTCACCGCTAAATTTAGCGGAAAAAGTTTCCCGCTAAATCTAGCGGAAAATTTTCCCCGCTAAATCTAGTGGAAAACTTTCCCCGCTAAATTTAGCGGAAAATTTTCTCCGCCCCCCCCCCCCCCCTTTCTTCGAGGTCACGTGACCTCCAGGCCACGTAGCACCCCCCCCCCCCAGGTCACGTGATCCCCCTGGTCACGTGACCCCGGTGGTGGTTATTGATTTGAGCTCAATTGTTCGCAATTCGGTCATCTTGCAATATGCAGAAAAAATCAAGTTGTTTAGGCAGATCATATCCTTGGAAGACTGTGGAAAACGTATGGACGATGTTAAACGTGTGTGCAATTGGTGTCGTCAGAACTTGTTAACGCTCAATCCTTCTAAAACCGTTATTATGTCTTTGTCTAGAAAGGTAGAAAAAAAAAACTTTTGTTACCAGATTGGCAATGATCCGCTGCGAAGAGTCGAGTGCACGCATGATCTTGGCGTATACATAGACTCCTCATTATTCTTTACTGTACATGTTAACAACCTTATAAATGACCCTTTGCGTAAGCTGCGAGTAATTTCTAGAATCACGCGTGAGTTCTCCGCATCAACTTGTATTCTACGGTTATATTTTTCGTTAATCCGGACCAAGTTGGAGTTTTCCTCTGTAGTCTGGAATTGTATTAGTTCTAGAGCGAAGAGATGATTGAAAAGGTTTAAAAGCGTTTTTTTAATTGTTTATGATCGTTACATTGGTCGTACTGTTTATTATTCCTATGCGAACTCTTGGAACGATGCAAATGCCCTACTTTGAGTTCTAGACGGCGTGAGCGCGATCTCCTTTTCCTGTATAAATGTATTCATGGATTGATTTATTTCCTAGATCTCACATCTGCTATTAATATTCACGTTCCGAGTCGAGTTTTGCGGGTTTCTCCGACTTTACATGTTAATCACATTATCCCATCCAGTCCTATAACCCGTATTCAACACTTCTACATTACCCTCAATGGAGCAGATATTGATGTTTTTAACCCAAATTTCGTAGCTTTTCAGACTTTTGTAACTAACCTGTGAACATTTTGTTGTGCATCATTATCAAGGTGTCAAGCTGTTCATGAGCGCTGAAAATAAACAAATGAATGAATGAACGAATGAATGAATAAATTAATTATTATGTTCATTTGCAACGGACTACGAAATAGTACTTTCGGTACGTATTTTGAGCTTTTTTAAACGTAAGATCCTCCCCTCACAATATGGTTTTGTGCGAGGAAGATCAGTGGAATCAAACTTTGTGTCTTTTCTTAATTTCGTTTCGCCTGTTGTGTGCCGGGGGGTCAGGTTGACACTGTATATTTTGATCTGTCTAAGGCATTTGATTTGGTTGACCACTCGCTACTTTCACAAAAGCTGAAATCGTACGGTATACACTATGCACATTTCTTCATGATTTTTTGTCCGATAGACACAGCTTTGTGCGTATCCTTGGTCATCTCTCCCGGCCTTTTGCCACCCTCTCTAGTGTTCCCTAGGGGTCCATTCTTGGGCCGATTTTTTTTAATGTTTTCATAAACAACCTTAGCTCATGTGTTGTACATTCAGGAATCCTACAATACGCCGATGACATCAAGGTATTTAGGCAAATAGTATCTGTAGAGGACTGTGTCAAACTAATGGATGATGTCAAATCAGTGAGTGATTGAGTCTTAACAGGCTGACACTTAACACCACTAAGACTGTTGTTATGTCATTTGCTTAGAAGCTGAGGCTTTTTTTTATTTTTGTTACCAACTTGGCAATGCCCCATTGCAAAGGGTGTATTGCACTCGTGATCTTGGAGTTTATATAAACTCTTCTCTGTCATTTAATAAGCATGTCAATAACATTGTCAACGCCTCTTTCCGTACGTTGGGTGTCATATCGAGAATTACACGTGAGTTTCCCATGTCGGCCTGTATTATGCAGTTATACTTTTCATTAATTAGGTCTAAGCTGGAGTTTTCCCCTGTTGTGTGGAATTCTATGGGGCGTACGCACCAAGAGTCGATTAAAAATCTCAAGAAACGTTTTTTTTTTTAATTTTTTACGACCGCTATCTCGGTCGCACTGTTTACTTTGCATATAGAAGGCTTTTAGAACGATACAATTAATCTACTTTGAGTGCCAGACGACGCGACAGAGATCTCATATTTTTGTTCAAATGCCTTCACGGAGTCATTGATTTCCCTGACCTAGCTTCAGCGATAAATATTCATGTTCCGAGAAGATTTTTGCGGCTTTCTTTTCCATTTTATGTTAATCAATTCTTCCAAACCTGCCCCATGACACGCATTCAAACCTTGTATAATACTTTCGATGCTTCCTGCATTGACGTTTTTAACCCATCTTTTGCAGCGTTCAAGTTTTCTCTTACAAATCTATAAATTTGAACCCATCTTTTGTAGCGTTCAAGTTTTCTCTTGTCAATCTGTAGAATTGTTCTCCCTTTTGCTGTATGTTAATTGTGCATCATTACAAAGGCGAAAGCTGTTCATGAGCACAAAACATAAACAAATGAATGAATGAATGAATGAATGAATGAATGAATGAATGAATACTCGTGTAATTGTTTTTAAAGCACGAAATGGACTGCATTGAGCAGACGTGCAAGTGGGTAAAAGTTCTTTCGAACTGGAAAGGCTGAGATTGGCAAAACGATGGCGCGTAAAATTTAAAGATAATAAATATTATAAAAAAAATGTTATCCTAAAAACAAACAAACGAAATTCGTTTTATTTTTTTTTCTTCTTATTTTGGGGCATTTGTTTTGGAAGGATTGGCGGCGAATCGGGAAGTTTTGCCGATTGTCAAAAGTTGCGACTTTGATAGCACCATACGCTTACCCATAATTGATGTATTTTACATGAATTTCTCAGACTAGCTGGAATGCTTTTATTGATTTAATACTTTTTTATTTTATAACCTGTTAATTAAACATGCTGCAACTGGCACCAGTGATGATAATATGGCAACGTTGGATTGCTATAGCTGTTCGAGCGTTTTAAATTAGACCACCAGCAACATATTATATTAGAGCTTGAAAAACTTAGTATTAAAAATCTTAATTGTATCATTATTAATGCAAGTTGCGGTAATATAGGGTGACTGAAATAACCAGACTCGATCTAAAATGGGCCGTAAAAATCGGCGCCTGCACGTAGCAATCTAAAACTTTTGTCAAAGGTGTATTTCAGAGATCGGTTTTTTTCTTGTAAAATTACAAAGCGTAGCTCCCTTCCTGTAAAGAATAGGGCCAAAAACTTGCCAGGGTCAACGGCTGGCGGCAACGCAGATGACCGAGTCGAGTTGCGGTGTGTGTTTGGCGCGCGCATTGATAGATGGCGTCGGGAGCAGTCTCCAAAGGTGTAGCTGGCCAGCGAATGAAAGCAGACGACTACCCAGACGAAATCCGTCGGCAGCAAAAGCGCCGTCGTTATGCAACACGTATTTTTTTACTTAAAGTTTTGGTACGTTACAAAATTATTATGTTGATTTAGTAGACCACGGTCGTCGCGAGCAGTCTCGATAAGGAGGTAGCGCCATCTATCAATACGTGCGCCAAACACGTCCCACCACTCGACTTAGTCGTCTGCGTAGCACCCCGCCGTTGACCCTGGCAAGTTTTTTGGCCCTATTTTTTTTACAAAAAAGGGAGCTACGCTTTGTAATTTTACATGAAAGAACCGACCTACGAAATACACCTTCGACGAAAAGTTTAGATTGCTACGTGCAGGCGCCGATTTTTACGGCCTATTTTAGATCGAGCCTGGCTATTTCAGTCATCCTATATATGCCCCCAATAAACGCCACAGTCACAAAAACACACCATTTAACCCTAATTGCCTTTGCAGAAGGGCATCATTTCGTTTACCTTTTAGCATCCCTATTGAAAATTCTCATTTGTATGAGAAATTTCTTGTGTCGAATAAACACATATGAATCATACAAGATATATAAGAACCATACAAGAAGTATATAAGAACTATATAAGATATATAAGAATATACAAGCACCATATAAGAAACTTGTGAGAAGTTTCTTATAAGTTTCTTATATGGTTTTTATATATCTTATATAGTTCTTATATAACTCTTATATGGTTCTTATATAGTTCTTGTATGTTCTTATATATCTTGTATGATTCATATGTGTTTATTGGACACAAGAAATTTCTCATACAAATGACTTCTTTCACCAGGGATATGAAAAAACTCTGTCATCGTTATTAGGACAGACATAGACCCTGTATCATCTGGATGTAAGGTAAAGTCTTATGCTTCACGCAAAAAACTACGTATCTTAATTGTATTATTATTGATACAAATCGCGGTAATGCACTAGGCCCCCAATAAACTCCGCAATCACAAAAATACGCCATCTAACCATATTGGTCTTTACAGAAAGGGCTCATTTTGTTTTCATTTTGCAGATGAAAAGCTCTGACATTGTTATCAAGATAGACATAAACACTTGATGTAATATAAAGTCGTAGGCGTCACACGTTGTTTTGGATTCCATTTCTTTGTTTTTTTTGTAGTAAAAACAACGTTTCTTATACGTTTTGTGAACATTTTCTAAACTCATCACCCGTGGCGCTATATATTTGTAAAATTTGGATTCATTCTGTTATTCTTGTGCTGGAAATAATGCTAAAGCAATGAACCATATAAATGCCCCAAAACCGTTAAAGGGTCCGCAGTTTCTTATTTCACAAAACAATTATCTGAAAGAAAAAGCAGCAAGAACACAAAAATATCAGGACAGACGTTTTCAAGAGATACAATATTCTATGTATGAAAGACACTAAACTCTCCAAAATATTTTCAAGTGCTTGGATGGGACACGCATGTCGCAAAATAAAGTTTCCGCGAACAATATATTTAGCTCAACAATTACGCTGTGAGACACATCTTGAGTTCGGAGAGAAACCAAAATGAACATCTATATCGAAAAATGAGATCCAAACTAGAATTTAGTTTCGGTTTCATTCCTGAATTAAAACGTGCCTCCTGGCGTTAATATTACGCTAAACACTATTTTTGTTTTCCGTATAAAGAGGTGACCTGCGTGCATAACACCTCAGCTTTCTCGTATAAGCAGGAATATTTTGTGTCGCTCAGCAGTGAAGCAAGCACACTAGACAGGCTCAGCAACTGGTATTTCCATGCCTTATTTTACTTTGAATACCGAGTTGTGTCTGTAATTTGTTTTATTATGACTGATGTGTCACTCCTGTATTTTACGTCTTTGCGTGTTGTACTCATTTGTGACTTTTATGTGCACCAATATCAAAGCCTTCACGGTGTTTAGGGCACGCGATAAATACCAATACCAAAATACCAATACCAGCACGCATCTCTGACCCGCTATATACCGCCATTTTGGAAAACCAGTGGCGCCACATATAGACAGTTAGAGTCGCGAATATACGAAACGCCTGTTCTCTTGGCTTCATTTTTCATTTCCTTTATCTTGAACGCGTACGTACTACGCTGATTGTACAGGGTGTCCCCCCGAAAAAAATTTGCACGGTGTTTTTTCTCCACAAAATTAAGCTACGTATCGCCGAACACTTATTATCCATGCCAAATGTAGCGCTAAAGGTTCGAACCAGATGGCAAAGTTTCAGCGCTAACCGCTATAGGTATTCAAAAAGGTATAAGTGATTTTCTGAAAATTTAAATGGAAAAATGGCGGCCGACGGAGCTTTCGAATACATGGTGCGGCGCCAGAAACCGAAAACGGGAGAAAACGGCCCCCCTTTTTCCCCATTGAAATTTTCAGAGTACATAACGTTTGGATAAGAAATCAGTTTGTGCCGAAAATTTGACATCTGGTTTGTGTCTCTAGTGCTAGATTTGGGCGGAAAATAAGCATTCGACAATGCGTATTTTACTTTTACGTTAAAAAAAGGAACGTTGTACAATTTTTCTTGACACCTTGTAGTTTCACTTCCATGCCGTTCTACTTACTCTGTTACACTTAAGCACCAATTTGCTTTATAGCTTCCAGAAAATATGTATTTTTACATTTATCGTTTAAAATGATCAATTATCTGAATACCGGTTTGCATAAACTACGGTGTATTTACAATTATCTGAAGCACTACAGTATAAGTATACACTGCGGTGTAAGTGGAGCAGGGGTCGTCCTAATAAGCGGAACTTTTTTGCGAAAGAATTCCGCTTAAAGTAAACCGAGATCAAGAGTGTAGACAACACCGAAAATAAACAAGGTTCATTCGAGCGTTGGAAACAGAACAAGAACTCTGATTGATGCATCAATTTTCCTTCCTAGAAACGCGGTCAAACATATGCATACATTTGTTTCTGGCGGCCGTTGTTTTCTTTCATTGACCTGGCACCTCTCCGTGGCTGGTTTGACGACCAAGAAAAAAAAAAATCGCCGAAGGTTTACTCCAACACCGGCTCTGGTGATCGTTCGAAATGGTGGAGCAGCGCCATGTCTGGTTATGGATTGATATATAATTGTGGTTTGCGATATGTACGATATGCATCTATGTTAACGACTCTGAGGCAATGACATGTTTCTGTAGGGCCGCCTGAGAAATAGGCGCTGCTTTTAGATTGGGAAATTACTGAATGGTCATAGCAATCTTGCACAAAGAAACAGTGGTCAGGAAAGAAAAAAAAAAGCTCTGCGAACAAGTCCTCCAGTTCAATCTTCGGAACATTTTTTTTTTGTATCGTGCTTATCATGACATTGCCACCGCTGGCTCCTTCCATGTGTCAAACAAGCTACAGGCACCCTAAACCCTTTAGGCAATTGGTATATTTATTTTTGTTTTCAAAACTATTTTCACACGGCACGTAGGGTGCGAAGGCCGCTGCGAGTCCGGGAAAACGACTCTCTTATTTATGCCAGAGAATCACGGTCATTATTTCGTTATTAAATAATACACAACGTCAGGTTGAGTGTACCTGAGTTTAACCTGAGGTAACGCATGGATTGCGATGATTTTATCGGTGACGTTAGCCGCGTTCTGATGTACGGTTCTGAATCGGTTCAGTGCCAAAGGACTTATCGGAAAAGGTTAAGTACCTAGTCCCACTAGGCAAACATCCAACATATACTGCGAACAGACATGTCAAAGACGCCCTGTTTTTGTTTTGTTTTTCGCGTGAAGTCATTAATGGAGCGACACAAGACCATGTTTCCGAGGAAGCGGTGCCTTACCCTACCGAAAAATCCGGTATAACTTTTCACTGTCCGGATTATGGAACCGGAAATTTGTTTCTGGAAACCCGAAATCCAGATTGCAGACAAAGGAAAAATTTCTGAAAAGCCCAATTCCGGATAGATTCCAGATAGAATCCAGATAAATTTCCGGTTCCATAATCCGGATAGCGAAAAGTTATACCGGATGTTTCGGTAGGGTAAGGTTGTTAGTTGTTGACGAATAGCGTTTTATGAAACAAGTTGGTTTGTTCACCCATAGAGTCGAAGCGCAAAAAAAAAAAAAATCCTTAATTTTCTGGATTTGCCTTTTTTTTTTTTTGTCTTTGGACTGTATTTCAGAGACCGCAGTGCACTATGCTCGAGAGACCGAAACTTGGGTTCTGCCTTTCCGCAGATTCCTGTCTCGGAAATGCGACGTCTACACTTACCAGTTGCAGTCAACGTCCCGAAAGAACAGCAACCAAAATTGAAACAGCAGGGGGCGTTGGTTCTTCGCGAACCCCTCGCGTGACAACTGGGCATCTTGTTCGTTACAAATTAATGGAGTTTCCCCAACTTTCCCACCACGTACTCTCGCTCTAGGTGCGAAACAATTGACCGGATCCGCGAACAAGAACACCGCTATTACGGCCGGAAACAATCCGCTTTATAGCCGCATACGAGGCATTTGATAACCAGTATACGGTGTCGTGTTCACTTCTCGTGTGTTTGAGAATAATTCAAAGATATAAATAAACGAAGGAAGAATATCGTTCTTTTAGGCCAGACCCTTCTCGCCTCTAACTTCGTCGGTAAGCTGCCCATCTCCTTTGACTGTTTTTCTTTTCGGGTTCCCGCCATTAATAATAAAACGCTTAATGCTTCCAACCACGACCGAGAGGTGGCGCCACTGAACAACCACGCAGCGCTCGGAGCACCTTCCACTCAAAAGTATGTGTTGTTAAGGCTTAAGGAAGTTTAAGACACGACAACCTAAGTTTTCGCCTGCCCTAGTCGAAGTAGAAGTCAAATTTGTTGTTTTAATGCTTGTACAACGGGAAGTTATACCTCATTCACAGGATCATAAATGCCCCTTTAGCTAAGAGACCTTTATGGTCGGGGACGAATCAGTTTGCGGTTCTCCGCATGTGGCATATGCTTGCGACCCAAGAGCGCTGGCTGATTCGCCGATTGCAAAGGGGCCTATGTTAAGGGTAGCTTAGTGCTAACCGTGTGAATGGGGCATTATACCCCATTCACACAGTCAGCAGAAAGGTACCTTTAATATAGGCCTCTTTGCAAAAACTACCCTTCCCATTCACACGGCCAGCATAAAGGTACTTTTAACCGTTTTTTCCTTTTAGCCCGGCCGTGCTTTAAATTAGGTCCCTTTGCAATCAGCGAATCAGCCCTCGCTATCGGGCAGCGAGCACATGCCACGATCGGAGAATCGCGAACTCTTTCGTCGCCGACCATAAAGGTCCCTCAGCTAAAGGAACCTTTATGATCGTGTGAGTGGGGTATAAGTCAATCCCAAGGGTCGTCTGGTGTCTCCGCTGTAGATGAGAAATTTAGCCAGTGCAGTACGACTGCTGTAGCCTGGGGTCTTCAACGTGTATCATGCAATAGTGATAGACGACTGCGCGTTGTAATATTCCTGTCCAGGTCGAAACCGGCATGGCTGGTCATTGAAGCCGATAGCTAGGTTCTGCAACGCGATCTTTCGCTCTACGTACTCCAAGTTGCAGTGTGCTGACACATTTGGCTAGTGAAATCACGTTTGATCATGTTGATGTATGTAAGCTTAGAGAGGTGCAGTCTGTCTTAAAAATGGCGTCTAGTGTCTTCATAGGGAGGACAATTTCACCGATACAGAAGGACCGATGCCTTTAACTGTTGTAATTAACCTGAGGAGTCTTAAATCCCAATTCATCCGAGTTTTAAAAGTCATTTGATTGGTGGTATACAACAGTGGGAGCTGTGTGACGGGAACGTTGCTTCTTGAATTCGCGAAAAGAACTAAAGGACAATGATGAGGTAGGATAAGTAGGCATGGCAAGCGATACAGTCCCGGACAAATGAAGAAGCGCAGTGCGAGGCGAGTCCCAAGCATTTTAATATTATCGCTCTACAGTCAATGAGATTGCTGCCGCATCAGTCGATAAATACTCCTAAAAACAAATCATAGCAAGAAGCGTGGACATTATAAGTCCCGCATTTCTTAAACTGTCAGTGACTATGCGGAGAGCATGTCGTACGCGTGTTGCGCAGGAGTTGCGGTGACGTCAGAACGAAGTCGAGCTCTGATTGGCTTCGATTGAAAGGATAGTGGGTAGACCTCAATGCAAGATGCTTTGAGTTCTATTCATTATTTTTTTCGACCGGCCAATAAGAGCTCGGCGTTCTGACATCATCGTAATTTCTGCGCAGGAAGCAGACGAACTTACGCTCCGCATAGAATTGTCTCCTGCGCTTTCTTTGCGTTTTGTAAGAATCCCGTCAGTACATTTTGAATCATTACGACTGCGCAACTATTGGCAACTGAGCGGGCTTACTTTGCCAGTTGAACCTACAGGGTTCAAATAGAAAGCGTTGTGTGTTGAATAGTACGCGAACCAATTCCTTCGTTATTTCGGTTTAGCCTCTCTTCCTCTCTCTCTCTCACTCTCTCTCTTACTTTTTATCCCTCTTTAGACTCGGAGACGTTTGCAGTAACTAACGTAAATAACCTGCAGCCCAAGCTCGAGCATGCGCTCACGATGTCCAAATCGCCTATTCATCATTGCCGCACATGCCGGAGCTCCCAACACATCCGCTTAATTAAAAACCATAGCGACAGACGAACAAAGAAAGAGATCCGACTCATCAGCACTGCTGGAAGACGAAGATCAATCAAGGTTGGAAAGAGGATATCCCATTTAACGCGCGCCCCGAAAACGAGAAGACCGAGCTGGAAGAAGCAATGGACCAACACCGAGACTTGGCAAGAAGGCCTGTAGCTGAGCGGGACCAGGCATGCGAGGCAGGAACGAAAGGGCAGCTAATTCCGCTTCCCCGCCTATCTTCTTCTCGGGGTTTGCCCGCCGCCCCGTGCGCAGCAAACGCATCACGAGTAACAGCAGCTCGAGTGGTGGCGTCGTTCAAAAGCGAGAAGACCCGGAGAGGTTACTCTTCGAAACCGGAGATGTCAGGAGGTGGGCTGAACACATCGCTTGTTCGGCTGGTCCTAGTCGTGACCGTAGCCGCCCCTTAGTACTCCCCCCCCCCCCCCCCCCCTCCTCCTTCCCTGCGCGATGATGCTGCGTTTCTCGGAGCAACGCGCGAGGCAAGGACCCTCCGCTAAACACAACAAGAAACGAAAAGCGCAAAGTGTAAAATGTACAAAATATGTATAATGCTGACCGTAATCGCGGAGAATAAGTAGATATCGGTGTTGTTGTAATTGCTGTTGCGGCTGTCGTTGAGGTTTCGAGGGGAGAACAAAAAGGTTGGTTCGTTGTTGATTTGAGGCAGGAGAAATAGACGCCTTAGCTTTTTTTTTTTTTTCTTCTTTTCTTTTTCCTCTGTTCGCTGACTGCAACGTGTTTGTGGATCGTGCGTCGTCTGCCAACTATGTTGCGCCATGTGACGGCTGGCGTTTTGGATGTCCGGGAAGGTTTCACGGTGCCTCCATCCCGTACCTGGTTTCTTCAGATGCGTCTGCTTTGCTTCCTTTTTATTTCTTGAATTTTTCTCGGTCTTTTTGTCTTGTTTTATGGAATTCTAGGACAAATTCTTTGACGCGTTTCCCGGGCACGACCAGAGAGGATCACAAACAGTAACAATAGCAGAGAGCGCTCAAGATCACCACCGCGAATGCGGTGATCTTTGAACTCTCTCCGTTTGACCTTATTTATTTGTTCATATTTTTTTTAAAGTGTGCGGCACTCTTTCAGAAGGGCCTACGCTGACGCAAGAAGATATTATATGAATTTGGTTTTAAATTTAGTTTACTTTGTCAAGTTTCTGAAAAGTGACATTTCGAGGAATGTACATTCATAGAAACAAGAGTTCATACAACTCTCTCTCTCTCTAATGCAAAAATATAGCGCAGATGCACAAGGAGCAATTGGTAACACGGGACGGGCACTAATGTTCATGTATACATTCATTCTTAACCTATTTTATTTGTACTGAGATGTAACAACTTGCCATGCACTTAAATAAATATACTTCGAAGGTTTCGTTCAAAACTTTCTTCCTGCCAAACTTTGCGGTCTTCCAAACTGATGACGGCCATCGGCTAAATTACACCAACTTCTAATGCAACAAACTGCAATCAAGACGCAAATATAAGAAGTAATTGACTCACTGAATATACAAGCTGGGTTGTTCCAACTGGTGGACCGAAGGCGAATGTAAAAGATGACCGTAATAATCCCTGCAGAAGGGAAAGAAAGGGCAAACAGAAATCTCCAAACACAGCTAGGTCAGTTGTTTAGCGCTCCACTGGAAATGGAGAGCTCCCTGGTTCGATACCAGGACCAGGCGCATTTTTTCGGTCGCGCACCGGTCACCTATAGCTGTGTTTGGAGATTTCTGTTTGTCCTTCGTCCCCTTGTTCCCCTTGTCCTGGAATTATTATTGTCATTCTTGTCGAGCTCGCTTGCTTTGCATTAATTGCATTAATTAACTTTGCATTAGTTGCATAATAAGCAAAAGATTAGTGGCGCGACTACCAGTGCGGCGCCACTCATCTTTTGCATTCGAACCGTCTGATCGAGCTACCGAAACGAAGCATAATTTCGGAATACCCACGCTTTGCTCTTGCCGACACGCTATTTATTATCCCTAAAATCAAAATTGCTCTTGAGAAATTGGCAAATGAAAGTTATGCCAAAACCAACATTACATATTTTCCGCACTCTTCAGTGGGGTGAGTTCACATCTTGCATACAGTCGATTACACAGTTTAAAAAAACGAGGTATTTTACGTATTTGCTTTTTTCGTTGTTTTTTTTTTTTGGCGTGAGCTTCCGCGGCATTCTTTGCTCGCCATCAAACTCCTTGTAACACCCCGGGAATAAGCTGACTGTGACAACATCTGACGGTGAGTTTTTGAGAGTGGCCATTCGAGCCCCTCAAAACAAATCTGAAAATTCAATAACTTCGTGAAAATCAATTCTTGTGACTTCTTATTCGGGTTACTGGTTGAAATCTGTCTGTCTGTTGAACCACTCTCGAGACAAATCAGTGACTATCAAAATTTCTCCGCAGACGAGCACACACGGGTACGCCGGAGCGCCGACCTCTGATCAGAATAACTTTCGGGTAGACGTAAACCTAGTTGCCTTTGCCTCCACTAACCGTTGGAACGCGGACGCCGAACGTCTGACGCCGGCGTTCGGCGTTCGAACGCGTTCGAAGAGTGAGTAAAGAGGAAGGCAGCTAGCTTTGCGCCTACGTGCTAATCATTCCAATCAGAGCTCGGTGTTCTGACCTTCCCGCCTGCTCTTATCTCCTCCTCTCTCTCTGTTTTTACCCGTATAGTCTGCAGCCAGGCGGAAAGCCAATCGGCGAGTAGTGTGAGATGACGCTGTCCAGCAACACCTCTGGAGGAAAAAAAAAAAAACAGTTTGACCATAGCCTTCTCTATACTCACAACGCCTGGCAGTTTGACGACGGAGCCATAGAGTGCGCCATTGCAGATTTGGAGCGTCAGGATCTGGTAGCACAGAGCATTAAAGAGCCATTTCTCGGGGAACCTGGACGTCAGCGCACAGCTTTTGCAGCGGCGAGGACCCGAAACACACTTGTTCGCCCGGGAGAAGTGTGTTTCAGAGTCTCTCCGCAGCGGGCCGCTGGTCACGTGGCTCTCCTCTCATCCGTTGTCTGCCGCTCCACCTTTTCCATTTCGACGGCCGCTTCTCGTGGCGATGTGCCAGGCTTTGTCAGTATAGAGGAGGCTATGGTTTGACATATGCCGAAATTATGTTTGCATCGGCCTCGTGGCATTGAGGTGTGTTTTGGCGAGCGAAGGGGGAGCTGTTTTTAAGGCTGGTGTCATCGAAAGTGTTGTACCGCTTTGCGCTTATAACTGCTTCGACGAGAGAAAATTCTGGTGCCACCTATCGGGCAGCCCTGGCACAATTCAGATCTGAGTATAACTAGACTGAGGGTTAGGAGATGATCATCCTCATGATGACGTTACCAGAGACTGGGTTTTGACTACAGGATGACACAAACAGATTGAAGTCTCAGGCAGGTGATTTTTATTGGGAACAAGAGGCCCTTAAATAGGCAACGCTCAACAAAAGACAAGAAAGGCGACACACTAATAAAAAAAAATCACAACCTCTCCACGTGGTGAATGATATTGATTGGGGCGAAGCTCTGGTGGTGCTGATGATACTGATTTTATTGTTCACAGGTAGTGCTGATGGTGCTGATCTTTTTTATTACTCATAGTTAATGCTGAGTTCCGGGTTGCGTTTCGATTTCAGTATTACTGCTTTATGATCAGTGAAATGCAGAGCCATGCATGCAAAGTTGAACGCGATTATATACCCATTTGACCGCAGCGCCCTCTCCTGTATAGACGCTGAGTGGCTACATGCAACGTTTCATCCATGACATCCCCAGCTCTTGAGTTACTACCACAACTCAGAGCCCCCTACTCGTCCCGCAGTCGTGGCCGAGTGGTTAAGGCGATGGACTAGAAATCCATTGGGGTCTCCGCACAGGTTCGAATCCTGTCGACTGCGCAAGCATTTTTTCTTTTTTTTTTTAAAGAAGACAGATGGGATGGCAATCCATGTGAGCACGGACGCCGGACGGGTGGACAAGGCTAGACCCTAAGGAGCTTTGCCTCTAAAACATATCTTTCCACGAGCGTACCTCTGCTTACAGACACCCTACAAAGTGAAAATCGTTCCCGAACCTTACAAGTTACTATTGTAGTGAACCATTTAAAGATCATATGGTCAGATGACTTCTAAAGGAAAACAAAGGTGACGCACAAATGACGCGAGCATTTTATACGAAAATATAACTTTCTCAAGCCGATGTGATAGCGGATGTTTCGCCAGGAGTTGTATATCTTCTAGAACTATGCATCTCGGCGAAGTGTCGGCGTCAGCTCTCAGGCTCTCAAGGTCAATTCATTTTTCTTTTATGCAACTTGCTCTTTCCAGCCTCGGCAGTACGATTGGTCCGGAGATACGTTTTAGGGAAAAACAAAATCAGGCTATCTTGTTCCTTCGGAAAGGATCTCGAAAAAAAATATTTGAAGGTAGCAACTTGGTTTCATTCTACTGACGCATTTAGGACGCATTTAGGACAAATGAAGATGAATGAGAATGCATACTGAGGCAAACCTGACAGTCGTAGTTAGAAAGAAGATTGACGGAGTTCATATAGATTTTATTCAAAACCTAGAAGATTCATCGGCAATGTTCTTTTTTTCCCCTTCATTAAAAAAAAACAAACAAACAAACTTGAGGTTGTGATTTTTGGGCGATGCCAATACCGTTTACGATTTAATTTTCCATGCTTAATTCAAGGTGAGTACCATCCACCAGAATATTTGACATAAACAAAGTACAGGGGTAGATTTGTTTTTCTTCACGCCGACGTTTTAACTATTTTTTACCTGGCGATGCCCGTCGTGTAAAAACGAGTTAATTCAAACATAACCCCCCCCCCCCCCCCTCCAAAACCTGAGGTTTAGATACTTATTCAAAGGACCGCTTTATGCACAACCGGTTTGTAGCGAGCATATTCATACAAAGCCGCGGTCACGCTACTACTACATCGTATAAAAGACACTTTAGGTACAAACAATGTCTGAGGCGTGTTTCTTCCTAGTATGAGGGTCCCGTCAAAATTGTCCAAATAAACTGTCTACTGACATAAGGTTGCATATGTACGAAGCAAGCGTGCTTGAGGCCTGAACGCAGATGATCATCTTGTCTGCAGCGCACACCTCCTCTTTTGTATAACCATAGCTTTCTCTATACTCAGAAAGCCTGGCAGTTCGACGACGGAGCCATAGAGTGCCCGGTCGCAGATTTGGAGCGCGGGGATCTGGTAGCACAGAGCATCAAAGAGCCATTTCTCGGGGAACCTGGACGTCAGCGCACAGGTTTTGCTGCGGCGAGGACCCGAAACACACTTGTACGCTCGGGAGCAGTGTGTTTCGGCGTCTCGCCGCAGCGGGGCGCCAGTCACGCGGCTCTCCTCTCATCCGTTGTCCGCCGCTCCACCCTTTCCATTTCGGCGGCCGCTTCTCGTGGCCATCTGCCAGGCTTTGTCAGTATATAGGAGGCTATGGTATGACGTATGATGACCGCGGATTTAGACGCGAGTCAGCTCTAAGTTGGACTCCGCAGTTTTGGGAAAACCGTCCCGGAGCGCTTCGACACTAAGATTTATTTCTTATTCGATGTCAAAACAATCGCTTCGTCGACAAACGACTGCCGGCGATTGCGGCTCGGAGCATGCATCGGAACCGACACCAATTTCGGGCGTGCAAACAAAAGGATAGTCTATTGTTTCGGGCTGCAACGCCTGCTAACCTGAGATCAGATCGCGTGCAAGCTCGGTGGTTTCATTCTTCGCGAAATCTCCGATCTCCTTCGATATACACGCACGCGCTGCAAGCGCTCTTCGGACGCAACCCTCGGCACGGGCATCAGCGCCACCTATCGAGATTTAGAAATTACAGAGCGAACGAACCTACGAAGCCATCCTTGCAGAGATAGATAGAAAGATAGATATGAACGAAGGAACGAAGGAAAAAGCAAACAAACACGAAGGATGAGAGAAAGAAGACTCGGATGCGCGCTGGGCTGATGGATGCCGGGGTGTAATTACACGGCTTCGTCGAATGCCGTCTCTATACTCCGGTCATTCCTGCGGGCGCACATTTCCTTCTCTATTTTTTATTTTATTTTTTGACTTAATGGCGTCTTGGTAGAAACGAAACGCAGGGTTGGTTGCCGCCGCACGAGCATCACGATATCTCCTCTACAACTGGCCGCCGCTCACTCAGCTTCCTTCGCAGGTAGCCCGAAGATTTTGTTTCACCTCCTCTCTCGTTTTTGTTTTTCGCTCTCGGATAGCTGTTTGTCTGCTCGATGACTTCGGATCTTCTCTACTTCCCAGCTCACCTCCCCTATTTTCCTCTCGCTCTCTTCTCCCTTTCCCATCTGCTTCGTAATGGACAAATAGAAGAAGAACCGAAACGGCGATACGACTTCCTGATTGGACGATGAGAAACCGGTCCTCTTCTCACTCGGTGCCTCGTACGATTATTATTATTATTATTCTCATTTTTGGCCGTCGCTCTCCACTGCCTCCGGAGAGCGCGCGGGGCCATTGCAGCTTCAGGAATGCGAATGAACATGAAAGCGAACGACGAGAACGTTAAGCAACCGCAGCTACAATAAATTAACGGGTAACATACGCACAACCTAAAAAAAAAGTCGAAACTTAACGATCGTTGTCTTCTTCTTCAGCGATTTATTTTATGTGTGTGTGTATGTGTGTGTGTGTATTGACGAGTTCGTATTCTACTTGGGGCGCTTTCGCGCCCTTTCCCGCTTCGTTTTTGTTGGAGTGTGTGAGTCGGAAGGCGAGGGGATCGCGATGGGGAGTTTTAGAAACTTGATCGAGTTAATAGGTGTTTCTGGTTTCTAATTACTCTTCGTCTTCGGGGCGAGGGGCGGCGAGTCTTAGCCGAGAGAAGTCCTCTGCTTTCGGGTGTGTCTTTCGAGAAAAGAGCTTGTGCGTATCCCGCACGAGAAGCTTTTTCTTGGAAGAAGCAAAGAATCAAGAAAGCTGAGATAAAATGTTTCGTTTTTGATTTTTTTTTTTCACCCGACGAACTAACTGTGCAGGAGAAGGCTGTAATGTGGGGAGGGAAGGACGGGAAGGGAATAAGACAGATTGGATTCCTGGCGGCAGTGTCTGCGACCTCGGCAGAAATGGCGGCCTTGCTTGCGTCAGGGATCTGTGCTTGGCGTCTCGGTGCGTCCTGCAACGAGGTCCCAAAGTCCCTCTCACACTCTGCAGCCGTGTTCGTAAAATACGACATCCTCGAGTTTTTTTTTCTTCTTTTCTCCGCGGTGGTCGGATGTTCCTATGAATAGGTTGAGAATTATCTTCGCAAAGGTTCAAACTCTCGCGTCTCGTTGCCGCGATTGAATATATTGCGTAAGGATGTTTTCGTTATTCAATATTTTATGCCGGTCAGGAAACTAAAGATGGTTTAATTAACGAAGAAAGAAATTAAACTATATAAAAAGTAAAGACTGTATGTAAAAAAAAAAAAGCTCGCATAAAACTTTTGGCAATTAATTTGTATGGGATACACAAAAAAATGGTTAAATATTAGGTAGATAAGGTCTAAACATTTGAATGTCTGATTTAAGCATATCGATATTAACTCTGAATGTGCCAATGCCAATAATCGTGAAATGTATAAATAGAACGAGCCAATTTTAAAGCCAGGTATATCTGAATACCAAATTACTTAAAAAGAAAGAAAAGAGAAAAGCCGAAACTTTTCTTTGTTACGAAAAACTCGAGCAAAAGTGTTTGTACAGTTTATGCTCCCGAGACGAATGGAAATAGATATAGGTACCCCTTCAAAAAACAGACGGTTGACGCTGTTCAATATATATTTTTAAATACAGGCCAGGCACATATGATACCTGATATGGCGTGTATCCCCACAACCACACGATCAAAACATAAACATTGGCGAGGCGGACAGCAGAATTTTCAGCTTACACTTTCTATTCTCCATCGTAGCTGAAATCCATAGAAATGTTCGTTGCGTAGAAATGATGCGGAGTAATTGTAAGAACGTGCTGTTTTTAAAAAACGTTTCTAGCGTAAGAAACGTAGGATGTCACTTATGTTCGCGCTTCTTGCTTCGTGATGCGTGCTACGAAGGTGATCACGGATAATATCGCAATATCATTAGCCACGGAGGGATGATAAAAATTATTTTTGGAGCACCCTTTAGATAAGATGAAGTGCTTGATTAGGCCCGTATACAGCTACGACCAAATGAAAGAAAAGAAAGCAATCCTTGCGAGGCGTTACTTTACTCCCCTCCGTTTACATCCTGTTGCGGCTAAATTTTAAGGAGATATTCAAACCAACGAACCTTTAAAGCGCACATCTGTCCTCCTGGAACACGTGAAACAAAACCTAAAATTTACCGGCGGAAATCCGCACCGGAGCCCCGATATTAGGCGGACGACGGGACGACGTTGCTTTCGACATCCCCACTATTGGCCCAAGACGAAGGCGAACAACGGTCTTTTATTATTTTTTTATTTTATATTTGCGGTTATGTTACGGTTTACCGCCAACGGTAGTTAGACTACTCTCAGCAAACTTTGTTTTTTTTTCTTTTCTTTCTCGGAGTAATTTCGAGGCTTCAAATTACTCCCGCGTATAGACCTGTAGCGGTGCTGCAGTAGGCCACCACGGTGTACACCTCAAACAACAAACGGCCGTACGACACCTAATTAAGTTGTCGAATCTACATCCATCGCTCCATCGCCTTCCTTTTATTTTTGTTTCGCGTAAAAAAAAAAAGGAATTTGAGCTTGCTTTTTGCGAAAGAAAGACAACAGGGGAGAGATGTAAGAAATCCTCGCACGGTTGTATGCGAGAGACTGGGTGGAAAATCGTTCTCTGTTGTACTCCGTTTCAGTTTAAGTTCGGCCGGAGCAAACGGTACTCTCCAATCAAGAAGCGCCATTGTTGCATCGTCACGGTGGTCTTTGTGGGCATCACCGAGAGTTTTAACGGTGTGTTCACTGTTCGTGGTATGCGTTCGTCCAGCTTCCGCCTTGGCCATACGTTGGCTGGGTTTGTTGCCGAAACACGTGTACACGGGAGTACGAGATAATTATAGGCTAAAAATCACAACTCTGGGAGACAGAAAAAAGAAAAGAAAAAAAGAATATGGTCCTTTTTAATGAGTTTGAGTTCGGAGAGCTGATGGGGTGTTTTTGGCGTGTGTATGTTCTTTGCTGAACATAAGCGGCGGGAAGGTAGCAGGAAGTGGGAAAGATGGGAAGTGGAACGAGTGTGCACGAATTCATGTTTGGGACGGCAAGCAGAGGCGATGGCAACGCGCAGATGGCTGTGATTCGCGACCATCGGGGGTTGGCGTTGGGAAAACGCGGATGATAAGAATACCACCCATGTTTTTCTTTTTTTTCCGACGAAAGCCTCGTACCCGCTGCAAAAGTGGAAATGTTAGAAAACTCCCACGCTTTACGTGTGCTTTAAGGTTTCAAAACATTGACTTATTTAGGGTTTTTGATGACGCACAGCGAGTTTTTCATTGAAACCGTACGTTTAGTTTCACTAATCAAACAGTCAATCAGTAAGTTTTAGATAATTATTTAGCCAATTAGTACGGTTTGTGCAATCCCTGACGTTCCCTGCGGCTGGCAGTTTGTTCCCTAAAAGTGTTAATTCTTTTCTCTACCACCCTATTGGTAGGACGTTTTGAAAGTCTTTCCTGAGACACCAGATAGCGTAAGGTAGTGCAAAATGAGACAAAAATGTTTAATTTCAATGGTAATTTTTAGTTTTGATTTAATAATAATTAAAACACACACACACGCTCACGCACAACATGAATATCCTTAGACGTCTTGACTCCGTGCTCAGTAACTATTACTTAACTGGAGCAAGCGAATCGTTAAACAAATGTACAATATCTGAAATTCACACACTGTCTCGTTTTGCCCCACCCCGTGGGGCAGAAAACGACAATGCCTTTGAAGCGCATTATTCGGTACGCCAAAAAGTCCGGCAAGAGTGCGAAAGGAGTGACGCTGCTGCTTGACACTTTCAAGAACTCTCGTCGTGTCGAATTCGGGCCATGAAGCCCTTGTTATTTTTCTTTTATAAGTTCGGACCATCCTAGAGGCTCAGGAGCAACCAGGAGTCTCGTGCGCTTATGGCATGCGCGTCATAGAATGCCAGATTGTCGCGTTTTGCCCCGTGCGTGTCCCGTTACGTAAATAATTATTTCGTTAATAAAAATGCAACAACAGATCGCTTAAATTTGGTTCGCATGAAGAAAATAAAGCGTACAAATAAAATTAAAGCTTACCTTGGCAGAATAGTCGGTGCCAACCGGGGTACAGGTCTCGAAGCGAAACCTCGCGCGATTTTATGCGCCTCTTTGGCCGGGGGCAAACTCGTCAACCTCAACTCCGCATTTTTTCTTCTTCTCTGGAACACTGTTGCCGACAGCTCTCATTTCTTACACGCGCGAAGTGTACAGGCCACGGCACCTCTCCGTGAAGTTTGAAACTACTCCGATTGCTTGTCTAGGATATGGATGGCGGTAAACACAGATTGTCGCATTTTGTCCCGCGTCTGATTTTACATATTGTTAACTCGTTCAAGACTTCGGGTCTTGTTGGGCTTCGATAAGAACTGATTGCGCCTACCACCACCATGTTTCTGTCTTCGGAAAGCCTAAGTGTCAGACATTATGGTGAACTGACTTCAAATTTTGTCACAGCTGGAGTTAACATTATTTATTTATTTATTAAAATACCTCAAAGGCCTATTCTAGATTACATGATGGGGGTTGTATGGTTTGATAAAAAAAACTCGAAGACAAAAAGATGTTTATGCGTTAATTTACCTCTTTCGACGAACAAAAGGGTAAACGAAAACGACATTCAGCCTGAAACATTTGTAACGTATCTGCAGATTCCACTTCGAAAAGTGACGTATGTTCTTGCTTCCGGCGCTGTGCTGGACCCAGAAGGGTTTTTGAACACAATTTGTTTTGGTAGGGTAGGCCATCCAATATAAGCCTAAAGTAATGCCTAGAATTATTTAATGTTCTTGTTCTTGGTAGTGCGAGTGCTACTCTTTGAGGTATGCGATGCCGGCAGAATGCGACGAAAACAAACATACAAATAAATAGTGGGGTTCAAAATCGAAAATCTGAAATTTTTTGGGAGGGGGGGGAGGGGGGTTCAAGTCGTTTATGCAGTGAAGCGCCACCCTTGATGCTGCAATGCAAATTGGGGGCAATGATTGGTCACCTTCATCTTTGAGTTTGATTCGCCACCCTTGATGCTGCAATGCAAAGTGAATGAAATGATTGATTGATTTCAGGTAACCTAAGCTAAGGGGCATACCTTGTGCTAGAAGCAATGACCTAGAAGGACAACGCATACTAAAGGAGTACACTCGTGTTACTTGAATATTCTTTACCTTTGATTTTGTTTGTTGCTTCACTTTATAGTTACGCATTTTATTTGTACACTGGATACACGAAGCTGATTTTGTTTGTACACTGAATACATAAAACACATTTTGTTGGTACACTGGATACTTAGAGCTCATTTTTACCGTTGCTGCAAAGCCTATTTTACCAACACAGTACACTGCCCATACAAAAAGGGTCTATGGTCGTCTATGGAAAATTATATGGCAGGCTATCACCCCCTATGGCCCTTTATGGTCGTCCATAGGAATCCATATAAACAGCTACAGCCAGCTATAGAAAACTCTATGGCCTTGTGTCTAAAAACTGGGAACCAAGAAACTTTCTTTACCCGCCTATAAAAAATTTTATGGCCACAAGTCTAAAGACTGAGAACCAATAAATTGTCTTTAACCGTCTATAGAGAATTTTATGACCCTGAGTCTAAAGACTGTGAACCGATAAAATTTCTTTAGACGCCCATTGAAAATTATATGGCCCCATGTCTAAAGACAGCGAACCAATAAATGCTATTTACCCGCCTATAGAAAATTCTTTGGCTCGAGTTTAAAGACTGGAAACCAAAAAATTGTCTTTACCCGTCTATAGAAAAATATATGTCCCCGAGTCTAAAGACCAAGAACCAATAAATTTTCTTTCCACGCCTATAGAAATTCACTACCGGCGCTTACTTTTTAGTAAAAACACTCTACGTTAGAAAATTAAATCAATACTAAATTTCTGTAATGCAGGTGACCCAAGATATGTTCTCTGCTGTTGCAACGAGTCGTGAAAACCAGTAATATTGTTTGTTTGAAAAATCCATTAAAATACTTGTGCAACAATTAAAATGACTTATTACCCTCCAAAAGTGAAAATAAATTAAACTGGCGCCGAACACTGCAATCAAGCAATAGCTTGATTGCAATCTTTAGCACCATGTACTGCATGTCATCACTGCATTGTCAAAGTGATTAATCAAACTTATTAAAAAAGATAATGATTAAATTTTAGTTAATTAGCCTAATGATCTACATTTGCTTTTTTCAGGGTGTTGAATTAAGAGATGGTGACTAATCCAAGAGACAATTCAAATAATGTATTAAGTACGAGTAATATTTGCTCCGCCTCTCCGTGTTTTTGCGACAAATGATGGGTCACCGGCAAAGTCGGATTCAAAAATTAGACTGCCATATATACAGCTAGTGCGAATATAGCATATGTAAAGAGGGGCCCGGTGTCGCTGCGTCGTTGCTGTTGTGAGGGGCAGTGTTCTGCTTGTGTTCTGTTTATTCTGCGTGTTCATAGATATGTACACCAACCATAAATGTAACAAAATAGGGAACGCAACAAACTAAAAAAAAAAAAATTATTCTTTTTTTTTTTAGAGTTTGCTGGTTAAAGAAAGCCATAGGGTAAGCCATAGAGAAGTTTTTAGCCAACCATTAGACAAGCTAAAGAGCGCTATGGCTGGACAGTGATAGGGCCATATACAAAGCTAAAGAGGCCCATAAAGGCGACCATAAAAAATGCTAAAGACAGCCATAGAAAATTCTTTAGCTAATTGGGCCAAATAGCTAAAGCCGACCATACAAAGAATTTTCTATAGCCGACCATAGGACATTTTTGTATGGGTGAAAACGAACAATTACACAGAAAAAGAAACACGATTAACTAGAAACACCGTTGGACAGCTTTTTGGATCTTCTGTTCAGCAACATAAAACGAAGTTCTATTTCCCATGGTCTTAGCTTGTAGATTTTACGCCAGGAGTTTCGATTCTCCATAATGTACTAAATGTCAAGATTATATGTCGTTAAACATGCGTGTAGATAAATATTAGGGTGAGCCTCATTGAGAAGTCCAGCCTTAACGAATTCCTTCAACTTACATGCATCGTTAAAACCGGAAACGACTTAAATAAAGGGACAGGACAACAACACGTCTCATACAAACGCATTGTTGTCATTGTCCCTTCCGTCGGCTCCGCTTTTAACGATGTGTAATTTAAACCAGCTCGCACGTCTGTTAACATTATCCTCCAGCTTTTCCTTTTTTGCGTTGAGAAGCTCCGCTCGACGGTAAAAAGCTACAGATACTAGCGAGTTTTAGTAGACCGTGTTTCCCCCTGCGCTAAGCCCCTCCGCTACCCGGAACTCTACAGCCAAGGCCATCGGCACGCAGGCGCAGTGGCGGTTTCTTCGTTGCGGAGGGGGGAAACACTGTCTACCAAAACTTCCTATTAGCGAGTTTTAGTAGACCGTGTTTCCCCCTCCGCTACCCAAAACTCTACAGCCAAGGCCATCGGCACGCAGGCGCAGTGGCGGTTTCTTCGTTGCGGAGGGGGGAAACACTGTCTACCAAAACTCCCTATTAGCGAGTTTTAGTAGACCGTGTTTCCCCCTCCGCTACCCAAAACTCTACAGCCAAGGCCATCGGCATGCAGGCGCAGTGGCGGTTTCTTCGTTGCTGAGGGGGGAAACACTGTCTACCAAAACTCCCTATTAGCGAGTTTTAGTAGACCGTGTTTCCCCCTCCGCTACCCAAAACTCTACAGCCAAGGCCATCGGCATGCAGGCGCAGTGGCGGTTTCTTCGTAGCGGAGGGCTAGCGGAGGGGGAAACACGGTCTACTAAAACTCCCTACTGTCACCACTGGCACTGTAGTAAAAACTAGAGCCACTATAAATAGGCTGCTCTGAAAATATCAATCCTCTATTTTGCTTCCTTTTTTTTTTCTTGGCGCTACCATTTTGGTGTTTAGAGCAGAACAGACGCAATTGGCGATTGTTGCGATTCGAAAATGCCACTTTTCGAGCTTTGATACGGTGGCAGGAAGCTCAAGCGATAACGTTTTACTCTATCAGGGGCTGTTCGGACGGAAAACCGTTTTCTACAATTGAAAAAAAAGAAAGAAAAAAAAAACTTTAGATAATTAACAACAATGAA
The DNA here is from genome assembly GCA_013358835.2 of Ixodes persulcatus. NCBI lineage: Eukaryota > Metazoa > Arthropoda > Arachnida > Ixodida > Ixodidae > Ixodes > Ixodes persulcatus. The sequence goes on along the minus strand of JABSTQ010011410.1, from coordinate 131,791 downwards.
TTTAAACACCGAGATGGCTACAGTGTACTTACTCTTACTAAGCAGCTTATTTATTTACCTACCATAGTGTAAACCGCCAGTTGCATTTCATTCTTAATAAACGTTGTCTTACCTGACCTGACCTTTACTCTAGTCGAAACCTTCTTAACGTATAGGGTGCCTGGAACGCTTCTCCGACTGGTGTGTTTTCCGCGTCCAGAAAGAGTGGTCTCTCGATTTCTGCCTTGTGACGTCATAGTAGTGTCACGCTATCACCGGTCGCGATCCTGGCGGTGTCCCAACAGTTGTGGTGAAAGTAGCAGATGCCTAATATGCTGCAGGCCGCTTTTTCTAGTTTGACAGCCCACGGAAGCTTCGGCAGCCAGAAGTTGGGACGCCGCGACGGAAGCGACACTCGCGTTCGCTCGTACTTTTCGCCAGAAATGTCTATGACCAACCGCCAGGATCGACCAACCGCCAGGTCTACGACCAACCGCCAGGATCGCGACATCCGACAGCATGACACTCCGGCTTCTGTGACGTCATTTGATGCCACATCGGGACCACTTTCAATGTATGGGCGGGATAGGATGCTAATCATACCAGTCGGAGACGCGCTCTAGGCACCATACACTAAGGCGTTTTTATGTTGACATATACCGGATCACCGTCGTTGGTTGCCATGGGAGGGAAGCGGAAACACCTGAGAGAGTATTTCAAAGGTCATCGAAAAAAATTTTGGGTTTGCAGTTGACTGGTGATATCATCCAAGAGCTGCTTATATCGTTAATCGCACCAAAAATATAGGGCCCACAAGTACATGACCGCGGATGACGCCCTCTTGCAATAAAATGCGAATGAAACCTTTAAGATGGTCGAAGTACGAAGACGAGAAAAAGGGCGAATAGGGATGTACAGGAAGGAGCCTGAAACTTTGAGAACTCACGAACGGAAATCGCAAGAAGGCGCCACGGAAACGTCTCTGCGCTAATAGTCGCTGCCAGCTTAAGAAACACGGGGCATGGCTTATCACGTGCTTCTTGCTTCGTGATTCCTTCTTCGGCTTTCTCGTCGGGCAATGCCGCACTCTGATTGGTTGAGGAGCCCTGCGTTTTTTGTTTTATAATGTCCGTGACTGTGCGCCGAGAAACTGAGGGAAAGGAGGACACGAGAACGCGCGGGAACGTTAGAACGCCAAGCTCCGGTTGGAACGATTAGACCTAAAGCTAGCTGCCTCTCTCTCCACTGCACTCGTCGAACCCGTTCGAATGCGAGAACCAATTTGCCTCTCTGCCTCGCCGTGAACCGGCCATTTAGCCAGGCGTTATCAATACACAGGAAGCTATGGTTTGGACATTTGGGAACTTTTGCCACAGCGACGATTTTGGTCGCGCACGTTGCTAATACGAACAGTGAACTCGATTCCCGCGTATAGTATATTACGATGATACTCCACATAATCCCAACTTTGCACTCGACTGCGCGCGCGCGGAACCACAGAACGTGATTAGGGTACGTGATTCGCCGGATCGCGGCCAAACCAACCCATGGATGGCAGGGGTGCTCAAACATGGCTCCCTCCACCAGTCCGGGCGTACGCGACCCCCAACAACGTCATCAGCCGAACGTGTGCAGTAAATCCGCGCTGCAAAAAAAATAAGAAATAAAAAGCGATGACTGACTTTCTCACGTCCTTCGCAAGGACCACCATTATAAACACACACGGACAGCGGAACAAAAAACTGCCTCTGGGTACGTCGCGCGGACAGGGACCGGCAATTTGGACGATTAGAACCGTGTCCAATGATACCACCAGACCTCCCCCCCCCCCCCCCCCCTAAAAACGAAACAAATAGCAAAGGGGACAAGTACTATCTTCGGTCGTTTTCGTCTTTGGCGCTCCGTCTCTTTTCTTCTGTTGTTCGTTTCTCTTGGACGTAATTTATCGTGTCATTCCCCTTGTCTGTTTATATAGAAAGCTATGCGCTCCGCATTAATTGGAGAGGAAACCGGCCCTCCTGCTTTCTTTTCCTCTCTCTCTCTTTCTCTATCTTTCTCAGCGAACATGCCGGCGTATACAAGACGAGCGACTCGTAGATTATCATTATGATGGTCCACTGAGAGACGCCAAAGCTTGCATGGCCGGTTCCATGCCCTCTCTCGCTTGCGTTTTGTGTGAAAGCGCTTTCGAAGGCCGAAAGACTTTGGCCGAAGTGTAAACTTGGTTCGTCCGAAAGCTCTCACCTCGGCGGAAGGCCTCAGCGAAGCAGTAACTGCAAGATTCGGCGGATTTTAGAAGAGCTTTTAGTGTTTGGGCCTGCTCCGGCGTGCGCATTTGGGATAGCCTCGAGCTGGAGATTGTCACATTCGGTGAAAATTAAGGGGAAAAAAGAAATAAAAGTAGTGCACAGTGGAACTCAGTGGAACTTGACTGCGCTTGACTGTGTTACGTCTAGATATACGACTCCAAGATACCGGCACGTATGTACAGACCGCGACACTGTTAGCGCGAACATGCGATCGCCGGTTTTTATAGTTTTTCTCTTTGAAACCAAGGGATGTTATCCGAGTTATTATTGCTACGGAAAGAACTCATTTAGTTCTATAATGTAAGCGATAAAATTTCGTGCTCGCTAATACTATTTAGAAGTAAAATGCGAAAATGCGCCGATGTCGTTTTCGCGCTAATAGTGTCGCGATGTGTACGTGCTATGAAGCGGGCCAACCAGTTCAAGATGTAGCATGGCACGCATACAAAACACGAATGTAGTATACCGGTAACTGAGTCATATCTTGACGTCTTACGATTTCACAGATCCGACGTCGCCCTTGGGTTGAAAAAGCGTATATATATATATATATATATATATATATATATATATATGTGTGTGTATGTGTGTGTGTGTGTGTGTGTGGCAACGACGGTGGCTGCGAATGAAACAGGACAAGCGGGCTCAATAGACCAATGGCAATATCCTCCAAGCGCCCCGGCCCGCGCTGAGGAATCATGGGAACGGTGTTCCTTCGGCGGCTCCTTGTTGTGTTCGGTAATTGTGACCCAATCCATGGTTACATAACTTTTGAGCGTAATTCGGAGTCACCATGAACAATCGCCTGATATACCCCAAGAGCCTGTCATACCGATTTTAAAATATTTCTTTCATGTCAGCGTTCTCGTATAGCTTCAAAGACGCTGATATTAAGTTAGAAACGCTAAAAATTATATCAACAGCCTCACTGGCTTCGAGCTAAATCCTGGCTTCTGTTGTTGTGAATTCTCGACTTTTTAAGCAATTCCTGCTAAAACAACAACCACGATAATGATAATATTGTAAGAGATTTCTGCAGCTCAGCCAGGTTGAAAGGTGGATCGCATGCGCAGTATCATAAATGCTTGGGGTATATCAGGCGCTGGTTCAGGGTGACTCCGAATTACGTTCAAAAACTGTATAATCATGGAGTTGGTCGAAAATTAGCGATCACTAGGGAGCTGAAGGAACACCGTTCCTATGATTTATCGAGTGCGGGCCGGTGCGCTTGGGAATATAGCAAATGGTCTGCGGGTGACATCAGACCGTTTTCGTAGCGAAGCTTATGTTTATTTTTTTAAGACCACCTTCCGTTGTACTGGCGTAGCGCTGTAGCGTGGTACTAAGTAAAACTGCCTATGAGTCTTAAAGGGGCACTCAAGTGCTGTTTTGTAAAGGCCTGATTTTGATAGATTTGTCAATAAAAGATGCCAGTGCACATCCTAGTAAACTCGCAGCAATAAAAATACAGGGGCAGTATTTTCTCTTGGAGAAGGGGGGTGGGGGAGATGGATCCTCCGGTTTTCACCAGCTTTATAAAATTTAACCAATAAAAATAGTTAATTGCTCGAAATTCCGAACGTTTCTATTATTGCTTTTGTTGGGCGCGTTGGGCATTATACTTTTGAGAAAAACGTGAAATCTTTGGGTGAACCTGTAGGACATTACAGGAGGTTCCTTCTCCTACAATGACCTTAAAGGGGCACTGACACACCAAAATCATATTTTTTTTAATTATCAGAAACGATCGAAAACGATGCCGGGACATTACCCTCAAAATTTGAAACTTTAAATTTCAGTATTTGTGAATTAAAAAAACAATTTCCAAATGCCGAATTTGAAGTTCCCGCGCGATCCGCGCCAGTGCAGTGAGTCAAATTTTGCGGTCTCCTGCGACTCGACTTTCCTTCGGACCTCCGCCGTTGCCACGGCAACCCCAAGCGAGGAGGAGGTGAGGGATACAAGGGCGCCGGCGGGAAAAAACCGGTTTTTCTCCGACTCGCCAAGCTCGCCAACGATCGCCGCCAAGTTTTCCGAGGGAGGGTACAAATCTAGGAAGCAACATCACACCGAACTCTGATTTCTGGTATTTCAAAAAGAGGGGCCGTAGTGCGTTCGCAATTGCGTTAAAAAACATGTTTTACGATTGCCGTTATTAAATGTTATAGAAATGTCACCTACAAAGCTTCTAAATTTCCTGATTTTTGACGTCACCGATCAAAAGAAGCAAGGAGGTGGCGGCGGGAGATTTAAACGCCAAAACTAAAAAGGCGCGCGCGCGCGAAAAATTTTTTTTTCGCGATGCAGTTTTTTTTTGCGTGTCTATGACTACAAGTTGCATCGTTTTAGACAATAAAAAAATACGAACTTTGGGTTGTCAGTGCCCCTTTAAGAGAGGTTACAGTATTGTGAAATAAACAAAAAGATAACACAGCAATTATTGGTTAAAAAAGCCGTCCGACGGCGGCCCCCGGCGAGGGCAGTCGACCACCCATAAGTGTATTTTCATTTCGTTTTTTATTTTTATTTTTTTAGGGTGCTTAGATCTCCTAGGTTCAATTATTACCATAAATAGACGATCAGAGAATCCAATTTTTCAACAATCATGGCAGAATCCGCAATTTCCATCCAAGAAAAATGTTAAAGGCAGGTGGGGCCTAAATGTTGAGCGAGTGTCAGGATCCACGTTACGTGCCTGCAAACGAGAATAAAACGAACGCCTAATGTTCAAATGTGTGCTCGTTCCACCGCCGGTTCCACTGTTCATGGTCCAACTCGCAATAAAAAACCGTACAGCGGCGCCAGCTTACCACTTCGGCAAACAAGAGAACCACACAAAAACGCACCAACACCGATGGAATGCCAGGTGATAACAGATTCGAGCCGCTGGGAAGATTTTTTTTTCTTCTTTGCTCCCTGGCTTATTATTTTGATAAATATCAGAATGGTTTGCAATCGTGCAGAGTATCAAAGTTCCGAAATTGTACTACTTGAGGTCGTTTAATATATACCACGAGTCAGGATAAATCAACCGTAATAAGTCCTTTTAGCGCAAGATCGTTAGCACCTGCGAGCAACTCGTCGTGGAAGCTTAATAGAACGAAGAAATCGTTTGCGGGCTGACAAAAAAGGATGCATTCGAGTGGTACTAATTAAATTGGAAAACCTGCTAAATATCGCGCTTTTTGCGAATTTGCGTACGAAACATCTTGGTCTGGCGAATGGCGTTCACATTACCGTGTATATGGGATTGACTCCCATATACAGGTCACTTTCAGTCAAGGCCTTATGCGGAGTGCAAGTTTGTCTGCTTCTTTTGCAGGAATTGTGGTGACTTCAGAACGCCAAGCTCTGATTGGATCTGATTGAAGGATAGTGGGTAGACATCGAAGCAAGCTGCTTCGAGGTCTACCCACTACCCTTCAGTCAGAGCCAATCAGAACTCGGTGTTTTAACGTCCTCACAACCCCTGCAAAAAATGCAGAAGGACTTGCTCTCCGCATTGCAGCGCTGCTGAACAAAAACAGTCATTAGATATTTAGCCGACCCCTTTTCTTTGAGACTACGAATCTTGAGATTCACGTGGTACAATAAATTAGAGAGCGCGAATACGACTAGCACAGTGGCCATATGTCGGAACCTGATACATTTTATTAGTTTTTTTTTTTTTTTTGCAGAGGAAGCTGCTGCGTGCTGCGATCTTTGTCAACTGCACAGGCTGTGGAATGTGTTGCACGCGCAGTTGCTTTTTCTGTGAATATTATACGCCGCGCCTGTTTCCAGTAATACGGTATTTTCAGCGTGGTTGGTAAGCGCAGGAAAGGTGCAGGAAACGTGGTGTCCAAGTGTGCATGGGCCTAGGGTTCTATTTTGATAACCATGATCTAATTTGCTTCTCGCGAAGTGAGCGAAGATAGCTTTTGTAGACGTCCGTCTGCTCAGACGACCGAAGAACGCGGTTCGTCTGCTACGAAGCGCCATTCGCAGATGGAAATAAAACGAGGAAACGGCACTTTGCTAAAATTAAGACTGGAAAAAAAGTTGACCATCTGCTATGAATCGAGCGCCGCGATCAAGTGAGATCGGATGCACGCTGAAATTGTGATCGTCTGCTATTTTACGTTGGAAGACATCGACAACTCACGTCTCAATTACATATAGCAAGTTGTTCTGCTCTCGTACACAAGCTGACATCAACCGGTGGACAAAGGAGAACTAAGGCAAGCACATCACGGGCAGCGACGCCTCTGTCGCTATTTGTAGGATGGTGAGTTGCTCTCACCAAAGTATTGTCCGATTGAGAACTCGCGAACACGGGTCAAAAGGGTCTCATTGGCTGATTTAGTCGCAAGCTGCGGCGCCTACTTCAATCAGCAGCCCGCTCTCGCTCTTACCTTGACCAAAATCGGACCTCTGGGGACATACTGTAGATTCAGACAATATGCCATGACAGTGCTGATGAGAGTGCTAAGGAAAATTTACTTTTTGGCGACAGAAAAAAAAGCACTCTCATGCTGCTGAACCGCTGCGGAGGATGAAATTAGATTTCGGGGGTTTGTATACGAAATTAACGAAAGACATCTGGGGTGCCTCAGTGAAGAACTGAGGCACGGCCGTTACTGATTTATCATATTTTGTGCATCGACAATCCTTAACAACCAAAACCTCAGCTGTGCACGCTCCAGTAAACAAAAAAAAAAAAAAATAGTATACACTGTTCGCTGCAAACTTCCCGAATATGTTTTTAAAAATATTTTTTATTAACCTGTTTTTTTTATTTTTAAGGCAAAATCGGTAAGCTGCTATTGTAATGTTGCCGTCAATAACGTCCCTTCTGTTCCTATAGCGACAGAAACAGGCACCGCAACGAGAAAGGGGGGTCTTCCTTCTCTAAATTATAAAGCTTATACGTCAGTCGACGCACGGGTACGTGGGCAGAACGTTTTGCACTCGAAACCTTTTGTTTCGATCGAGGAACGCTCACTGCTGCGGAGACGCGCTCGAGAGGGACACGCGAGCTTTCACTCTATCCGACTGGAGAGAGAGTGCGCGTTTCGTTTCCACCCTCCCTCTCCCCTTAACCTGCCCGAAAATGGAGGGGTATTTATGCATTTTTATATGGTACCGAGTAGTGGCGAAGCCAAAAAAAAAAAAGAAAAGAAACATAAAAGAAGTGCGCGGTGAGGCGTCCCCGGCGTCGGGTGGTGGAACTGGACGGCAACGATGATTGGTCCGTTTCGGGGTGGAGTCACATATTCACTGCCCCCCCCCCCCCTCCCCCCTTCCCTTTACTTTTCTTTCTATGTATCTCTCCCCCCTCTTCGTTTTCCTCCTCCCACCAGAGAGGAGGGTGGAGGGTCGTCGCTCGCTTCTACCTGACGTGTCGTCCATTACGTCTGTGCAATTAATGTCCATCTGCCCTCCCATCTACAATTCAGGCATGGGAGGAGTGCTGCCCTGCGAGTCGCTTCTGCCCTTCTTTCTGTGAGCTTGGAGGGAGAGTGAGGGAGAATAGGAGAGAGGGAGGAGAGGACTGTCTTTGCACCGTGCGTGAGGGGTCGTAGGGCCACGCCCCTTTGCCTCGCTGCGAGTGACCAGTCCAGATGAAAATATAGGACCCTCCATCGCGGTCCCTTTTAGGTGGGGCGCGTTCGTTTGCCACTCTCCGCTTCGCTTTCTGTATACGGGTGGTTCTCTGTTGTTTTTTTTCAGGTCGAAGGTCCGCAATTTGAGGCGGCCCAAGGAGGTGGTGGCGTGCTACCGACTCGGATCGGACGTTATATTTTGTCCGACGGTGGGCCGGTAACGCAGATAAAGCGAACGTCGGCTTATATAGGAGTCCCTGCGGTCGTTTTCTTTTGTTTTAAATTAAATCGATTCCGTGCACACTAAGGCCGCTGTCTCGCTGCTCGTACTCCGTACAAAAAGACAAGGTGTTACCTGCAGGCACGATGAAAGAATTGTCTGCACCTCAAGCATGTTCGAAGCAGCTCCATACACGTGTATACGCTTCGGACATTCCAGCAGGCGGTTTTTGTTTGGATAATGTGACAGGACCGGAAGGAACAAACACGTCTCGGACAGTGTCTGTGGACTGTCTTTCGTATGAATGTATAAATGAGCAGTGTTACCGCGGCTTAAAAACTTTTACAACTTTAAGGTGTAAGAAAGGGTTTTTCAGAGCGCAGGAATCTGATGTGTTGGTGGGATGGTTTCGCCCCACCAACACGTTCGATTACTAAGCTTTTCTTTTATTTTCTGAATTCAAACAAAGGTTTGACACGCTTCGGGGACCATACGAGTCGGACAACATACTGCGCCTTTCATCTTTCTAATGGTCTTTGGCTTTAAGCTTAACGGATCTCAATTTTCTCGCTCGTCTTTTATTAGTTGCCTCTTTTTCGGTCTGCATCCGGTGACCAGCAGGCATATACAGGAGTAGCTGAGAAGGAGGAAAAAAAAAAGACTTCTAATGATGCGCTAAAAGGGTGAAGAATGAGTGTATTAGTAGCCCGTCTTGTCCGTATTATCTTATGTGTCGGTCAAGGTTTTATTCTCGCGAGCAATAAAAGGATTCCGAAATCAAGCACAAGACCAAGCAGGCAAGACCAACAAAGACGCTCCCCAATAAAAGCAAACAAACAAAAAAGCGGACGTGTGACGCTTTAAAAATATTGATTTAGAGCTCTTCCTTTTAGATTTATTCCAGCTACTTGACGTACTTTCTTGAGTGAGATGTTTTGCTCCGAATGTAAAGTTCCATCCTCGAGACTAACGGTTTTACGACGTCTTTCCTAAACCAAGGCTTGTTCGTCTCATTGTTCCTGCAACTGTCCTTCTTTCTTTTTATTGCGTGAACTGGTCACCGGAAGCGCTTTAACAAAACCAATGGATACGGGAAGTATGCCGTTCCTTTGCCTTATCTGTCTGATAGATCGGCGTAACCGGAGATTACGCCGTGGATGTTGGAGATCCAATCTTCGCGCCCCTGGCGGCTAAGTTGAGTACTAACCCGAGGGGGACAACAACGTGCGTTATTTATTTGTGCTTTTGATGCAGCGCTCGGGTCTTCGGCTGCGGCTCGTGTTGAATCAGGGAAGCACCAAATGTTCAATGTTCAATTTTTGTTCAGCACTCGATCGATAAAGATGCCGTAAAGGATACAGTCCACAGGTCTTGTGTTGGATGAATTGAGCTCCGTGGAAAACAAGCTGGACAAAGTGACCCTTATAGTTTAATCTCCTCGCCGCTAGGGGACCAAGCAACACGCCCTGTTATAGTCAGAAATAACAAAAAGTAGCTTTCTGTACGCCCCGAGCGACCTTGTGCACCATCACTCGTTTACAAACTTTCATGGCCGTTTGGTGACGCTTCAAGGGTAACGAAAAAGATTGATATCAAAGTTTTGTCTTGTTCGCGAGCCCTGTTTGTCATTTGTCGCTTTACGTGGGACCGGGCACCGAAGAACTGTGCCAGAAACCGGGACAACGCGGAGCCAGCCAATCACAAAGGGCCTGGATTCACCTGCATCACGACGTCATGGCCTCGTTCCGTGACGTCAATTTCATGATTGTGATCTCCACGTGGAGTCGGTCGGTGGCTACAAAACTTTAGGCTGGGAGTGTATGTGATCGCGCTCGTAAATATAGGAAATGTACTCTTGATTTTGTTTTTAATTTCAAGCGCACTCACGTATAAGTATACGTTTTCTAATGGCTTTCGGGCAATCTGGAGTTGTTAGCGTATATTTTTTGGGGGGTCGGCACCACTTGAACACCGTGTCTCGAGTGCGATTTCAAATGATAAGCCCAATCGGGGGAAAAGAATAAAGCCTAGATTTCCGCATAGGGAGCCGACTCAACAGCTGCATACTGTATAGGTAGGTGTGTACCTTCCAACATAAATCAAATTGGTTCCCGGGCGCGAAAATTGTCACTCTGTAAACCAACTTCTGACCCCTACGGCTATTTTTTACATCTATGTCGCACTCAGAAAAATGGAAAATAAAAAAAAGACGAGGAGATATCTATTGCACACTACGGAGAAAACAAAAAGGCCCAAGAATCGAAGCATGCATTAGAGTATAGAGACAAGGCATGTGAACGCCCGTACACCAGCGGTGCAGCGAACATTAGAAGGCGAACTCAGGCTTCGGTAATTGCGCATGCGAGGTAAGTATATGGCTCCCGCGAACGATACGGGACCTAATTAATTCTCTTAATTGCAGCCGAATGGCCATGAGTGAGGGCCAGTACTGGAACCGATGGCATTGCCCCTGCGGAAAACGACCAACGCGAAACACCGGGGTGTCCTCTACGGCTTTTCAGTCGTTTGTGTGCGTCCCTTGCTTTTCCCGTGTCGAGATAGAGAAAGAGAGAGAGAGAGAGTAGGGGGGGTGGGGGAGGGGGAGAGGTGGTCAGACGACCAAAAGCACGAAAGTTACGCGTTGCGAGTCTCGTGCACGTGACCTGGGGCCAGAGCAGTCGCACAAGGCCCATACCGCGGTACGCGGAGTGCTCTTAATTACCCGCCAGAACATAGTCAAAAGTCGCACGCGTTCTTTGTGAGCATCCAACCCGAATGATGTTAGTTTTTTTTTTTTTTTTTTTTCGTCGGTGCTGTTGTTGTTTAGTTGTTTTTAGTCTCTGTTGTATACTTTGTTTTTTGATGCTGGTGCTACGCACGGGTCAGACGGCGAATGATGTGTGGGTACGACGACGCGACGTGCTGCTTTGTTGTCGGCGCCCTTTTTTGGGGACTCGAATTTTTGAGGGAGGAGGACGGCAACGTATACACGCGCGGAACTCGACGACACTGCAGGCTCTTGCTTCGATTGCGTCCGTGCCGAGTGTGCCCGCATTTTTTGGATTATAATCCGCGAAGCATAGATGGTCAGAAGCTGAAATATTACAGGGTATGTTCACAAAGATTTCTGTATGGTACGAGCTTCATTTTAATTTATAACGCGGGAATTTTTCGAGGTGTGCTTTGTATGAAATGTTTACGCGCGGACAATGCACCCGGCGCGGATTTGGCACCGGATGCAAATTATACCTAAGGAAACATTTTTTTTTTCATCCGAAATTTGATTTTGCAGTCTACCAGAGAAGACTCGCATGTGCGCACTTTGTTTCGGAGGGCCAATCCATAGCCTCCTCTATACTCACAAAGCCTGGCAGTTTGACGACGGAGCCACGGAGTGCCCGGTCGCAGATTTGGAGCGCGAGGGTCTGGTAGCACAGAGCATCAAAGAGCAATTTCTCGGAGAACCTGGACGTCAGCGCACAACTTTTGCAGCGGCGAGGACCCGAAACACACTTGTTCGCTCGGGAGAAGCGTGCTTCGGCGTATCGCCGCGGCGGGGCGCCAGTCACGTGGCTCTCCTCTGATCCGTTGTCTGCCGCTCCCCCTTTTCCATTTCGGCGGCCGCTTCTCGTGGCGATCTGCCAGGCTTTGTCAGTATATAGACCGACACGCTGTTTACAAACAAGCCCACGTTTGCCCACACCGGGTGTGGGCACTGCGCGTGCGCAGAAACCGAATTCGCGTGAAGTGACGCGTCTGCGCATGCGCAGTGCCGTCGACAGCGCCACCGTAGCTGCGTGACGTCAGCGCCGCGTGTTGGTCTATAGGAGGCTATGGTTCGAACCCGCTTGAAGAGTGCAGTGGAGACAAAAGCTGCATTTGACTTCGCTGCTCTCGTCGAAAGCGTTAGAACGCGAAACGCCGGCGTCCTGCGTTTGGCGTTAGCGATCGAACGCGCTCGACGAGTGCAGTGGAGACAAGGGCAGCTAGCATTAGGTCTACCCCCTAATCATTCCAACCAGAGCTCGGCGTTCTGACGCCCCCGCGCTCTCTCGTCTCTTCTCCGTCAGTTTCTTAGAGCATAGTCCGGAGAAGAAAACCAAAACAAAAAAAACAAAAAACAGCAGTATTAGTGAAGTCGCGAACGTTTTCCGAACTTCCATGCTCGACTGGTTCGGTGAATCTTCGAACTTTGAGCGATATTTGACGAAGTTTGATTTGGGAACAGTGTTGCCCGACTTCTTCATTATTTGTTTACAGATGCCACCATTCCCTTGGAGGAATACAAGATGAGTGTCATATTAGGAAAAGCACCGTTGTAGACCTATATACGGAGCGCAAGTTCGTCGTGCTTCCTTTGCAACGGCTGCGGTTACGTCAAAACGCCGAGCTCTGATTGGCTCTGATTGAAGGATAGTGGGTAGACCTCAAAGCAAGCAGCCTTGAGGTCTACCCCTTATCCTTCAGTCAGAGCCAATCAGAGCTCGGCGTTCTGACGTAACCGCAGCCGTTGCAAAAGAAGCAGACGAACTTGCGCATCGCATATATATTTAAATTTATAAATTACCCAAGCCTCGGAATGTATCGGTCTGCGCGTCGCACGCGGTCGCTTCCACGTATAAAAGATTCGAAGTAAATAACCAAAATACGGCGTTGACGAACACGCGTGCAAGAGGCCATTTGTTTTAGGCCTTTACTTTAGAACAGTTATTGCTACGGACGCCATCACGTACGACGCGTGTACACCGACTCATGTTTACAAACAAACCGGAGCGCCTCTAGCGCACGCTAGCGACGCCACGCATGCGCGATGGGGATGTGGGCAAGAAGCTCGCCGTCGCCCATAAACGAATCCATTGGAATGGGATGTTGTCGGCGTCGTTGTGAGTCCCCGCGCTCTTTTTTCGCGTTGGAATTGTTGATTCTACGTCTTCCTGGCAATGTCCTGACTACTTGAGTGGCCTCAGCGAAATTAACGATTTGTGGACGCCGCAGAATAAACGCTAAAGCCTGAATCACGTGGTGAGGTTCTGCTCGCTATTTTCAGTCATGTAGTCGCTCGGGCTGCAAAAGCCTGAACCGTAGCTGAGATGTCGACGTCGATACTGAAAATCGCAAGCAGAATCAGACCGGGTGAATCAGGCATGCAAGTCGGTGATGGCCACTGGTAACAATTATCAACATGTCCTTATATCTACTGTTTACACCGAGCCTACTTACCCGAAGCAACCTTCAAGCTTAAACGTCTTTTGAGGTCTGCACTCCTTATCGCAATTACCGGGTCAACGTTTGGTCTACGGGCCGCTGTCGGTTGAACGAGCAGACGACAAGCAGAAACGTTTCTCGAACGATGAGGCGGCCGTTTGAAGGTCATGACGCACTGAACGCAGTCCACAGGTGGTCCGTGCAACTTGACGGGTTTTTCGCCTTCATGTTAAACAAAACAAATAAATCTGACGACCACAACTATCCGTGAATTCAGTCCAAAGTGCTTTCCGCCGAAGCAATCGTGGTCCGACGGCGTCTGGTTTTCCTTTTTAACGGCCCCTGTTCACATTCTCGGATGAACCGAGCAGACCGAAAACTCATGAAAACTGACCTTCACACCTTTCCCGACTTTTTTGGTAAAGCCCCAGTCGCAGCGTTTTGTCGAGAAAGCAGGTTTTTTGTCCGGTTTCTTCCGAAGTAACACAGGAATGCACGTGCCCTATGGCGGCTTCTGCCCACACTTCAGACCGGAAGTGCGCCCGACGCGCCACCACCGCGCCGTGACGTAACAGAGATGAGTTTGTGTATACCTTCAGCATTCTCGTCGATGCTTGGATAATTTACAATAGGTTTATTTATGTCACCCACCAACACTCAATGCATCATAATAAACACTAGTTCGCGTTATACGTAGGATATGTATTTTCCGGTGTTTAATAATGAGCAAAATGGGCGGATGTTCATTTTTAATTTAATTTATTAGAAACAGGTGTATTTCGGCTGGAGGATTCGTGATAAGGCTAAAAACGGTGATAATCGGGCAAAAAAATATTTTTGCACCAAATGTGTTGTTGCTGTATTTCTAAAAAAATATTGTCATAAAAAACAGACGAAAAAATTATGCTCTGTACACCCTTAGTCAACGCGAATAAATTCCACAGCGAGAGTAATAGGTGACCGGCGTTTGGCAGCAGCCGCAAAGCACTCTGGGTATTATTCACTTCCGGTTCGTAGCTAGCAGCCGACGCAGCCCCATGACGGCTATGGAAGCGTGTGCAGGTGTTGAAACTAGGGCTGGGCAATTGATCGATTAACCTTCCGATTAATCGATTAAGGCTTTAATCGCGATCAAATGTTTTAACCGGTTAATCGGTTTTTTAATCGGTACTCAAAAAGAAGTCAACTGGACGCACGCATGGCTCCATCCTGGACGACCTGCCCAAGCTAGGGGTGACTCATGCCCTCCCTTAACGAAAACGCTGCATGGTGTGCATTCAGTTGTTCGGTCCTGAGCGGTTTTCTGTTCCCAGCCAGGTGCTATGAGTATGAGCAAGATTCAATTCTCGCGCTCGCGAAGCGTCACGTGTTCGAGGATATATATTACAGTTCTACCGAGGCCAGACGAACAAGCCGGTGTTGAGAATCTATTACACATCCTGCCCAGGCAAGACAAACAACCAGAAAAACAAGCTGGGAAGCTAACAACGCCATGGTTACTTGTTCCAGTATTCGGCCCGTACAAATGGACGAGTTCACGAGTATGAAAGGCAATCTCGCTGGAAAGTTTGGGTTTAAAGTAAACTCCAGCGGTGAAGTTTTTGAACTCTAAGGAAGTCCACTGCATCATCTGCAAAAAGCCGTTTTCATACAGTGGAAGCGTATGTTCGCTTCAGTATCACCTACATGCGAAGCACCCATGTACGTCGCTGAAGCAAGGACCATCCACCAAAACGCAGACAACAATCAACGCCTTCTCATCGAGTCCCCTTTCTCTGAAAAAAGAAGAAAGCATCGCCCAAGCCCCGACTTCTTGTCTTCCTGTCGGAGAATGTGGACAAACTTCTTTGTCTTCGAAGCTGGAGCAAAAATATGCGAGTCTTTGAATCGTTGAACTATATGTATCCTCAACTGTAAATGCCCTTTACGCCGTGTAACAAAGAGTAAAATAAGTCTTCAAAGGCACGACGAGTTGTTGCATTTTTTTTAAATATATTATTTATAAAAATCAAAGCAACCGATTAATCGATTAATTAATCGATTAAAGGGTGGCGATTAATGGGGTTAAAACTTTTAATCGACGCCCAGCCCTAGTTGAAACCCGATCAATCCGGGCCCCCTTCCTCTGCTGCTGGGTGACTTACGCACTTCTGAACGTCTCAAGTTACTTGGATATGTTAAGAAGTAATCGGTACGCAGAAGCATCGAGAACGGCCACGAGAGCGCAGAGCGAGTGCGGCCGGCGGCAAGCTGCACTCGCACCGCGCTTTCCGGATCTTCGCGTGAAAACTCAGGTTAGATGTTTCGCTTTCCTTTTGAGCCAGCGTTTTTCATTTGGGTTCTGTTTATTTTTGATGGTTACGTTAGATCACATCACCGACTGAAATAGGCGCGAATGTAAGCCGAGGGACGCGGCCAGCTGAAATGCCCGATCGGAGGTTTGGCGTACTTTTCTCATTTTGTTAGAACACCCGAGACCGGGTAAAAGAATCTCGAGGAAACCAAAAATTGAAGACAGGGAAAGAAGTCGGTCAGACGGCGTTGCAAACTCAGTTAATATGTTTTCTCGCGCGATCGAAACGCCACTTCCGTACAAAAGTTAGTTTGAGACATCTGACTACGTGACAATATTTGCTTTTTAAAACTCACGCGTTTTTGGTACTTCAACTAAGTTGTCACTTGGGAACTACCATAACCCCCCCCCCCCCCTCCCCCCTTTCCGCACGTTTCTTTAATGATGTCGAGTTAGAAAGCATGCATAAACGAGCACCGATTTTGATATGAGCTACGCAGCGTCGTACTACCGCTTTATTATCATTATCAGTCAATATGAAGGTGCTGCCCATTGGCTTTTGTTTCTTTATATTACAGCAAGCTGACCTATCCTTTTGTTTATTTATATTATAGCAAGCCATCCATTCACGCCGCTTCGCGGGAACAGTCTCCGGCGGCTCATTATAGAAAAAGTTAATCCGAGCTGTCGATGTGTATGTCGACGAAACGTCGTGCCATGAACTGATTACCTGCGAGATTGCATCCCGCGTTCTCGCGGATGCCCTTGTACGACAAGCAGTGCTCCCTCCTTCGCGGATTAATCGAGACCTTATTGGTGGGTGCCAAAAGACTGTTAGAAATCGCTATTTCCCTCGGCCCCTACCTGAATAAAGAGAGAACACGTTGTACTGGCCTGTAACAATATTGGCCGCGCATAAACGGACACCGGCGTTTGTCTATCACAGGTCACCTCGCTCCATCACTCGCTCAATAGCGACGGCCCGTCGTTTCTTCCATGCTTTGTTTCACGGGAACTGGAACATCTTGAACAACGTACCGCGGAGCTGTGAACCATTTTTACTGCGAATACAGCACGACTACCACGCCTAGAAGGGCTCTCAATGCAGCTGTACGAACCACGACCGGCACCGGACGAACCGGAAGCGTGAAGTCACGTGGTGACTCGCTTCGGATGACGAAACTTCCGGCTCAAACGCCGGTCACCTATTGAGGTTCATTATTTTGTAGAGACGCGTTCACCAAGGTCAGTGGCCCTGGATTATTGACGTTGTCTTCCAAACTGACGTTGCTTTCCAAGAACCACTGCGACCTCTGATCAGACACTTAGAGGATACATAATCCACGAGATAACACGTTTGACGACCCTATACGGGGGAGATGTTTCGATAAAAAAAAAAAAAAGAATATCCATCGCCAGGGCGGATACATTTAACGATCGGTGTTTTTCGGTTTTAATCAAATCGAAAATATTTAACCATGGGTGTTTTTTTTGTTTTAACCGGTTTTGTATTTTCGTCACCGGCGGATGTTGATCGGTGTATCTCGGTTAAAACCGGAAAGTGCTCAGCCTACTTATATGTCAAGTCAGATCCCGAAAGTATGACATTGTAATAAACACAGCGCGCCATTCTCGAAGTCGAACAAACTTTCCAATTTCGAGAAGAAGAAAAAAAAAATGATAAAGAAGTTGAACTTATATTTTATAAAATGATTCTCCAGCGTTTACTCAACATAAAAGAAAACATATGTGCTTTAACTAGCTTATTAACGTGAAAGAATGAAAACAATATGTCCAATAAATGTTGCACTGCTACTGTGCCAGGTGGCGTGAGATAATCCTGAATTTCAGCGCATGCGCATAACAGTCACACTTCAACCGAACTTTTGTGGAACTTTGCGATATGAGTTAGATAACTCGAAGTTGGTCGAACTTCGAGCCTCGGCAGGTTCGCAAAATCTCTGTACGCGCCTTTCACGCCACTTTGCTGCGGTGGCGCTGATGTCGGTACGGCGCACGCGCAAACGCTTCACTTAACGCGAATGAAATTCCTAAAATTAGTGTAGTCGAGGTAAAAAAATAATTTTTCGTTGGGACCACATTATTCGCGGCGGTGGACGTCAAAAAACGCGTGATATTTATTAATTAGTTCGCTAATTCATTAAAAATGAATAATTATATTGTAATTAGTGGAACTAGGTATGTGGTTCCAATTGGAAACTTGGTGAGCGTCATGTGAAACCACTAAATCAGTCATTTTCAGAAAGACTTTGAGCGCGTGAGAAGCGTATAGTGCACTAAAGTTACGACTCGTGGAGCAGGTACATGGCTAGCGGTTGTGGGCCGGACGTTTTTCCCGTCTCTTATGAGAGCCCCAGCCTTCTACTTGCTCCACGAGTGGTAACTTTAGCGCGCGCTTCTCACGCGCTCGAAGTCTTTCTGCGAATTAATAATTTAGTGGTCTCTGACGACGCTCAGCAAGTGTCCAATTGGAACTGTATGTCTATTTTCACTAATTAAACGGTTAATTAGGCATTTTAGTTCATTAATGAGTAAGTATCGCGCATTTTGTGACGTCCGCTACCACGAGTAATGCGGTCCCGATAAAATTATCTTTCTACCTTTAAATACACCAATTTTAGGAATTTTTGTCAGTATTCGCTGAAACACCCGGTATATATATATATATATATATATATATATATATATATATATATATATATATATATATATATATATATATATATATATATATATATATATATATATATATATATATATATATATATATATATATATATGTACTGTAAACGACTTATTTTCGCGGGCTCAAATTTTTGCGAATCGGGCCAAAGCTGAACATTTGAAATTATTCGCGGGTTCTACTTTTCGCGAATCGAGTGTAGCTTCCGTAGCGTTCACATATTGCCCGGATTGTTCGCGGCACGTCTTTTTCGCGAATTGTAGGTGATTCGCAAAATTCGCGAAAATTTAGTCGTTTACAGAATATATATATATATATATATATATATATATAAACATCAAACATGTGTTTATTTTTTGTTTTGCGCTCCGTCCTGTTTGTTTATTTTCTCGCGTGTATATGAACCTTACAAGCACGCTCAGTTGTTAATAATTATAAAAGGTGGTTCCTCGAATTTTGACTGATGACGGCATAAAAGTGTCACGTTGTCGCCGGCCGCGACCCTGGCGGTGTTACAGCGGCGGTGTTGGATGTTGCAGAAGCCTGTTCGACTGCAGGTCGCTCTCTGCAGCTTGACAGTTCACGGAAGCTTCGGCAGTGATCAGTAACTGGGACGTTACTACGACGACAGCGACACTTTCGTTGGCTGCTGCTTTGTTTTACCGGAACTTCTGGCACCAACCGCCAGGATCGCGACATCCGACAGCACTACAACCCGTCTTCTGTGACGTCATTTGTTGCCACTTTGGAACCACTTTTGTTGCATGGGCGGGATAGGATGAACAACCATAGCCTCCTCTCTACTGACAAAGCCTGGCAGATCGCCACGAGACGCGGCCGCCGAAAGCGAAAAGGTAGAGCGGCAGACAAGACGCATGTAACGGGCGCCCCGCTGCGGCGAGACGCCGAAACACACTTGTCCCGAGCGATGGAATGTCCGCTCGCGTTGCTCGCGTTCCTCCCGCTACCGCTTCTTTTCTCGGGTTGGAAAACCATGTTTCGAGTCCTCGCCGCTGCAAAAGCTGTGCGCTGAGTACCGGACTCCCCAAGAAATGCTCTGTGCTACCACATCCTCGCGCTCCAAATTTCGCGACCGGGCACTCTATTGGTCTGTCACCGAAGTAGCCAAGCTTTGTGAGTATAGAGGAGGCTATGGCGAAACACGCCCGTCCAAGACGCATTGCACGGGCACCTTAGCGGTACTGCATGCCCTGCCAAAGTTTATCATGCGCAGCGGAGGCAGCAAATGCCCATTGAGCTGGCTGAGTGAATTCGCGTTGCCTAAACATATATCCGCAAAACATAATTTTGAAGAGCGGCGTGTCACTGCACTTAATTAATGGCGGCACGCGATTGGCCTCCCAGATTATACGTGCAGCAGGATTGTCGTACACATTACATCCTGATGCAGTCCGATGCCTGATTATAGATCGCGCGACGGGGGTTGGTCTGGACCGGATTTACGTCCTTGAGTTATGCAAATGGGAACGAGTCACAACGGGTCCGCGAAGGCGCAAGGCGAATCGCACCTGGGGCGTCACTTCTTCGCAGCGCGTTAAGGCCTGTTCCCACAGAAACGCGTACCATCGTTTTGTTTTTCTTTTTCGCTGGTACGGTTTTGTTGTCGGACAGAAGTACACGTTTCCAGACCGCATCCGGTTGGTTCCAATCGCTTTGAATAGAATTTTACGCCGAGTCGAAAAGTGTTGAGTCACTGGGCTGTGGACGCATGTGCGGTATCTGATATTACGCGCAAGAAAGTTACAACGCATGCTAAAAGCAACAGAGAACATGCAGACAAGCTGATGAATTTTCAACATCTTGAATACTTGAGAGTTAAAGGACACTAACACCTCCCGGCTTCCGTACCCGAAATATTTTTTAAACCTTTTTTCCAGGCGCTTCATTATGGTGTCAGAAGACTGCCCAATCGATATTTTACTACAGCGTCACGTATATTTTTAATAAAGTATAAAAAAAGAAAAGGAACCCAACTTTTCGGAATTGAAGGCTAGACTGGACTGGGGAGGAAGAAGGAATGTAGGAGGAGAGAGTTGCCGGAAGTCACGGGACTACAACGAACCGCGTTTTTTTTTTCACATTCGTTTGTTTGGTTGTGCGAGGCAGATGAAACATTCTCGCGTCGCACGTGGCACGAACAATACAAAGGTCAAGCACTTGGTGCTTGACGTTTACGCGTTTTCAAGTTCTTTCCAATTGGTGTTCGTAAGACGAGCGATGCCTTCAGCCAGGAGAAGGGACGACGATTCGGCGACGTCTTCGTGCGAATCAGCTTGGTGGTCGGGCGTGTCGTACGGAACAAATCCTAATTGTTTTGATCGGTGGACGATTTCTCTATCGAAGCTAGACTGATTTGCCGGTACTGCTAACAACAGTTCCGAAGTAGAGGTCCCTCGCCTGTCGTCCGCCGTCATCGCTTAGTCCGCTCCGTTCAGCCGTCCAGGCCGCGACTCTCGCGTTATAACGCCATGTTGAGAATGACGCAGAGAATGCACAGACTGCTTCCCGTTCTCTGTGCAACTGTTTTTTTACTCAATCAACATATATGCAACATTTTAGAAACCACAAAAAAAAAAACGCGTAGCACATATGTTTTTCTTTTTTTAATATTAAGTGAGTGCCTTTGATGACCCACAACTTTGATTATCCTTGGTGGTTGTCTCTAAACCATAAAAAACGGCACGTGCCCACGGAGAGCAGAGTGAGCGCGACTAAATTAAACTGGTCAGTTCTCGATCGGCTGTTTTCGGGCGAAAAGAAAACAAACTTCATTCGAGTCGCAAATTGTGTTCTGGGTAGTTGGGCTCTCATATGTATAAATGAAATAAAAACTTGTCCAGCATAAATACCCTGTCAGTGTCCCTTCAAGGAATAATAACACGTGGGATGCTTTTCGATGAGCGATAAGGAACCAGCGGGACTCCCGCTCCGACTCCAGCGTCCACAGGAACGGCGGTGAGCGGAGAAGGATCTCAGTGTTACCAGACGCATTTAGCGGTCGAGCAACAACTCCCCCATCTCCCTGGGGCGTCAATGTCAGCGCGGCTCCGCGGAAAGGCGTGTCATTGTTACCACGTGATGCGTATCTGGGGGACAAAAGGGAGGCATCTCTCCCACGTGACTCCCCTAGGAACGAAAAAGTGACAAGACACACAAAGGTCAGAACGCGTTCCGCAGTCCACAAAGGTGCCAGTGCAGCAGAAGTTGGTTATTGCAGTGGTCTATACGTTCAAGATGAAAATAATAGCGGATTGACGCTCGCCGGAGAAAAGCATACCGGAGAAAGGTTCACGGGAGAAAAACTCACCGGAGGAAGGAAAAGCGTACCGGAGATAAACTTACCTGAGGTAAGCTCACAGGAGAAAACCTTACCCACGTTAGTGCGGGACCCGAAAAATGCTCGCTAATATTTTGACAGTCCCAGAGAAAAGCTCACCTTGAATTAAATTGTTACGCAGTATTTTGACCAAAGCTATACAGGCGCCTCCCACGCAGGTAGGACAGATTTCAAAGCGGGGTGCTCCACTTCAGCATTCGTGTCGCGTTTAAGTCTGCCGTTTTCAGGCTCCTGTTGCCGCATTTAATTCTGACGCAGCCGGGATGGATGATATATCAAGTTCCTTAATTTGCCAACCGGAAAAAACCTAGGATTGAAAATAAAAATGTAAAAATGAGTGAATTGTGAAGATTCCTCTAGCACTTCCGGCTACTATACATGAAAGATAATAAAATATTTAAGGTGTGCGATTGGTGAAATTTCAACTCGAATCGATTTTAAATGGAATAGTATCGAATAGTGGCCTTTCAAAAGTCAAATATCAAATGAATACCAACATCAATAATTATTTCTTTTTGCGATGTTCACGAGGTTAAAACAAAACAAAATACTTATATAAAAACGAAAAAAAAACCAACCTATTGTTTATTTTCCCGCACGGCACGCGGAACGAAAAGAAACTAGCACGAATAAAAACGGCGCTAATAGCCCTAATAGCTGTCGAATGTGTCCACAAAACCTCCTATGGATACGCAATGTGTTGGGTGAATGAACGAATGTGGCTAAACCGTTTGAATGGGGTGACGTCTTGCGCCACCTGGCCCTCATATCTTGTTCGACGCCTGGGGAAGTGCAGGGCAGTGTTGCCAATTTAGCGCTCTTCCCTCTAAATTTAGCGTTTTTTGGCGTTATCTAGGGGGAGAAATGACCGTTTGACGGGTAGCGGGACTTTTAGCGGTTTTCGAGTCACATTATCGCTTTTTCTGGAGGGTCTAGAATGCTGTTAAGTTAAGCAAATTGGCAAGTTAAGTTCATTGTGCCGTCATGTTTGCTTATACTCTCAGCAAAATTGTTATCAGTGGGAATAACGCTTGTGAGTTTATTAAGATACAACTTGAAATATGCTTTCAACCAATTTGTGCGTGCGTGAATGCGGAAGTACGCACGAAAATCCAGAAAAAAAGGGTTGAAGTTTATCAACTTCGAGACCGTATAGTGGTTACTGGAAATTCCAAGTGACGTCAGACGAGTCAGACACCTCTACTGGAAAACAGAACTTTCTGCAAAGCATGCGAAGTTGTTCGTTGAAGCATTGAACTGCCACCAAATGCTGCACAGAATATCGGAACGACGGCAGTGTACGTCGACACGTATGGCAACACACCTGGCAACGGCAAGATGATGCCGTGGACATCATTCTGTGCATAGAGGCGGTCTTGGTACGAGAAGAAATAAGCGCACTTTTATTCGTAATACAGTTTCTAAACTTATTACAGTAAATTGTAATCTAGCGTTACTTTTGCACCAAGGGTTTCCCCAGGAATTTAAATTAGGGGGTGTCTAAATATTTGGGAGGGGGGGGGGGGAGGGGGGATTTGAGAATAGAGGAGTCGTTGTGAATTAAGGGGGTGCTTTCGTAAAAACAAGGGGGGGGAGTACACCCCCCTAAAAAGGGGGGGGGGTGTAGGGAAATCACTGCTTTGAACTGCGTTTGAAAAGTAGCGAGCTTTGGCGGTTTTTCGCGATTCCCATTGCGAGTTTTTCATTTTTGAGTTGTTAACAATGGTGATAGGTTAGCGGAAAAGGACGACTCAATTATCGCCGTTATTTGCGTTTTGATAATAGCTTGTCAAATTATAGAAGAAACAACCGAAAATAAGTTTCAGTGTATAGAGCTGGCTGCTATTAATGCTTGAATTTAAAGTGGCGAAATGCGTGGTTTACGGGTTTTTTATGAACGCATTCAAGAACCCGAGGGGAGGATTAATGCTTAATGCGAAAAACACGAGAAACGATAAAATTTTTTGTCGAAATGGTTAATCAGTTAAGGCTTACGAATGTACGCTGGATATAGACCTAACACAGCCCTGTGAGGAATATTTCACCACATGAACAGTGTTTCTCGTAATAAATCAGAATTTTCGACAACAGTACCGAAAATTTCCGAAAATTCGGTTCAATGAACCGAATTTTCGGAAAACTCGAATACTAGGGATCCGAAAGTCTAAGCGTATTATTCGGGTAATAATTATTCGATTTAAATTTGAAACTCGAATATATGTACACCCTAATAAATATATAACAATCCAGGAACTATTCGAGAGGCAGACTATATTACAGTGGTTATATGTTACCCCGGTTATACTTCAATTATAGTTCTTAATAACTTATTTTATTTTTGCAGTAAAACCTATAATGTATAAAAAACCTTTTTTGTAAAGTACGGAATAACTGCATGCAAGTATATGGCGCCTAAACGTACTTCAGCTGAGTGAGCGCTCGGTTTGCAGATTCGTAGGTGAGCTTTTCTCCGCGTCAGCCTCAAAAGTCATGTGATCTTTTCTTCGCACACTACGTGCTTGCACACTTTCAAAAAGATAAAGTTATTTTGAATATACATATTGATTGAAAAGGCATTATTTGTCTTAAACGGTGTTTAAAATAGTACATATTCACTTAAATCGTTGGATTTAAAAGAAGAAGAAAAAAATCGCAAAACGTATTGAGCCGTCATGAATCGTTGAGGAACGAGAATTCTCAAGGTTACATGTCCAGATGATTTAAAGTGAAAACAAAGGCTTAGTGCGGTGTGATACATTGTCTCGTTAATACGGACACCGCAGTTTCCCCTAGAAAGCGTCCATAATGTAAGTTGTTCGTAATAACGATACATAAATGCATGCATTTACTCAGTGCGTCAACGTAAATGCTGTCTATAAAGTGGATTATTTATATTGACGGGGCCAGTATTAACGACACATGACTGTAATGAGACATGTCACACCATTTGATGAATGACCACCGGTTAAATCCGAACCATAGACACCAAAACGACCGACAGCGGTTAAAAAAAATCACCATTAGTTTTTTTTGTAGTTGTCGGCTTTGGTCACGTTAAAACTGCAGTTGTTTTGTATTTAACAAAAAAAAAAAAATCTTTTGAATTGTTTTTATCTGGCCTCCAGGATCGCGAGTATCGAGATCATTTTTCAATTTGCTGCACGGAGGATGCGGAGAACCATTTTCAAAATATCGCCTAAGCCCCTCCTTTCCAGAGCGTTGCGTAATATCCAGAGTATTAGGAATCTCCGCTCTCGCGCATCTTCAGGGCCTGTCTAAGCTATGCGCGGGCTCTCTCGCTATTTTCAAAAAGGTCACAAAAAGACGTCACGACTGGTGTCAGGCAACGTTGGTGTCAGCGCGGGGGAATATACTCGGCGTGCTTGCAGCTGCATGCCGTGCCCATGCATGGCGGCCTAACGATCTGGGTTTGACGTAAGGAATGGTCGGGTTTTTTTCGTGTTTTCTCGCGTTTAATTGCATCTTCGGGGAAGACGCATATTCAAGGAATAAAAATACTCTAGAATTTACCCCTAACTCGTTGTTGTTTCAAGAACCTCTCCATCTTTTTTTTTAGCAAGCCTGAACATCGTCCAAATATTATTTGTTAAATTGAAATTATCCTCCCGCCTTGAGCGTTTACTCATTTAAGGTGCAACCCCACCCTCGGTTAGTGTGATTCTGAACCAACAGATGGCGGTGGGATCGCCTTCCAGGCATGTACACCAATGCGAGAAATCGTGTGTGGTGGCGCTTCGATACAGTGAGTATTCTCCCATATCCCTATTTTGACATCCCTGGTCCTTCGCTTGTTTTTCTCTGTACGAGCTTTCTTTGGAACGCGCACGGCTGCGCCAGTTCTCGTTCAAGGGGGCCAGTTGTCTACGCTCCGAGCTCACGTCTCCAGCATATGTGGTCAGAACATAATGCGAAAATCGTCCTTAGCCGAATGGCGATACACATGCACAACAAAACAACCGACGCGTTGAAAAATATAAAATTGCCTGTGCGCCGTTAGCACGCCGCGGGATTTCGAAGGCCATTTTCACATATTTCAATGTGATCAGATTTATATGACGGGCCGGGCCTTTTGTCGTGCATGCGTTTGGCTCTTTGTGGATTTCCAGGAAAACGTGATAACGTGATAGACCTGAGTTCCAAAATTCTAGCTTGAGGAATTAAATACCTAAAATATCAAAACACATGACCTATTTTTTGGGCAGTCAGGTGTCTCATTTAGGTAGCTGGGTATTTATTTTGACCAAAAGCGCGAGACTGGAAAACACAAAAAATGACACTCAGGTTTACATATTGAGTTTGGTAAGCCCAAAGTAGAACTGGTACGGGAGTCATAATAAAACAATTCCAAGGTTAAAAATTGACTCGCAGCAATAAATGATAAGAATTATTTTAATACGAGTTCAGTGATAAATGCAATGACTGGCCAGGCAAAGATTCTGGGCCTGTGGATAGCTTTTGCACAGAGCTTAAGCAATGTACCAGTCTTAAATTGGCAATTTGTGCGCGCAAGTAGTGGTGTGCAGAAATGAAAAAGATGCAAACGGGTAGAGTTTGACGTTGTATAAAATATTGTGTAAGCTCGCTTAGGGTACGCTGATTAAGAGTGAAACAGCGCTACATTTTACACTAACGTTGAGCGTATCGGAAGTTAAGGGTGCATCCAAAGCTAAAGCTTGTACACATATACTGCTCAGGCCGTTATGTTTGAATGTTCATAGTACTTGATTAACCTCAGACAGGCACGTATCCAGGGGGGGGGGGGGGGGGGGGCGCCCTGGGGCCCGGCCCCCCCCCCCCCCGAAATCTTTGATTTTGCTGGGACTCCCTCTCCCCCCTCCCCCTCCCCCTCATACAGTATTTTTTCATGAGCGGGCCCCCCCCGAAACAAAATCCTGGCTACGTGCCTGCCCTCAGACTTGGTGTAAGTCGTCTCCTGATTGCTTACAACAGAAAGAAGGAAACATTCCAACTCTGGGTTGATAAAAAAAACTCCACCTGCTGACAGCTACCAATCATCTCGGCGCCGATTATAAGTATTCACTGAATGGCAACGGTCGCGTGCTTAGAACGAGTTTTTCCCACGTGATTTTATACAATCGCAATTGTTCTTGACAAACAACATTGTTTACTCACGCAAGTGACCGCATGTGAAGTTTAGAATATTTTGTATTGATTGTGGCACACGTCGCAAATAGCATAGTTTTTTTTTTTTTTTGTACAGCGGAGTTGTTAAGGGCTAGGTACCCCAGGATCGTGTCCGTGTATGTCGACACAAACCTACCTGGACAGCTACCGCCATCTATAAGCGACGGCGGCAAGCATACAACCAGTATGGTTTCCGCCGTCGCTCGTAGATGGCGGCAACCTTTCCAGCTATAATAGAAGAATGGATAGTTGGGCGCGTTGGTGGGAATTCATCGCAGGAAACAGCGCAAAAAACAGACGACGGCGAAGAAGAAACATACAGTTTATCGAGTACAGCTCCACTGGTCTTTCTTCTTCACGAGAGGGGAAAGGCTGAACGTTTTTTTTTTTTTTTTTTTTTTTTTTTTTTTTACAATCCGCGAAATAAAATGTTTTTGGGTTACCTTGGTTTTTAATGCATGTAGCACACAAAAGAGCACGAACTGAATCGCAGTGGAAAACAAAAACAATAATGAGAAAAAAAAGTGTGTAATCATGTGAAAACTGAGGGTATTGCACATATGCAGAAGGTAAGCTTTGTTTCACTCGATACATTACCAGTAAAGTATTTGGTTTCATCGTGCGAGCGAAGCGGAACAAACAAGCGCGATGCATGCTGCTCGGATCTACTCTTCCAGGGAACAAGCGCACTGTTGAAACCATGGAGCTCGCTTTTAGAAATTTGAGTGCTCTTGTAGTGTCGCAGCTCTTAATGCCTGACTCACTCAAAAAAGAAATCGGTCGTGCTTTGAATTAAAACAATGGGCGCGCCACTGAACCGAGCACAGCGAGCGCGAGTTGCTCGTGCAGACTCTCGCTCTGGCTCGCTCAGTGGATCTCGGGAGCCGGTACGACGACAATAAAAAGAAGAGATGCCTTTCGCCTAAGCTCCGGGCCGGACGTCTCAAATTCTTGTCCGGCAATTTCGAACACCGCCGACAAATTGGTGACCCGGACGTCCGACCAACATGGACCGGAACACAGGCAGCTCTTCCAGCGGCGATGGAACCTTTTCCGCCACCCAGCTCCGCCTTCCAGCTTTTTGGGCGAAGAATCCTCGGGCCTGGTTTTCGCAAGTGGAAGCCCAGTTCCACTTGCGCCGCATAACCACACAGGAATCCCGCTACTATCATGTGGTTTCTGCCCTACCCCCCGAAGTGGCCGATGAGCTGGATGACGTCCTGGCGCTTCCTCCTCCGGAGAACGCCTACGACCACATCAAGGAAATTATCCTCGCCAGGAAGACAGCATCCGAGGCATCGCGGATACAACAGCTCCTGACCACCGAGGAACTGGGCGACCGGCGACCTTCCCAGTTGCTTCACCGCATGCGCCAACTTCTAGGTGAGCAAGCTCCTGATCAGAACCTCCCAATTCTACGGGAACTGTTCCTTCAACGCTTGCCTCAAGGGATCCGCATGACCCTTGCACCAGCTACGGACCTACCCCTAGATCGCCTCGCCGAGATGGCGGACCGCGTTGCCGAATATGCTGCGCCAACCTTGTCAAGCGTTGCGGACAATGACCAACAGTGCTGCTCCATCCGAGCCCTTGAGGCCCGCGTCGACGCTCTAACAACCGCCATCGCAGAACTCAGCACAACGCGTAGACACCCACATCGTCCGCCACGTCGTAGTCCGTCTCGACGCCGCAGTTCTTCTCGACGACGCGATTCTTCGCAACAACGCGCTAGCGATTCCTGCTGGTACCACCAGAAATTTGGCAACCGAGCTTTGAAGTGCCAACAGCCATGCAATTGGCAGGGAAACGCCCCGGCCAGTCACTAGAGGCGGCGAGTGACGCTGGCCCAACAGCAAGCCGTCTGTTTTTCATTACCGAGAAAATCTCTGGAATTCGCTTGCTAGTTGACACCGGAGCGGAAATGTCCATCCTTCCGCCAACGCCAGCTCAAAAACGACACCCATTACCCGGCAGCCATCTAGTTGCAGCAAATGGCTCAAACATCCCTACCTACGGAATGCGCTCTGTGACCTTGGACTTGGGGCTACGCAGAATTTTTCGGTGGATCTTCACCATCGCCGACGTTACGTACCCCCTCCTAGGTTCAGACTTCTTGTCGCACTTCGACCTAGACGTCAGCGTGCACCACCGATGTCTCATTGACAACAAGACTCGTCTCGTTGTAAATGGCGTAGCCACAAACCAGATGTCACTTGGCATCAGAAACATCCTCCCAGCTTCAGGGTTCGCAGACATCCTCGGCGCATTCCCGGAAATTACAAAGACCTCCAACATGGCAAAGCCACCGCCACATGGGGTGACACACCACATCATCACCTCCGGCCCGCCTACCTTTGCTCGCCCTCGACGCCTATCCGGCGAACGCCTCAGGATAGCCCGCCAAGAATTCGAGCATATGCTCGAGTTAGGCATCATCCGGCCATCCAACAGCGCTTGGGCAACCCCTCTACACATGGTGCCCAAGAAAGATCCGGGCGACTGGAGACCCTGCGGGGATTACCGGGCACTCAACTCACAAACCCAACCTGACCGGTACCCACTACCCCATATCCATGACTTTACTGAACATCTTGCTGGAACGTCCATCTACAGCAAGATTGATCTAGTCAAGGCGTACCATCACATTCCAATCCAGCCGGAGGACATCCCGAAGACGGCCATCACTACTCCCTTTGGCCTATTCGAGTACATCCGAATGCCTTTTGGATTGCGAAATTCCGCCCAGACATTTCAGAGGTTCATCCACGAAGTTCTATCTGGGTTACCTTTCGTTGTTGCTTACGTGGATGACCTGTTGGTGGCAAGCAAGTCACACGAAGAACACAACACACACTTGCGCTTGCTCTTCGAACGACTCCGCGACTACGGTCTCACCATTAATGTGACGAAGTGCGTTTTTGGCGTGACATCCTTAGATTTTCTGGGGCACCGCATCACAACTGCGGGCATCGAACCCCTTCATTCAAAGGTGCAAATCATTCGTGACTACCCGCAACCGCAATCTCTACGCAAGCTGCGGGAGTTCCTAGGACTCATCAACTTTCACAGGCGCTTCATTCCACACTGCGCACAAACCATCAAGCCCCTTACCGACTTGCTCCGCGGCCCCAAGAAATCTTCGACGCCAATACCATGGACGCCAGATGCAGAGGTTGCCTTCACCACGGTCAAGAATGCCCTGGCCGAGGCCACACTCCTTGTGCACCCCATGCCAAACGCTCCAACGCGTGTCATGGTCGACGCGTCCGATGTCGCTGTCGGAGCAGTGCTTCAGCAATACGGCGAAAATCAGTGGCTCCCACTGGGTTTCTTTTCACAAAAACTCAACCCAGCCGAAACACGGTATAGCACGTTTGGACGTGAGCTACTCGCAATCTACGCGACCATCCGCCACTTCCGGTACTTCTTAGAAGGCCGAGCTTTCCACGTGCTCACCGACCACAAGCCACTGATCTACGCATTCGTCGGCAATCACCACTCCTACTCCACCAGAGAAATTCGTCACCTGGCCTACATATCGGAGTTCACTACCGACCTCCGCCATGTCGCTGGAGCGCAAAACATGCCAGCAGATGCACTTTCCCGCATTGACGCTATCTCCTCATCTCCTGTTGTCAATTTTCCGGAATTGGCCTTGGCACAACAGGAAGATGCCGAGCTACAAGATCTACGGGTATCCTCCACATCCCTTCAACTACAGCCCGTCAGATTACCACTGGCCACCTGCGAGATCATCTGCGATGTATCTACCTCCACACCACGACCCTACATTCCAGAAAAATTTCGGCAAGCCATCTTCCACACCATCCATGACCTAAATCATCCGGGTATCCGTGCTACGCAGCGTCTTGTTACGTCACGGTATGTTTGGCCCCGAATGAACTCTGACATCCGTCTGTGGACGAAAACATGCAACAAATGCCAACGCTCTAAAGTGTTTCGCCACACAAAAACACCAATGCACGCATTTCGCCCACCGGACGCCAGATTCGACCATGTCCACATTGACATAGTAGGCCCCCTACCATCATCAAACGGATGTCGATACATACTCACATGTGTGGACAGATTCACACGATGGCCAGAGGCTGTTCCGCTTACCGACATCACAGCAGAAACAGTCGCTCACGCCTTCATCTCCATCTGGATCGCGCGTTTCGGCTGTCCGTCGACCATCACAACCGACCGCGGCCGACAGTTCCAATGCGCCTTCTTCACAGCCCTCACCAAGATATTGGGTGTCAAACACGTGCACACAACAGCCTATCATCCCGCTGCCAATGGCATGGTTGAAAGGCTGCATCGACAGCTCAAAGCAGCGCTAATGACAAAAGAAGATCGAACCCATTGGGTTAATCACCTTCCTCTTGTCCTTCTTGGAATTCGTGCCACTTTCAAAGCCGACATCGACTGCACCTCAGCTGAACTCGTTTATGGTACCACACTTCGATTGCCTGGAGAATTTCTAACCTGCCTACCCTCTGAACCAACGGACATCCCATCATACCTTCAGGACATGAAAACATTTTTCAATTCCCTACGTCCAGTCTCACCTAGGCACTCAAACTCTCGGCACATATTTATTAGTGACGACCTCAATACATGCAAACATGTATTCGTAAGAAGAGACGCAGTACGACCACCTCTTACGCCACCGTATGATGGTCCATTTGAGGTACTTTCGCGAACGGACAAGACCTGCACCATCGACATCAACGGGCGCCACGATGTCGTCACGCTGGACAGAGTCAAGCCAGCATACTTGGCCTCTCCTGTGACAGCCCCCGTCATCATGCCCGTTCCACCACCTAGTCAACCAAACACCACCACCACCTCCCGTCATCTACCCCCGCCAAACAAAATCGTTACGTGGAGCTCAACAAGACTTTCTGCTCCACGCAACTAGGGGGGGGGGGGGGGGATTCTGTAGTGTCGCAGCTCTTAATGCCTGACTCACTCAAAAAAGAAATCGGTCGTGCTTTGAATTAAAACAATGGGCGCGCCACTGAACCGAGCACAGCGAGCGCGAGTTGCTCGTGCAGACTCTCGCTCTGGCTCGCTCAGTGGATCTCGGGAGCCGGTACGACGACAATAAAAAGAAGAGATGCCTTTCGCCTAAGCTCCGGGCCGGACGTCTCAAATTCTTGTCCGGCAATTTCGAACACCGCCGACACTCTCAAACCTCTTAAAAAGCGCAATTATAATCGATTATATTTTTTCATTTCCTTTTATTAAATGCGCTTATGTTTTTTTGTATTTTCCTTTTACGTGCCATTTTCTTAGTTATATAGTATTTTTCCAGAAGTCCGACAACTATAGTCTGTTTCATCATAAGTTGTAGACAAAAAAAAACAAAAAAACACGCAAACACGCTAACAGTAACATACATTAAAATGCAATGTAACGGCGTATTCAAAATTAGTCGCTAGTTTTTTAGAGAGTAGCAGTTTCGTAGGGCGACAGTGTTACCCGTTGTAGATTATAAAATGTTCAGTACAACTGTTAGCTCGGGGTCTTTAACGTGCATCACGCAGTATACGTGGTACACGATCGCACGACGGTAGGATGCAGATGGCCGACTGAACCCAGGGTCCCTGCTGAAGCCCCTTGATAAAGGCGTTTTTTGCAAGTATACCACCAACCATTGTTGTGGAAACGCGCAAGACACGTGCCACGAGCAAGTGCTCCGCCGCCATTCGCTTTCAAGGGCCAGTCATTTAAGTTGCGCGCCGCCATTTGCCTTCAAGGGCAACTCGAGACAGGGACCTCGTGCACTGGCACATTTGACGTTACTTGAAAGACCAACGCAAACACATCTACGGGCTTTAGTCCCTACAGGTTCTGCAGCGTGAGCTCCGTGCTTTGAACGGAACTCGGACTCGCGAATTTCTGCACGTGCTCTGA
Source organism: Ixodes persulcatus (assembly GCA_013358835.2). Classification (NCBI taxonomy): domain Eukaryota; kingdom Metazoa; phylum Arthropoda; class Arachnida; order Ixodida; family Ixodidae; genus Ixodes; species Ixodes persulcatus. The sequence continues at coordinate 99,047 of JABSTQ010011410.1, read as the reverse complement.
TCTGCGGTGTCACAACACACTCGGCCAACGATCCCCCACCGCACTTGGTCTAGCCTGTGAGCTAAACCAGATGAGCTAGACTTAGAGTATCGGCACCCTTTTCCCCAATATAGTTGTGGGCGCCGCCATCTTGGTGGTTAGTACAAATCAAACGCAACTGCCGATCGTCATGATTCAAAAGTGCGACTTCATCAGCATTAGTTTCGGTGTTAGGAAGCTCACGTAATATTGCTTTGCTTTGTCGCGAACTGTTTAAACATTTGTGGAGGACGGAAAAGCGTTTCCTGTGATTTCAGATAAAGCTTGAAAGTAACTGACAACCATAATTTTAAGCACCGAGATGTGTATGAAGCGTAGCTTATTTAGTGGCTCTAGTTTAGCCCTACCGCACAGGCACAGAAAGCGAACGAACTGCTTAACCTCGCGCTCTTGGCGCTGCTTCAGTGGTTTCATCAGCCCGTAGCGTTGGCTGCGCTCCAAACTAAGGTAAAGCAAAGCAAATATTCAGATCTTGGGGTTTTACAGGCCCAACCAACAAAAATCACTTAACACGCCCCAATTAAAAAACAATTGCGCGTTTATTTTGACTAACTGAAGATCTTTTGACGCATAACCGAAATCTCAGAATGGCCTCCATCAGATTGAGGGCACCTTGGCCGATATTTAAACCTGACAAATATATGTATTCCTGGGCCAGCGCGTTGGCTCAGAGACACTGAGTCGTTTTAATTTTTTGTGTTTTGTTTTAACATCATTGCAACTTAAGAGACACCGAAGTGGTTTTTTAAACAAAATATAGTTGAACCATTCGACAAGCATAGTTTGATTGCAGAAATTATTTTTGCAAGTGATAGAAACCTTCAAATGTTTTCGCATACGTGGCGGAATCTCAAATGGCGGAATCCCTTTGATGGCTTCCATTTCATTTGGATCGTGTCAGGCATCTGCACCAACACGCAGCAGAAAGCGCGCAAAAGCATCTGTGGTGCACCCGCAGCCTCGCGCTTGTTGTTCTGACATCTGTCGCTCGCTCACTGCGGGCATCCAGGCTTTTGACACCCTGACATCTGGCGCCTTTTCTGTCTTTCACTTGGCGTTCCAAGCGGCACACGACGGAAAACGCACATCAAGCTATTCTTGAACACGTGTCGCCACTGTATTTTATATTAAGAAACTGCAATTTGACGTAACTTAATGGGAAGAGCTTGAGGTCTGATAACATTCTTAACGTGTAATACATCAATATGGAAGTTCTGGAAAATGTAATATCGAAGGATGTTTCATAATTTAATGTCTCGTAATTTTGATTAGTTGACGTGATTCCGTTTTTATAGCACCATAAAATAATACCATTTTAAACCATATTTTTTTTATTTTAAAATATACATTATCTGTACAGTTCATTGCTTACTTTTTGAATTCCTTATATCCAACCGTACACTCACCTAAAATATTGTGGACAATGGGACTTTATAACTTGATAAAAAAAAAATCATTATTAGAGACTGTGGTATAATAAAAGCTGAATAGTAAACTAACGACTACAAATAATCGTAATATTGACACATTAAAGTATTGTTGAAAACCAGCTCTTTAATTTGACATTAACTTCATAATTGTAGGATACATAGAAAGAAGTTATAAACAGTCAAAAAAGCACCAAAATGTCATGCACTGTGGGGTTGCACCTTAACGGTTAACGGCTGTTGGAGGGACAGATTCGAGACAAGAGGCAATTCGCACGTGTCAAGCGCCAGTTACACGGATGACGAGACGGCCGACGCATCGTACGACACGTCCGAACGAAATCATGAAAGATCGTGACCTACGAATTTCTCGTTAGGCAACTTGCGCACTTTTCCAAGGCGTCGTACGAGGGGTGATCAGAAAGTTTCGCAACTCGGCTATAACCAAACGTCTGACAGTGATGTCTCTATAATTGTTGGTTAGCTGATCTCTCTAGCCAAACATATTCATAATATCAAGACTTTCGGTTCCGCTTTTGGTGTGCACCGGTCGGTTAAACATGGCGTCCTTCCCCGATTTCAAGCTTGAGTACCGGAACGTGATAGTTTTTGTGCAAAGAAGGGAGTTTCGCCAAGGAAATTAACAGTAGAATGGTAAATGTGTACTGGCGATGAATGCTCTCCATATGGTACAGTAACTCGTTGGTTCAACGAGTTTAAACGTGGTCCGTGTGAACGTGCAAGACGACCCAAGTTCAGGGCGGCCCAGCACTTGGACTGATTTGGATTATTCAGCCAGAGCTGAAAGCCTCATCATGAAGAATCGCCGAATTAAGGTGTCCCCAAGTTGCTACAGAATTGATCATTTAATATGGCATGTGCTTTCACAATCATCCATGAGGTTTTGGGTATGTCGAAGGTCTCGGCACGATGGGTGCCACGGAAGCCTCTCTACGCAGGATCGACAGCACCGCTTGCATTCAGTCAAGGGAGGTTTTGAGCATCTATGAAAGCGACCCAGAAGATGTTCTCGCCCGCCTTGTGACTGGGGATGAGACGTGGCTTTACCAGTAGGACCCCGAAACAAAACAATAGTCGATGCAGTGGAGGCATTCGGAGACCACCCCTCCGAAAAAAATTCAAGACGCAACGCTCTGAAAAGAAAGTGATGGCGACAGTTTTTTGGGATGCAAAAGGGATCCTACTGATTGATCATTTGGAAAACAGCAGGACAATAACCGGCGAATACTATGCCAACGTTCTCCGCAAACTTTGCGAGGCCATCGTGGAAAAACTACGAGGATTGTTGACAAAAGGCGTCCTCCTTCTGCATGAAACGCCCCCGTTCACAAATCTCGCGTTGCCCAGGTTGTCATTTGAGAGTGCGCTTCCGAAGTGCTTGACCACCCACCATACAGTCCTGATCTGGCCCCTAATGGCTTTTTGTTATTCCCAAATCTGAAAAAAAAAAAAAAAACACCTGAAAGGAACAAGCTTTGATGACTTGAGTGCACTGCGAACAGCCACAGAGCAGTGGCTTGGCGAGCAGGAAGAAAGTTTTATTTTCCAGGTATCAAAAGCCTCCAAGGCAAATGGGAGAAGTGCATTAGTGTGAGGGGGGATTTTGTTAAAAAAAAAAATATATATATTTTTTACAAAACTTTCTGATCACCTCTTGTATGACTCGTCGAACGTTATCGTCGGCCATTTGTCTCACCATCACCTTATAGATAGTCAAAGCCGTAGTGCTGAATTTTCGGCGTCGCATAAAAGAGGTGTTGGTCTGGCTCTTCGAAGTTGGGAAACGGGAAAAATGGTGGAAGGGAAAGAAAAAAAGGTAAAAGATAGAGATAGAGAGAAAGAGAGCGAGAGAGAGAGAGAGAGAGAGAGAGAGAGGCGATGGACTAAGTTATTCTGCAGCTGATCTATCTCAATTCGAGACAGATACGGAGGTTCGGCATCTGACCCCGCAAGTCAGGCGGCCATCTGTCTACCCCTGAAACACAAACACGCATCTCCGCCGCAAAGAGGTTCAGGCGCGCAAAACAGCGCTCGCACAGACGCATGCACACAAAAGAAGCAGAAACCGAAACGATCGACACTTACTTTTGTGCAGGGTCAAGTTCTTTATTGTGTGTGTGTGTGTGTGTTTGCGTTTTTTCCATGGATCACAATTGAGGCCCATCGGCGTTGCGTGACGACGACTGACACGCACGATTGCAGCAGCAACAGCAACATGGAGCGGTCCGACTCTGCGCGATGATAAAACGCGAGCAATTTCTCGAGACTCAAGCGCCGAAGAGCGCGCGTTTGTCCTCAATCGCGCTGCTCGGCGTCAGAGTCAAGATTGAGAGGGGTTGCGCAAGGCGCTTCAATCAAAACGCCGGTTCAGAATCATGCGCGAGAACCACAAAGCACGAACTCGAGACGGACATCACGATTTGCGCGTCAGCAGACAGGCTTCGATTCTCACTTTTCTTCCTCCCCCCGCCAAGGTGGTTTTTCTTTGTTTGTTTTATGTTTATTTCTTCTTTTTATTTATTTCCACCGCTTTTGTTGTTGAGCCGCGTGCGATGCCAGCGAAACCAACGCAGAGTGCGAGGCAGAGCCGAAGCTAAGTTCTTCGACCCACGTATACAGTTTGACGGGGGTTATTATGGCCACTTACAACTTAAGAAACGTGGGGCGTGCACCCTATAATAATCACGCGTCTTGCTTCGCAATTCGGTCTTCGGCGTTTTTTTATTGGCCAATGCCGCAATCCTTTTGGCTGCGGGGAGATTGTTAGATGGTCGGGACTATGCCCTTCGTGTCTTAAATTGTCGTTGATTATAGCGAATTGTTCCTCGCGAGCGGTGGAAGCATCGGTTATGTTGTGGGTTGGCCACATGGACGAACCTTTTGAAGGAATGTCCGTCCATGTCTGCCTGGCGAGAGTTAGGGGAGAAAATTGGCTTAGAAGGGCGGGAGGAATCGTATGTTTTTTTTTTTTTAGACTTAGGCTAGGTGGCGCAAGCTATTGCCTGTTACAAAGTGTATAGCCGTTAACATCCATCCATTCATCCGGAACACTTGAGCCGCGCTCACTCTGCCAATACATCGTACAAATGACTGTCTGAAGCCACTGTCTGAGGCGATTTTGTCTCCCTTGTATGACGGTCCCGCCCTGCTGGTTATGCGAAAACTGTCTGAAGACATGTTTGAAGCATATACGTATGTATGACGCAAACATGCTTCAAACATTCTTGACGTGTCTCCGCAGATAAATCTGTCATCACGTCTGGAGAGAAGACCGTGTCGTTTGCATAATGTATGAACAGTATGACTGCAGCTTTAGGCAGAGAAAGAGAGAGAGAGAGAGTGCAACTGCAGGCTGGTTTGCACATTGCGTTTGACCGACTGCGTTTTAACCTCTAGTGACTGCCTCCGACGAAAGTAGAGCGAAACATATACAGTATACTTTAGACGAGAAAAATGTTTGGGGAAGAGGGCAATAGACGATGATGATGATGATGATGATGATAATGATGATGATGCGGCTCTTTCTCTTTGGAACGAGCGGGCTCAAACTAAGTTCGTGCCCATGCCCGGACCCTGTGGGTCTTAATGGCCCCTGATGTAAACCTGTTTCCACCAGTCCTCGAGACGTTTTTTGGTCGCCTCTACAGTATAGCTTGTGCAGGCTGCTGGAGATCAGGTTCGACTTTCTAGCAGACCTGTCTGCATGTTTTCCTCGTCCTGTTTCATCGGGTTTCTGCAGTTTCCCCGTTGGTGTAAGGAAGCTCAACGACCCACCAGCGAGCGCCATGGGGCTCCGAGGTTGTGATCCTGTTGTCCTGTGGCCGAGTAGGCTGAAGACTCGCACAATCTAGAACGATGTGTGCCACCGTTTCGTTGTGGACCCCACACGCCCAGCACACACTCGGGCTCACAGTGTCGTCGAACCGCCGCTTGTAAGGCAGTGTCCGGAGAGCCCCCGCTTGTGCCACAAAAAGCAGGCGACTGCCTAGACTGTTATCGTACAGCCGGGTCTCTGGAGTTATGGTCCGCTTATGCATTACGTACACATCCAGCGTCGACTTCTTGGAGTCACTGTTGGGTCTCTTGGTCACGAACCTTCTTCCGGACCTTGGACTCCCACTCTTTCGCCATCGGCGCTTGTACGGGGTTAGAAAAAAATTCGTACTTGCGTTCGACCTGATAGAGGCGCTTCTGCCAACCGGTTCGCAATCCAGTTAAGTGGTGTACGTGAAAAGTCTCTTGACCCAACGGCAGTTGTCCATATGACGAAGGCGTCCGTCGTAGGCTATTTTGCTGGTCGCCTCCCGAGCCTCGAAGGAGGACCAGCCCAGGTCACCCTGGACGGTCTCATTTGCAACTGCCCAGTGGCAACCCAAGGCCTGACGCCCGACCTCTTCTTGCCAACGCTTCACGTGGGCGCCAATATCTGCTGGGACACACTTTTGTATTGACAAATGTCAGTCCTGGTACACTACCGCCTTACACAGTACTCTCGACACAATAAACGTGTTACAACACCACAGGTTGCGTTTTCGGAGGACGTTGGCTCGTCGGGCTGCTTGACGTAGGTGTGTGATGCAATTGCAAATTGTCTTCGGTGTTTGACAGCGTGATACCCATGTGCTTGTACGAGTTAAGTATCGGGACACTGTTCCCACCGAGTCGAAGAGTGCCAAGAGTTGTCTCGTCTGGTCTCGCAAATACCACAGCTGCTGACTTGCTGGTGTTGAATTTCAAACCAAGCTCTGCAGTCTTCTTGGTGCATGTGTCAAGCAGCCAAGTTTCGATCGGATGAGCTGCTTCTCTTGGACGGCTACGTAGAGCACGTACAGCAGAGGAGATAGCGGACATCCCTTGCGTAATCCCCTCGTCACCAGCACCTCGTCAGGGTTAGCCTCACCGAGCTGTGCCTTAACCATGTTGTTATGATATAGGTGGTAGGTTAGTGCGATACAATTTTGGGCGCATGTTTAGCTGTATTAGTTGGCTAATGAGCCGGACATAAGAAACGCTGTCATATGCCTTTCCAATGTCTACGAAACAACATATGAGGCTCATATTTTCTTCTGAGGCCACTTCGATACATTGCGTAAAAGTAAAAAGTTGATGCTCCAATTGACGTCCACGTCTTAAGCCTCCTGATGGGTTTAGCCGGGTGCAAGAAACCCGAAGAGACAACGGACGCTGTGACTACGCGCTTTGGACGCTGCTTGGTTAACTCCGTCTAATCGTAGCGTCGCCTGCGACCTGACTCCAAGTGAAACGGAACAGAGTATCGTGCAATAGCCGATCCGGCAAGCGAAAATCTCAACCTAAACTTTGATTTGTAGAAGCGTCCGATTTTACGTCAGTATATTATATGGGACAACAATTCGTTTACTTTTCACGCTATATATATATACGAGGGGCATTCATAAAGTTCGTATTATTGTCACGAAGAAATAGAGATTCAGCAATGAAACTCGAGTAGGAGTTGAGACTTCGTCTACATATTCGCCACCAAAAGTTACCCACTTTTTCCAGCGATGCACCACATGCCGGAGGCCATTGTTATAGAACTCCTCTATTTGAGTGTTCAGCAATCACTCGGTTGTTTCAGCAATCACTTGGTCGCCGTCTTTGAAATGCTTTCTCTTATTTGGCCACATTCGTCTGCGTTATTTAACCAAAGTGTCATAAACTGGGGTGTTGTCCCCGAACAACGCTCCCAGATTGAAATGAATATCCTTAACATTGCTTCCCTTCAAATGAAAAAAAAAAAAGAAAAAAACGGATCACTGCATGTGCTTGGCACCGACGGGGGTGCCATTCTCTTTTCAACTCCCTAGCGGCGTTCCGAGCTACTATAGCATGCGAGGTTTATACTGTGCGGAAACTAGAGGAACGCACGCTCATGTTGATGCCTGTTTTGTTCCGTTGCTTTCATTTTTTGTGCCGATAATACGAACTTTATGAACGCCCGTCGTATATTTGTTGTTTTTTTTTTCCAGCCAGTACGTGCCAGTGAACGAGAAGGCGAAGCTGCGAAACAAAATGCAACGCAACCGCAAAAGTGGGCCGGGCCCGGCCACGTCGCCCGCAACTCATTCTATAAAGACGTTCCAAGCCACCGCGCTTACCGCGCGAGGGTGAAAAAAGCGCTACCGTACGCGTCTAATCTCATCGGTAGGCCTAACAGCGCCGCGCACTCCCGAAAAAAGCGTCCGGGCAACAGCAGCAGCCAGCCCACCCTTCAAGAACGGATCACAGTTAGGGACAGGAAAATAATAATCGAGGAGTAGAGAGAAAAAGAAAAGGATAAAATAATAAAAGGCTAGCTCCAAGAGGCATCGCGCTCGAAAATTTATAAAAGAGGCGACGGCAGAGAACCCCGCCCAAAAAGAACCCATCAAGATCGCACCTCAGCCCGACCAACGCCCGAATATCGGCCGCGCGGAGTTTCTGCTCCGCATACAAAGAGCGACCGAACCTTCGTCGCTACGAACCACACACTCACACACACGAAGGCTAGCACGCTAACACTCGTTCAAAAAACAAGCAAAAAACAAAAACAATTTGCCTGCCCGCAGTAGTGACAAGTTCTAGGGTGCGGGTGTGCTAACAGCCAGGAGGTTTCGCCCCGGCGCAAAAAACCCAGGCATTACGGTTGCCCACAAAATCATTCCGAAGTGCTCACTGTAGTTTGCGGCCTGCCAACCTCTCTTCACTTTCGAACGTTCGCGGCGAACCGCATTTAGTTGTTTTTTCTTTTCTGTTTTCGCTCCTTCTTTTTCTTGGAGAGCAATTTTGAGTCACCGTCAGCCGCCCTCCGAAAAGACGTACTTGAACCGGCAGTACCCCCAAGGCAACACACGGACGAAGTCCGTCCGGCAATTTGAAGACCAAAACCACCTTCGTCTCAATTACGACCTGGCTAAACGTTCGGTGGATCGTTTCGAGCAACGTCCCGCTGTTTCTTTTTATTCTTTTTGTTTTTTTTAACGACTCCTCACGTGGCTGCTGTATGAATACCACATAAAAGAGAAGGCTCCCGCATGACGTCATCGTTTGTGGACCCCCGCCACAAAGCAGCAGACGCGTCCTTCTTGGCGTCGCCACCTACTAGCGTCATGCGTGTCGTGAGACACAGCGAAACGCACCGGCGGCGACGCTGACGCGTACATGTGGAGCGCAAGTTCGTCTGCTTGTTGCACAGGGGTTGCGATAATATCAGAACGCCGAGCTCTTATTAGCCGAACAAAAAAAAAAAAATAGTGGGTAGACCTTAAGGCAATTAGCATTGAGGTCTACCCACTATCCTTTCAATCAGAGCCAATCAGAGCTTGGCGTCGTTCTGACGTCACCGCAACTCCATTGAAAGAAGCAGACGACTTGCTCTCCGCATAGAAAGTTTTTCGGAACCGTTTTTGCACATCCCATACGGGATACGATAGGCCCTCCGGTTCGGACTGCGCAAGCACTACCAGAGAAGTCTCGCATATGGGCACTTCGTATTGGAGGGCCAATCGTACCGTATCGGGTGTGCAAACACGGTTCTCTATAAACTCTCTTAGAACTGCTTTGATCTACGCTGACCGGAACGCGTCTCCGACCGACGTGTTTACCGCGTCCTGAAAAGTGGTCCCTCGATTTCCGCCCAATGACGTCACAAAAATGTCATGCTGTGGCCGGCCGCGACCCTGGCGGCGTCACAACAGTGTTTGGTGGATGTGGCAGACGCGTGTTCTACTGCAGGTCTTTCTCCAGCTTGACAGAGAACGGAATCTATAGCGGCAGCCCGGAGTTGGGACGCCGCCATAACAATGACACTCGCGTTCACGTATATTTTTTATTTTCGTTTTTACGGCGAAGCTGTTTATGGCTAGTGTTCTGTGAATTTTTCGTGCACGTCAGCAAAACCTCAGAAAGGGGTCGGACCGCCCTCTCTTTGTTGTCGTTCCAAGCGTTTGCATGCCTAGTTTCCTTTACTTCCACCGGGTGGTGGTCCCGTCGCGCCCGTCTAGTTTCCTCCGGCTCCTCGGGGAGGCGATAGTCCTCGACATGTGTGTGCGTCCCTTTCGTCACAATGACCACCGATCAAAACAATAAATGTGTTCATACCTTTGTTCAAAATTCCGTGCCGCGTCTGTGCCGTGTGCTAAACAGCTTCGCTGGTCATCCACCCACACAAAGTAAAATGACTCATGATTTTTTTTTTTTTTTGCCAGAACACTGCTAAAGTTCAGAACACCTTCGTTTATCCGTCGGGATCGTGACATCCTGCAGCACATGACACTCCGGCTTTTGTGTTGTCATTGGTGGCCACTTCGGAACCAGTTCTTTTGATGCATGGGCCGAATGGGACGCTAAACACGCCAGTCGGAGAAGCGCTCCATGTACCGTCGTGAATCCTCTAGTGATGACGTCTTTGGGTGGAAATGGCGCGGGCCTTCTCTTCTAGGTGGTGTTTGGCTGCACGCAGTACCCAAGTGTCAATGTCTTCCCCTCTATATGCCGCCCTTTTCCCCTCTAACACCATCTCGTTTTTGATGGTAACTAAAAAAGAAAAAAGGAAACATAAACGCAAAGCGAAATCGAAGGAGGGAGGGCAGAGACGAACGTATATACGAAAACGATCGGCCACCGCACGACGGCACCCCCCAAGTTAAACACTTAATGACAGCTTCGGAGCGAATGGGAAACCAGAAATGGCGGTCCGGCTCTCCAATTTGGACGGAGCGGGGGGAGGGACGAATTCGGACCAGATTATGATTATGGCCGCCGCGCACGTGAGCTCTAAGTGCGCCGAGATGGGCCATTCCGGGACCGCGCCGGACCGACGAGGGGAGGAACTGCCCGGGCCAGGCAGGAACCCGACTTGGAGCGCGCGAGAGGTTTCGGAAAATGTCGTCGATAATGTAGTCGTGGTTTCCGCCGTTTTGCCGGAGATTTCGTCGAAATACGCGAGTTTCAAGTTTGTTTGAAAAAAGGTACTCTGAAATAAATAAAAAAATAAATAAAAATAAACAGAGACGAGCGCGGGGCGTGCTCGGATTGGACACGACTGCGGGGTCAGCGTTCGGCTTGCGTTCGTGTCCTCACTGATTGGACACGAGCTTCAGACGAACGATGACGCAACACTCGTATCCAATCCGCGTTCCCCGTTTGCCTCCCCATAGGTGACGTTGAAAATTCAGCATTACGGACTCCTTATCTGGGTGGTGTTTGACCTAGCGGGTAACTAAACTGTGCGGACACTTTCGTTTTACATAGAGATGCTATGTTTATTTACATCTTTCGTCTCTTTACTGCTTTATGCGCTAAAGATGTGGCGTCGTGACGGTGTCGGCATCTCCGATGCCTCGTTTGATGGCCAAACGCTGTTCTGTTTTGTTTTCCCGGCGTCTGGCACGACGAACACGCTGAGTCTGCTCAGCAATGTCCCGTTCAGTCGGCTTCTTTTACTTGCGAGGCATTGTAAAGAAAACCGGAGCACTTCCATCGAGTCCCACTTCAGTCATATAGAGCGGAGTAAACTGACACGTGCGCTTATGCATCGGGGACTTACAGAATCGTGCCCGATACTCAAAAACTGAAATGAATTACAATTGCAAATTACTCGTACTTAAATGTAATAGAGTAGCGTTACGAATCACTTTTGTAAAAAAAACTAGTTGATTGCATTGCTCTTTACGTTAAAAGTTACGTTTACGTCACTTTGCTCGGATACTTTTCAAGAAATAAACAAACGAAAATTCGATATTGCCATGAATTCGTAATGCAATGCCGCTTTCAATATCCCACAGTGCCGGGTTATTGTGACCGATCTAAATAATAAAGAATGAGAGCGATGTTTTTAATCTCATTAATAGGTCGCAAAATAAAAACAAAATATTGTAGAGGCTTTGCCTCCACACTCTCAAAAATTGGGGGTGTATAGGGGCACGCCCCTTATTTCATATGTAACGCCCCAAAACAACAATTCCACGTTCAGTCCACCGACGTCGAACTGACGATACGAACTTTCACATGCGGCTTGGTAGTAGAGCGATACAACTTATTAAAATAGCAAATGTACGAATTCAAGGATACTCTAAGACAATCAAGGTTTTCTTGGCCCTGCTGCCAAACCTGAGTGTTTTTTTTGTATCTTCTATACAAACATTACGTATATGGTACGTTATATCCAACTGCTATCAAGCCGCTCGTAAAACTTGGTATCGCCAGCTCGACGTCAGTAGACTGAACGTCCAAATGTAGTTTTGGAGTGTTACATATATGGGACAAGGGGTGTGCCCCAATACACCTCCTATTTCTGAAAGTGCAGACCGAACATACTGCCTTTCGTCGTGCTTTGATTGTGTGCTCCTGAGACTGGGACATACGTCCAAGGCAGAAAGCTGAGAGCGAAGGTTTTAGCAGAGTTCTGGTTGCGCTGACGCTGAAGTATACATCAAAGCATTTTTGGATGTCATACCTTCGTGCCCATGACGTTCCCTATACCCGCGGCAATGAGTTTGTCGTACGGTGTTTCATCGACAGATCGTTTCGTCGACACCGCCACGTTTCAACGGCACTTCATTTCATCGAATGCTGGCCGCGTTTGTTGTATCGGCACATTTTGCGACGTTTCCTCGACAGCTTCCGTCCGTGCACATCGCCCCGGAAACTATTATCCTTAAACCTGGGTCACACTGCAGTGCTCATACATGACACAAGAGACAGTCTGCAAACACGATTCATCGCAATATTCGTGGCTCGAAATCCGCGTGCCAGAAGCACGGATCTCGCCCTGACTCGCGTTCGAAACTGTATGCAGTCTGCCTTTTGTATGAAGTATAAAAAAGTGGTGTGTGTGTATGTTTATACAGTCTAGAACTTAGTCTGCCTGAATGTACGACTTGTCTTTCAGCTATAGATGAGCAATTTATCCAGTGCAGTACAACCGCTGCCTGGGGTTTTTAACGTGCACCACGCAGAAGTGGTACACGACCGCGCGCCGGTACGACGCTCATCCAGATCGAAACGGACAGGGGTGGGGATTGAAACCCAGGATCCCTGGGTTTTGCAGCGGGAGGTTTCGCTCCGCGAGCTCCGAGCTGGTGTGCGCTAGCGTACTCGGCCACCGATCCCCCCCAGTATGAAGTATAAGCAGTGTGACCACGGCTTTATGGGAGCCAGCTTGCTGAACCCTCGCTGATTCTGACGAGGCTTGACGTAAGCCCGAGCCTGAGATTATGATTCCGAAGTAGAGCGAAGCGCGGCGTGACCGCGCGCAAGCACTATGGCTAAGCCGAGAAATATAACAAAACAGAATACTGCTAGCTTACAAAGACTCGGACACTTTATATCTTCGCACACACATACAAGCACACAAAACCCATAATAATGATAACAAAAACCCAAAAAACTCCAGATGGTGCCCAAGATGGCACGCCTCTTACATTGCCGGTTGAAACGGCACACGTATGCTTCGGTGCTCTTGAGGAGAACTTTTTTGCTTCGATAGTAAACAACAACCACCCATGTACTCATCAAATCGGAGGCGTGGAGCGACGCCTCGTTCCGACTTCTTCCCCGCGTTCCAAGATCCGGCGCTCCCTTCCTCCCGGCTCAACGAATGCAACGTTGCTTGCACCCCGGACTAAGTTTTCGGGGCGCGCAAAATCCCTACCGCGTAGTCCACGTCCAAATGTTCCGCTTGTCTTCCATCTCACTATCCGAGCACAACATGCCACTTATACTCCGTTTCACATTTTACAATGAACTGCAGCGGAATTATACCAGCCGTTGTACACAATGGAATAAAACAGCGCAAAGATAAGACCAGACAGGACAGCGCTCTGTCCTGTCTGGTTTGTCTCTTCCTTTTTGCATCTTTGCGCTGTTTTATTCCATTATGTACAACGATTACCAACTAGCTCAGCTATCAACCTTATTCCAGTCTACCAGCCGTCCCAGTCAATCCGGCGCTGTGAACGTCCGTATCACGTGATTCCACACCCGCCCGTTGCTGCGCCCCCTGCCGAAGGTCAAGTGACACTCACGCGACATATAGGACTCCCTCCGATGGCTCTAGCCGCCGCTGCAATTCATCGTAAGGGGAAACGGAGCGCACAACCTTCGGCTCAGGACAGACTAGGGTGCCTTCATGTGCGCTTCGCATAGAGTGATGCCAACTGCCTGTTTTGTTCCTCTTTGTTTCCCCTTGCGCCGGAAAGTAGCCTTTGTGTCCATCGGTCCTCCCATCCGAGGGGGAAAATGCTAATCCTCCCTCCATGGGTTCCACAACGCTGCTCCGAACTTGTGAGATAAGGTGCTTGTTTCCGGGAAGGTTATAAGCCCCACGGATTATCGCCAAGAACCAAAATGGCTGCTGGTTTGTCGGCGAGCGGTATTACAAAGGGTGGCACCACCCTAGCAAAGCGCACATGAAGGCTCCCTAGGACAGACCACCCCGTCGGCCTCGTTGGTACAAGGCCCAAGAAGAGGAAATAAGGGAGCACAACATGCGAGTTCGCATTCTTGGCGTGCAGTGCAAGGGGATGGCCGGCGACCGTACGGTCCCCCAGCAGAGAGAAAAACAAACAGCAACAAAGAAAGCTGAATTATGCGAACACTATTGCACGCTACAATTTATTCTGTAGTTGTAGTAGCCGACAGATTTTAATGAAAGTAACGAGAAATTATAAATCGAGCTATTACACAGATTTATTGTATTATATTACGTCACAAGTTACTGCCGCAAAAATGTAATCTGGCAGTTACAAAATTAATTAAACAAAAGTAGTGAAATACAAGTAATCCGTTACTTGTAACGGATTGCCTCCCAGGAGCCACACCCCTTTTCCGATGGCGCACACGCGGAGTCCCCCGCGACTCGCCAATGTGTGCGATAATGAGAGGAAGAGGCGTGATGGAAGAGAGGAGGCTAACGAGAAGAGGGAAAGAGATCACATCTCTTCGTATTTCAGATGAAAAGTTTCTGGGAGGCAGCCCAAAAAAATCCGCTATCGCATTAAAAAGAAAACAAAACTGCTTAGCAAAGCTACCCCCCCCCCCCCCTCCCCACACACACACACGGACATAGCAAACCCATCCCAAGATAGACTTATTATGAACAATACTGTAACAGACTTTTTTTTTTAGAAAAATCAAAACACTCACACCGACACCCGTTTTCGGTCTCAAATGAAACGGGTCCTATATTTTGAGGTTGCAGGTTATACCAAAAGGTAAATAATTTACCATTCATCTTTATCAAAACCAGCCGAAATAGAACCGAACGAGTGGCGGCATACCACGGCAAATAAGCGTCAACTGCTCTTGTCCACAGCTGATTCACGATTTTTGGGAATAAGCTGTAAATGGACATCAAGCAAAACAAAAATTGTGACCCTCAGCGCAGTGTTTATTTTCACTTGTCAGTTGTAAAACAATATGGAAGGTATAATATGCGACAATTTAATAATAAATGAATTCAAAACCATGAAACAAACTTCCGAAAAACCCTGAGGATAAATGTTTCAGCAAATTCTTTCCCCAACTCGTAGAAAAAAAATACGGGTTATATTTTTTGGCTTGGGAGCACCTCGCATCTTCAGCCTCTTCCCTCATCAGTCCTTAGAAGGGCACCGTTAGTAGTACGGAACAGATGCCATATCTGAGAGGATGATCGTTATCTAAGCATCGAGACTGAATTTCGGAAAAGATCCATCGAACGGTAAGCGAGGTATGAAGCTTCTTAGCATCGACATTGTTATGCGACGCCGCCTGGGCTGACAGTGCAGGTATTAAAGGAAGAAAGATTGTGAATTTGAAGACGGTATGTTCTTTCCGCAAAATGCCCTCTGTCATCCGTGCGGGTTGTCCGTGTAGAAATCGGTGCATTGCTCCGAGAGACTTTAGCCAAGTTAAGATTTACGGTTGAGACACTCTCTCGGGACTCCGGTGGTCTTGCAACTTGCACCTAAAAAAAAAAATCTGTAGTAGTTTTTTTTTTTTTTTTTTTGGGGGGGGGGGGGGTGTGTGTGTTAGGCTTTACCGTAAAGGTACGGTGACACTGCTAATACGTCATAGAAGATAGAGTCTGCATACACTGCCTGTAGAGAGTTTAAGGGAACCGTTTTTGCACATCCGATACGGAACGATGGGCCCTCCGGTACCAACTGCGCATGCGCGACTCTTATGCGGTAGCATATGCGCAGTTCGTATACCGGAAGGCCCATCGTATACCGTATCGGATGTGCAAAAACGGTTTCCTAAAACTCCCTACTGTCTGGGGGTTGTTTCTTCCTTGTCTGGCGGTTCTTTCACATTGATCACACAAAACACCGTCTGCGAACATATTTACATGTCCATGAAGCAAACGTGCTTCGTAGATGTTTGAGTCGTGTCTGCAGACTGTCGTCATGTTTGCAGTGAACACTGTGTCTTTTGTATGATGTACGAGCAGTGTGAGCGTGGGCAAATGTCCGGTCACACCGAGCAAACAGAGAACAAACGGCTTCTCGTCGTTATGACGAAAAATAGCGTTACGGTGACCCGATCTGACTTGCACACAAACTGCATTCCGTCGAGTCCAACAATTATCCTCTCGTAGTCAGTCGACGACACGCCGCGGGGTCGAAGAGACGCCGCAAAATTCCGCCTGTGAAGCTCCGTCGAAATGCCGCCACGTCGTGAGTTCCGAAGAAGCAGCGGCGGAAGTATGGCTCGCTCGTGGAGTTACCTAGTCCTGAACGTCGCTTCGTTGGCCTGGCAGAGGTCCCCGCATCTTCAGATTAAGCTTTTACATAACGTCTTCAAAGAACAACGATATTGATGGTGTGGCATGCACGTTTGGAGAGCACTAGCGTTTTCCACCGAGTCACAATCAAGACTTGGTAAATCACGAGCGAGCCATATACTGCCGCGAACTGGCGCTGCTTCTTCGGAGCTCCCAGAGCCGTTGGAGTTCACGACGTCGCGCCATTCAGACGGAGCTTCACAGACGGAATTTCGAAATATGTTAATCCATTTTCAAATTAAATTTCTTGAATTCTTTGCCGGAAGCCCAGAAACACTAGTCTCGGCTAGTATTTCCGAACTGCCGGCACAACATAGACTACATCTAAACAAAGAAATAGGTGCAGACATTTCGTTTTAGCACCCCATTAAGTACCCCTTTCAGTACAAGAGCGGCGTTGGCAACACATCGCCTTAGAGTTTTGGATTGTGCAGATGCAAATGAAAGAAATCCTTTAGTGGATCTTGGTTCATAATTCCAACTTCTGTGTTCCTTTTTAAAATTCCAGCCTGAGGTCGAGGAACTTGATGGGCCTATCCATGGGTAGTTCATGTGTGAACAGCAATTCTGGGCAGCTTTCTTGAAAGCACCGTAAAACCGTTTCTTTTGCAGCCATTGTTTTGATCTCCCACCTCAGTGGTTGTAAAAGTCAAAAAGCCATCAAGGTACCCGAAGATGGCCGTGATCCTCCTATAATTCGAGTTGTTCTGGATGTTCTCGTCACAAGCTATAGCAGGAGCAAATCACACAGCTGTAGGACGATACGCGAGACCCCGTATACACAGCCCACTTTTTTTGTACGTACAGAGTTGGCCTTGGTGGGCAACGACCGTTTCTGCTAGATATGCACCGAGCTGTACATGAAAGAAACAAGCCTCGGACAGTGTGTCCAGACTGTGGGATCGGTGGCCGAGTCTCCTTAACACATCGCAGCTCGGAGCGGCGAGTGGAGCTCAAGAACCCAGGGTTTCAATCCCTGCCCGTTTCGATGTGGATGAGTACGGGACTGGCGTGCGGCCGTGTGTACCACTACTCCCTGGTCCACGTTGAAGACTCCAGGCTGGCGGTTATACACTGCAGCACTGCCCAAATTTGTCATCCACAGCAGAGAGACAAGTCGCCCATTGAGGCTCAATAACTTCCCGCTAACATACATACAACAAAATGACTTATTCTCCATACTGTCTTTTCTTTGATACGTTAGCAGTATGTGACCGCGGCTGCTAACAAAGCGTGTATTTCAAATGGCTGCTTGCGTTGAAATCGGTTGTGAGTTGTCCCACTGGAAACGGCGCGGCGCCCAGTTGAACGAGCAATATGTAGACTTCGTACAAATGTCGCACGAAATCAACTATAGTAACGGACAACTTAAAGAACGCAGGACATGACGAGTACTGAGAATCTTATTATTGCTCCGTGCTTAAGCAGTTTGCCGAGTTAACCGATAAAAGCGCCGATGAATGGATCAGAAAAGAAAGAAGCGTGGGCATGATAAGCAGCGCCTCCCGTTTATTAATGATGTCAGTGACGTATGCAAATATCATTAATGACCATTCGCTTAAAAGTAAAGCATGCTGTTCATCCCCGTCTGAAAAGGGCACCAAAATCACTACTTGCAACACGTACATCTTGGTCTGAAAAAACAAAACAAACGTATAAAAATGTAAGAAACAAAAACTATGGTGCTGTGGTTATTTTCCAGCGTGTGATAGTTTTATCAGACGCTACAGTGCAGTGACACTTCACGTGCCTACAAAAATTAGAGTCGGGTGAAGTATAAAAGAAAGTTCGTTTTTTATTCTTTTTATTGTGAAAATAAACTGTATACAGATCGCCAAATGCTAAGCCTCCGCCCAGGTGTAGCGGTAGCAGTTCAGATCAGATGCGAAATATTTAAGAGTTAACCGTTATCTTAATGAAAGTTTATATAAGCGATTCTCGAAGCCCACGAATACACGGGGATCAATCGGGTCAACTACCAGGGACGGGATCTATTTTCCCGTGCAAAGTTTTAGAAAATCACTTATAATTTTCCAATAAGGTGACGGTTATAGTTTGAAGCTTTTCCATCTGTCCTGGACCACTAGCACCGAACTTTAATGCGTACTGAGCGTATGGCAATGCGTAGTTTATTTCTAAAAAAAAAAAAATGACGGCGACCTGTACGTTTAAAGTCTTATAATGTACCAAATTCATTATAGGGAATAGGTGAGGGAATTGGTGTGTAACGTGAGGTATATTTTCCCGCTAAATTTAGCGGGAAAGCTGAATGGGTGTTTAGGTCATGTGACGTCGATTTACCCCTCTAAATTTAGCGGGGAAACTGGATTGGTGTCTAGGTCACAATACGGGAATTTTCCCCTCTAAATTTAGTGGCTAACTGAATTGGCGTTTATTTAGGTCGCGGGACGTCAATTTCCCGCAAAATTTATCGGGGAAACTGAATGATTGTTTTGCCCACAAGACGTGACTTTTCCTGCTAAATGTAGCGGAAAAACTGAGTTGACATACGAATCACGTGCCGTCAACTTTGTCAAGGTGTATAAGTGATGTTACGTCAGGTGACGCTAAGTGAGGCGACTTTCCCCGCTAAATTTAGTGGAAAATGCTCGTACAGGCGGGCGGACGGAAGGACAAAATGTCGGAATCGGGGATAGCGTTCAAAAGCATTTCAGGCTTTAAAAAAAGATGTGGGGAACGATAGACGTTGCAATACATCCCGCACAAGCTGATACAAAATGACAAAGCGAGGGACATTTGCAACACTTTGCACACCTACAAAAATATAGTTGTAGAAAAACGACAAAGCAAGGATCCACATTCAGATTAGGAGCATCGCACAATAAGGCACGCCGTGCGTTACTTAAGCTGTCAACGACTCCAACTTCGCAGGTCGCTATAGTACAACTATCTCATGTCGCCCCTCTGCCATTTCCAGCATGCAAAAGAGGCCCCCAAGAAGAGGATCCATACGGCAGAACGGACGCGGGAAGGCATACCATTAAGCTCATCGTGCGCGGCATTAAAACAGCTTCGCACGGCGGTGGCGTAAAATATGTTCTCTTCATTTGCAAGCTGTAATTTCGCGCGCGTCTTTTTCTGCCGTGCGCGCGCGTACATTCGTTCAGAAGGTTCCGATTACTTTTACCGAGCACGCGGTGGGAACCAAAGCGGACGCTTCGGGGGCCTGTGCCCATGTTCCGTCTAATGCACACATAAGCAGGGTGTCTGAGCTGTTTATTAGCTTGCTCCCGCGTTTTTTTTTTGTGTTGCTCTTTTTTGAATCCTTGTTTTGTTTTGTGTCTCGTCTTTTTTCGGCGGAGATATTCTTTCTCGGCGTCTCACCTTTTTTAATTATAGACGAACGCTGCTTGCTCGGAAGTAGTTCACAAAAGAACGCCTCTCCGGGACGAACGTGTCTTCTTTTTTTATATTATTTTTATTTTCGGTTCGCTATACCGGCTCGTTTGCTCGCTTGCTCGCCCGAGATGGCGGTGTAACCGGTAATTAACAACGGAAGAAAGAGCGACATTCCGAAAGTCATTCGTCCACGGAGGAACCTGAAAAGGTCTAGCGTGACAAAGAAAGAAAAGAAGCAAGAATGGCGAAGCTGAAATAGCAACAACAACAACATGAAAAAGGTATATAAACGTTCCTGGTGTCTGCCCTGGGCAGAGATTAATTGTCGAGATCGGTCTGGCCTTTTCCAAGACTCCTCATCAGGCTCTTTATATCGCCAGACGTTACAAAAGGAAAGGAGAGATTACGTTCGTGCTACGTATAGCTACGTATAATGTAAGGACCAAGTTTTTAAGAACATGTCCGAGGTATATCGAAATTTATTATATTTTTTGTTACGTTGACATACTGTGTGGAACGCGGCCTCGAATAACAGGGTTCAATTTTCTGAAGCGAGATGGGAGTGGTGACCGCTGAGCCTGCCTTTGAGAAAAAAAAAAAAAAAGGCAACTCATTAATAGTGTACTAAATTGGCACTCTTAAGAAGCAAAAAGTACGTTTGAAGTTTGCAAGCATACTGAGACGTGCTCTCTAAAAAATAATCTCTGTGAGTTCACTCGCCTAACAGACAATCCTGGTGGACGATAGAAGAATCCCAGCGAACGCAGAATGAAGAAACTGCAAGTACAATGAGATTTGAAGCAGAGATGGACAGTATTTTGAATACAAGTATTTGAAAGACGTATTTAAATACTTCGAGTATTTGTATTTAGTATTTAATTACATATTTACTAATGTATTTGTGAGTTCCTGTTTAAATGTTGAAAATAGAGCATTTCAAATACTCGCTTTTTGGGCAATGTTCTTCGCAATCAAATACGATATATTATTTACTCTTCGTGAAGGGAGGCATACGCAAAGATCAGGAAACTTGCTGCGTTTTGCTTATAACAAAAATAGAATACGGAAGTGTAGCTTTTATTAGTATGGGGTACCACCACTGTGACGAACTATAATAAAATAATAGTCCTTCAGAAAAAAATACTTCGCATGCTTGATCATTTTCAGGGTAACTTGCTAGACTTGCGTACAGACACACTGTTTGAAAATACATTACGCTAAAGGTTAATAAAATATATTACTTTAAATTACTTCTACTTATTCTAGAAGAGAAGCTATACTTAAATCCAAAGAATGCTAGCTCAAATCGTGCACTGAGAAAAAATATCTGGAGAAAACCTAAAGTCAGAACCGATTAGACGTTCCATTAATTATCTGTCGTCGACTAAAATATTTTTTTCCCTTTTTGCACCTCAGCGTCAGGTGTTAAACGACATGATCAATTACGGCAGGCAACAATTTGATTATAAATTTCCTCCTTGTTAAATAAACAATTATAGGCAAAGTAAACTTTCAGTGTATTTTTTCATATTTTCGAGAGAAATGTTAAAGAACTCCTGGTAGCGAGTGATATCGTTTATGAAAAGGATGAAAATGTGAAAAAGCAAATTTTAGACGTAACTAATATTATTTTCAATCGCGCATAAGCTAGTACAAGTGTTTCTTATTAATCTGGTTCTGCATGAGTATTCACAGATGTCTTGTTTGGCGCTCTACTGTAAGGGGATGTCCTCGTCAAGCTGAAATGGCAGTTTTTGTCTCTATCTCCATTCCCCCCCCCTCCCCCCCCCCCTTTGTTTGGAGGAAAGAATCTTTTAAAAAGGAATTAACGGGGTGTGTATCCTTATTGACTTGTTGGTTGGCTGATGTAATTTTGTAGACGTCGCATTAACGACATGTTGTTTGAAAAGGGTTTGTTGTTTCAACGCGGAGCCTTTTACACTAAACTCGCACTGAATACATGGTGTTTCCTGACCCTCTATCGACCTATCTTACTATAGTTTTAGGGCTGCAACTTTCTTTGTAAGCTCTTTTCCTTCTCAATATATATATAGACTCGATTCTTTATTTGGGCACGGTCTTTTTTTAAACATAGTTAAATTTAAGTCTACGATTATGGGAACAAGATAGGTTTGCAAACGTATTTAAAGGTGATCAAAACAAATTATCGCTGTATTTGTATCTCGTGTTTAAATACTGTTTAAATACTTTAAAAAAGGGTAATTGGATTTGTATTTAATTACGTTTTTGTCGAAGTATTTGGTGTTTGTACTCGGATATATTTTTAAAGTATTTTGTCCATCCCTGTTTGTGAAGGATGCGATGCGGGCAGGGAGAATGAGCTTGGCCTATCACTTGCTCTTGTCCCATGCGCCAATCAGAGTTTTCGAGTCTCATGTATTCTGAGCTTCGTCGTTCGCCGGGATCCTTCCGTCGTTCGCCGTCGTTGGCTATCTACGTGTTCGGCAGAAAAGTCACTTTATTCAGAGCGTGCTTTCAATATATGAAGCATAGATTCATCGTACCTTTAGTGCACCTTTCCTTTAAGGGATGGGTTATGTGTGTACATAAATGCTTCCGCCAGCGCCGACCTGATCTTGTTACTAATTGGGGCAGACATTCAAAGTACACTGTAGATATGATGCTAGGAAAATCAAAATATACTTTAGGGGATAAGAGGGTTCTTAAAGGTATTTTCCTATATATTTACATATCTCGTTCAATTTCGCTACAAGTGTATTTCTTGGCGTTGATGTCGAATATGAAATTTGATTTAAAATATATATATATATATATAGTTTAACTAAAGATATAGTAAAATATAAAATTCTAATTAGGCTAATTCTTACGGATCATTAGAGTAGTTTTTCAGTAAAACAATTTGATATTAACAACATGTGTAAATTTTAAAGGTTCAGCAAACGTCCTAAAGATATTAGAATATTGATTAAAATGTGTTATATTTATAAAAAATAACAATTATAAATTGGAAATTAATTGAATAATAATGGCCTCAAGTTCCAGCTAACGACTATATGGGAGAAAAAAACAATATGGGGAAAAATGAGATGTTTATGATGTTGGTAGTTCAGTTACTGCGGGAAACAGAAGTACCAAGTTTTGTGAAATCCGTTCATAAGAACATCGCCCAAAACTTCGTAAGGCAATAGCATTCGACAAAAAAGGCAATATCTAGAAAATCACTTTCAAAGTTTCTGCTATGTTTTAATTCGGGTTTCTTGAGACTTGCAATTTGGTGTTTTCAGAATAGCCAGAAATTGAACTGAATGTTCATATTTTGGGAGGAGATTCTCTGGGCTGCGAGGACTTCAAAATCGTAATTGTTTTTTTTAAATAAATAATTTTGCAATTATGATTTATTTTATTTTGAAGACCATCGTCCCAATGGTAACGTAATGTAACTGTGGTATGTGTATGTTCATAAAGACGGAAGTTAGGCAGCCCCAAGTGGGCGTCTGGTGTCTCAGCTGTACATAAAAAAATTAGCCAGCGCAGTACAACCGCTAGCCTGGGGTCTTTAAAACGTGCACCACGCAGTAGTTCTACAGCAGCCGGCCCAGCCACCAATCCCCCCCCCCCCCCCCCCCTTTCTCCTTCAGAAGACTTGACTTTTCGAACAAAAATAACTAACTTAAAACAATTTTAGTGTACTGTTTTTATCGCTTGGCCCAATTCGCTGGTGGAGCCAAGCGATAATAGTTCCTGCTCTCCGATAAAATGAAACATTATACGCACGACTAATGAGATTTATCACAGTCGGGGCGTTATGCGAGCGTGACGTTTCTGGTTCAATTCGCTAGCACTGACCGCTTAACAAACGGAGGTAAGGCCTTAGCAAGCTCACACTTCCTGTTTCCAGATTTGTCCCTCGGCAACGTTAATGGCTAATACGGAAATCAGAACGAAAAAAGTCATTTTTTTTCCTCGCAAATCAAGAAAATCTGATTTATTTGATTTAAATCAGATTTAGTTGAATTAATCGAGATTTATTTGATTTAAATCAAACTTATTTGACTTAAATCAGATTTCTATCATTTAAAATTTATGTATTTAACCATGTTGAATTAACCTGAGACTGGGGTAGAGAAGAAAAATCAAAACGTAGAAGGGACAGAAAATAGACAGGACGACGTTTCAAGACGTCACTGAGTTGAGACGTCGTCCTGTCTATTTTCTATCCCTTCTACGTTTTGATGTTTCTTCTCTCTTTCTCTTTGATGTTTCTTCTCTCTCTTTCTTCTCAGGTTAAATCAACATGGTTAATAGTCACCAGCTCGACTGCACCCTTACGATTTTTTCTATGTAATTTAATATTTATTTAATTTAAGTCATTGTCGCTAAAAATAATGCTTTTTTTATTACAACATGTATTTTGAAACGAGGAATATTAATCGACCAAAGCGTGAGATCACAGATAATATTACTGATGAAAGAATTACTACGGCTTTAAAGTAGTTTAATTACCAAGATTTTCTAGATGTAAACTTGCCAGATTAGAAAAAAAACAGCGTAATTTTTTTTTTTTTACTTGGTTAAAAATTTTTATTTGCTTCATCTTTTGCGTTCTGATTTGCTGGCAGTAGGAAATGACCTTCCTTTTTTTCATTTCTTCCTTTCGTGTTTTGGCTTGTTTTAGGTGACTGACGAAAGAAGTAAATGGTCGAACGAAAGCTTAACCCTCGAATTGCTCAGAAGGGCGCTGCTTTTACTCGTGTTGAAACGAATATACACATATTTCTTCCTCGATGATTATTTGATTCAAATATAAACGAATGTACATTGAAAGAAAGCATAAAATGATAGATAAGTAGTAAGCAGATTATTGCCCATTACTTGAAAAAAAAATATTGGATTACAATTACAAGTTACCCAGTCATAAATGTAAGGATTACCGTTGCTAATTACTTCCGTAAGAGGTACTTCATTATCATAAAAAATTGCGCACACAGGACAAGAAAGTGACACACATAGAACACACAAGCGCTGACTCGCAACTGATATTTATGATATTTATGATTTTTATGAGATATTTTTCATTCGTGCGCCGTTTTTTCATCGTGTCTCAATACCAACTGGCCCAACTCACCACGTTGCTGGTACTTGATTACCTTACTCGTCACGTTACAAGTTACCTGCGCGTAACCTTGCTTGGATACTTTCGAAGAAATAAACAAACAAAAATGCGATGTTTCTATACCTTCGTATTGCGATACCGCTTCCATTATAAATATATTTGATATCATTAGCCTGTGGCAAAAACAACAACAAAACAAAAACAATACATGGCTTGTTTCCAGACCGCGCACGTTGACTTTCGTCGTACTTTGGTTGTAAGCTTGTGGGACTGAAATATTATCTTACTAGGTAGAAAGCTGAGGGCGTATGTCTTGACAGTCTCTGTTTCTTTTTTTTTGTGCTAAAGTACATCAAATAATTTTTTGATGTCATACCCTCGTGCCCATGGCGATCCCCAACCAGCGACATAAATTCGCCGAAGGGCGTTTTATCGACAAATCGTTTCGTCGACACTGCGACGTTTCTTCGACACTTCATTTCCTAAAGAGTTGCCCGCAGCATTCGTTCTGTCTGCACAGCTTGTAACGTTTCGTCGACAGCTTTCTTCTGTGCGCATTGCCTCAAAAACCAGTCTCCTAAAGCCGGGGTCACACTGTTTATGCATCATACAAAAGACACCCTGCAGGCAATAGTCACCGCGACGGTTCAAATGCCTCGTGCCAAGTTTCTCCTTGAACTGGTTGCCAGTCGGCATTCCAAGTACGAATCTCGTGTTGATTTGCTTTCAAATCTGTTTGCAGACTGTCGTTTGTAGGATGTATAAGCAGTGTGACTTCGGCTGTAGGTGTTACCGCGTTACAAGTAACGAGAGTACTTACGTTACTTGTTTAAGTAACCTGTAATGTAGTTTCGTTACTCTTTACTTTTTCTTACCAAGACTTAAAACAAATTACGCTTCAATGAGCAGAACGTAAGGGCGCAAGTGAGCTGGTGTATATTAAATATTTTCGTTGCTAATTACTTTACTTTAATTAACGTTTTTACTTTACTTTTTAAAATTTACTTTACTTTAGCTTTAATTACTTAAAAAAACGCTTCAATGTTTTGGTGTTTTTAGGCGCCAAGCCATGGAACATTTTTAGATTTTGACTTTCTTTTTGCTATTTTTTGTGCGTATTTAGGTGAAAGCGTTAAAACAAGTTGATGTAATTAAGTTCAGTTTCTGCACGAACGTAATGTTTCCTGGAATATGGCACTTATGCATACCTGAGCCGTTAAAACAGCAAAATGCGTGAATTCATAATTAAAAAAAAGGAACGCAAACTAATCTACGTTACTTTTTATCTGTAACAATAACCGTAACCCGTTTCTTTTATTTGCAGCTGACGCGTAATGCATTCCGTTACTCTTTTTCGGTGACGCCCACAATACTACCGTGGCTTCATGGTGCCTAGCTCGGCGAACTCTTGGCAGTTCTGACATTGCTTGCTCGAGCCTGAGAACATATTTTTTTTTCTCGAGTGGAGAGGAGCGAAGCACTGCGTAGAATGACACAGTTGACACATACAACCAGAGAAACACTGGTACCACGGCCAACTTTGCGGGACCTTCC
Organism: Ixodes persulcatus; assembly: GCA_013358835.2. Taxonomy (NCBI): domain Eukaryota; kingdom Metazoa; phylum Arthropoda; class Arachnida; order Ixodida; family Ixodidae; genus Ixodes; species Ixodes persulcatus. Next base: position 72,784 of record JABSTQ010011410.1, on the reverse strand, counting down.
GTTGAATAAAAAGCGTTCGCGCAAACATCGAAATTTAATTGATTTGCGCTCTACGACACCCAGGCAAAATCAGTCCTCGGGAGAATTACGATCTTTCGTTAAGAACCGAAGACGTTTACAATTTTGTAATTGCCACCCATAAAATTCAACGAAAAAAAAATATATATTGTAGGACAAAAATTATACGCGTTCAAAACTTTAATTACTGCTTATTGATATTCCGTGACTGTCACCTAAGATATTTCCGGGGAACATTAGAACTCTACGAGACATCCGATTCTCAGTCAGTCCAGCGCCGTGAAGGTAGACGTATCACGTGCTACTTTACACCCGCCCGTCGCTGCGCTTTTCCTAAGGTTACCTGGTATTCACAAGGCCTTATGACTGGCTCCGATATCTCGTAGCGGCCGTTGTGATACATCATAAAGCCGGGGTCAAGCTGCTCATAAATCATACAAAACGACAGCCTGTAAACACGAGTCACCGCAATATCCGTGGTTCAAATGCCGCGTGCCAAGTTTTCTCCTTAAACTCATTGCCAAGTGGCATTCGAAGCAGATATCTTCAGGTGACTCGCCTTCGAACCTGTTGGCAGACTGCCTTTTGCGTGGCGTATAAGCCGTCTGACCCCGGCTTATGGTGAGAGGGAGTACGAAACCTACTACCCAAGATAGACCACACCATCGGCCGTGTTGGACCAAGGTATAGAGGAAAAGGAAATAAGTGAGTACAACGTGCGAATTCGGCTTTTTGGCGTGCAGCGCAAAAGGTTGGCCGGCAACCGGATACTCCCCCGCTAAAGAAAAACAAACAAACAAACAGCAACAAAAAATCCGAATTATGCGAACACTATTGCACAATTGAATTTTAGTTATAATATAGATTTTTAAAAAAGCAATGAGTAATTACGAAGTTGAGCGTCACTTAAATTTCATTATTAAATTACGTTTCAAATGACTGCCTTGAAAATGCAATATGGCGATTACAAAATTACTTGAAAAAGTAATGGACTACTAGCTATTCGTTACTTGTAACGGATTACTCCCGAAGTCTGGTGGTAAATAAAGATATATTTTGGGGATTATTTTTTTTCGGGAAACGCTCGGTTTAATTCATCGTGGTAAAACTGCTATCATTAAAGTCACTATGTTAATAATTACTTAAATCGCGATTTAAATGACCTTGGTTTATATTTTCCTCCTTGACGCATCTCGATATGCGCTTCTCTGGGCATATCGTGACGGAATAGTCTTAAAAAACATAATTTACGCATAAAAAAAAAAAAAAGATTTGCTTTGACGGCGTGTCTTGACGGTATTTGTATTTAGAATCTTTTTAGGGTTTTTAAATGCGGGTTAGTAATATATTTTTTGCATCATACTAAAGAGAGTCTGCAAACACGAGTTACCGCAATGTTCAAGGTTCGAATGCCGCGTGCCAAGTTTCTCCTTGAACTCATTGCCACGAGGCATTCGAAGCACGAATCTTTCGGTGACGCGCGTTCGAATCTGTATGCAGACCGTCTTTTGTATGATGTATGGATAGGTAGAGCAACTCCGGTTTGAAAGTTTCGAGTGCCAACGAATAACTAATCTTGAAAGCTTTTCCCGTGCTTGTGCCAAAGATTAAGTAATCGAAATATATCAATGAAAAAACAGTGAGTGCGCAGGCGAGCTGGTGGATGTTGATCATGATGTAGAAAACCCGAGACTGTGGTAAAAGCAGGGAAACTTGGTCGAAGAAGAAAGACAGGGGAAAAGAACGTCTCAAACTCAGCTACTGCGTTAATTTCCTCAATGTCTTATATACCCACAACCTAACCGCCACCACCGACGTCACAAGGTCAACCTTTGTTATCTATACAATCCTACCCACACTGGTCCTCACCTCAACCGTAAACGGTGACCTCAATCCCAAACTGAAAGCTTACGACCTTGAACGAAAAAGCAAACACAAAAAAACAAACACACGGACCCCCTTCCTTTCCAGCCGGAGTCTGGAAAGGAAGGAATTTCTCATAACGGAATTTCTCATAACCTTAAAGCATGCGCAAAACAATTTGGGGTAGATGTAGCATTTAAGTCCGACTTTAAGCTGAACCGCTTGACGCTGTTTCAGACGACTCAGAAAGTGTGCCAGAAAGCGCACCGTGATAAGCCGGTTGATTGCAAGGAAGGGGTGGTCTATGAAATACCACTGGAATACGGTTTCAAGTATGTAGGACAAACGGCAAGGTGTATAAATGATAGATTGGTAGAGCACAAACGAAATGTAAAAATAAACGCACCCAATTCAGAGATTGCTAAACACATTAGTGAGTGCACGATTGTACTGCACATTGGTCGCAAACTGACATTATTCACAGAGAGCGCAACAACAATAAGAGGCTCATAAGAGAGACAGTTCGTATCAAATTCATCGGCAATTGTATCAGCCACGCTTCGATGCAACTCGGAAGTAGTTCCAAGAAGTTTCTTAAAATGTAAAGTTTTTTTTTTTTTTTTTGGTAATAGTTGTAAGTGAACGTGCAATGAGTCATTTTGCGGGCAGGGGTTCAGTTGGATGTCATATCTGTTCTCGTTTAGATAAAGCACAGCCTTTCCAGACTCCGGCTGGAAAGGAAGTGGGCCCGTGTGTTTGTTTTGTTGTGTTTGCTTTTTCGTTCAAGGTCGTAAGCTTTCAGTTCGGGATTGAGGTCACCGTTTACGGTTGAGGTGAGGACCAGTGTGGGTAGGATTGTATAGATAACAAAGGTTGACCTTGTGACGTCGGTGGTGGCGGTTAGGTTGTGGGTATATAAGACATTGAGGAAATAAACGCAGTAGCTGAGTTTGAGACGTTCTTTTCCCCTGTCTTTCTTCTTCGACCAAGTTTCCCTGCTTTTACCACAGTCTCGGGTTTTCTACATCATGATCGAAATATATCTTCGTCTTTTTCGGACTTTTTTTTGTTAACATGACACACTCCTGTCGCAACACTAATGTAATGTGTGAGACTATTTAGCCACATAGTTTCAATTTATAAAAGTTACAACACATGTATGCCATTTTTATTAGTTTGGAAAGCATGACAATCCTCACATCAAAGGTCTGCGAGAGGTGGTACGTCTCGAGACGTTTTATGTTCGCCCCTTCTTCGTGTGTCGTCTTCGGTCTTTTCAAACGTGTGTAACGTTTTTTTTTGTTGTTTTCTTGTAGATGTTGACACTTGACACCAAACATAAAAAAGAACATCTGAACGTTTGTGAGCATCTCAGAGCAGAGCATAGAATTTATTCTCAAATTAGCAAGGTTCCCATCATATGTTTAATGTTGAGAAAGGAAAAGATATAACACAAAAAATGAAGATAAATTGAGAGATATGACATCCACGAGAAAAAAAGGGAGGGGGGGGGGGGGAGCGAAGGGCTCGGCAGTAGCTAGCTCCGGCCCCAACTTATAATTAAAAACGAGCCCCTTCCGACGACGAGAAACTCTCCAAAGAACAACGTCAGCCCATTTGAAATCAGGCACAAGATGGAGAAGCATGAGCGAAGATGGTGGCGTAACGAACGCCCGGACGTACAACGAAACAGAAGCACACACGAGCACACACCTTAATTCGAGAACGAGGTTTTAGGATGCACCAAGGGCGACCGACCGTCGGAGCCGCTCTGATAACCCGACTGTGTAAGCCCAAGCCGCGAGGCTGGTGGAGGAAATCACCAGGGCGTTTCGCAAACAGCAAGAGACTGCAGCTTGCCGAGCAGGCCAACAAACCCAGTTTACTCGGAAAGCCGCGCCTTCCATCATCTGTTTTAGTTCGCTGAGCGTGACGAAGGGGAGAAGGATGCTGCATAGCCGAGAACATCCTCACTTTCACTCTTGGCGGACGTGAGCTTCTGTTCTCGAATACCAGCATTTTGTTTCTTGGTTCGCCCGCCCGTCTTGACGCAGAAGAGCCGAAGATGGCGCATACTTATCGCCAGCTACTGCCCTCTGAGAAATCTGATGAGTGCGCTTTCCCGCAAAGCACTTAGAAGAGCCAAGCAATGCAATCTGCGGGGGAATCTCGGCGAGTTTCGAGGCTACAAATAATTGGTTAAACCTCAAAACAACAGTCTGCGCTGTGGTACGGAGGACGGTGAGACGCGATGGTCAGTGCCATAGCGCAGAATTTTTGTTTTCGGGATAAATATATTTTTTAGTTTCGTCATTTGCCGAGCTCTCTCCACTGATTGCAGCGATTGGGTTTCCCGAGTGCTTTGTGAAAAAGTTGACGCTTGAGGTTTCTTAGGGTGTGGCGGTAGGTATATGACCGCAGTCTCAAACTTAATAATAATAATAATAATAATAATAATAATAATAATAATAATAATAATAATAATAAACAATAATAATAATAATAATAATAATAATTATAATAATAAAAAAAATAATAATAATAACAGTTTTATTCCGTGGTGCAAATATGCCATTTCAGTTCCGGGACTGGTCAAAGCCACAGAGGCTTGTGGGATCAGTTCCACCATTGTAAAATAAAAGGAAGAGGAAAATCACGCATTCACATGGGCATGCAAAATATAAGTCACCCGAAATGTCAGTCTCCTTAGAGAGAATGTCAGGAAGAGTAGGCTTGTCTTGTAGATGAGTCACAAAACACACGCACTCACACACAGACTTGTTTCACAAAAACCTATCCGAAATAAAGTACAACACAATCGGCTCGCAAAGAGGAACGTGCGATTTGATTAGTCTGTGGATAATGTAATAATTTTTCATAGCACGAACACACTATGTACGCTATATTCATAGAAAACAAAATATATGTACATGATACAGATACGGTTCTGTTCAAGTCAGAGAAGACTTGTTGATGTGAATTATACACCAGGAAGAACAATAAAGAGAGAAAACAATGCTGCAGCAATACTAAAGAGACAAACTGTTCATCAATTTCTTCAGTTGTGTTTTTGTACTGGCCTCGATGACGCTCTCTGGAAGTGTGTTAAAGATGAATGGCACATAATACGAGCGAACTCTTTTTCCGTAGCGCGTCACACAACGAGGGGTTACAAAACGTGTCGTATGTCGGAGACGTTTACGACTGACGAAGGGGAGCTTGAAATCATTGCTCCAAATGTGACGAAGTACTACACTTTGTACAAAAAGAGCAGAGAAATTCGGCATCTGTAGTGCCTCGAAAACATTAATATCAGTCGGAAAATCCCAATTATACCCAACGCTTTTTAACATGGCCCTCAAAATACGATTGATTTTAATTTTCCATAGCTCTGCACAGTTACCAAAAATCGTTATACCGTGCCTAACTATGCTATAGCCCAGGGCATGCGCGTTAGACTTTCTTACCGCAAACGGCATAAAAACTTTGTTGTTGAAAAGTAAACAGCTTACGCTCCGAATTCTTTTACAAATGTACGACATATGGGAATTCCATGACATGTCTGAATCGAAATACACTCCCAAATACTTAACGTTATCAACAGAGTCCAGCTGAGAACAATGACAGTCAATACAATTCGATTTGTGTAGAGTGACTGGTGAGTCAAGGTTCACTTTCTTGAGTGCACGGTTTCTGAAGCATACCAGTTTTGTTTTTGATGCATTAATTGTAATTAAATTTTCATCAAACCAGTCCATTATTTGCGTGGCATCATGTTTCAATAAGTTTACAGCATGATAGTAGTTCAGATGGCGAGAGGCGAGCAAGGTATCATCTGCATACTGAAATATACGGCACTTAGATACTCTGGTGGAAATATCATTTACGTATATATTAAACAGAAGTGGCGACAACACCGAACCCTGAGGGACACCAGCTTTTATCATTACGCGCGTGCTCCTAAAATGTCCTACAGACACGATCTGCGAACGCTCCGAAAAGAAATTTTGTAGGAGAAGAAAAAATGGACCGCGGAAGCCGAAATTATGTAGTTTGCTGAGAAGCACATCATGGCTAACGGCGTCGAATGCTTTAGATAGGTCTAAAAAAAGGGCACACGCAAACAGGTTGTTCTCAAATGCGGTGTGAATAAGATCTGCAAAGTCTTCCAGGAGTAGCTGGGTACCTTTCCCTGCCACAAAACCATACTGGTTATTTGACAATATATCAGAGCTGTCAATAAAGCTTGACATCACTGTGAATAGGTGTTTTTCTAATATTTCCCCAATGCATGGCAATATTGAGATAGGACGGTAGCTCTCATGCTTTTTTGGTGTGCCTCCTTTAAAAAGGGGTTTCATAAGTGCAGTTTTCAGGTCAACGGGGATAATACCAGAACACAAAAAAACATTTTATCATGACAAGGAGGACTTCTTTAATTGCATCGAAGTTACGACATAGGTCACCAACGCGGATGCCATCGATTCCAGGTGCTTTATTCCGCTTTATATCAAATAAAATAGAGCGCAATATACTTAAATCAGGAGGAGGTAAAAATGCCGAGGAAGGTGATCTGAGCTTATGCTCTGTACTGGTAGAGGTATCTTTACGATCTCTGGCGATACGTGATGTCGAAGCAAATATCTTGTTGAAGTCATCGACGGTGGATTGTAAGTTAGCTCCGAAATGCCTCTCTAGAGAAATATTGATCGGTTGTCGCGATGCGCGCCCTCTGAAGGTGTTTATTAACTCCCATGTCTCCCGTGGATTTGATCTTGTCTATAAAAACTTCCTCTGGAAGTAACGTCGTTTCTCTGACCTAATAATCGCATTTACACGGTTCCTTGCGCATTTAAATTCGGCGCTCAGCTCTAAGTTGTTAGGGGCACGACGGGAACGCAACCACAATGCCTCCTTAGTCTTAATGGCTACCATGATGTCGGTGTTTAACCAGGGCTTATCCGACCGTTTTTTGAATTTCATTTCTTTTAATGAGTCACGATAGAAAGACTGGAATACCTCTACAAAAACGCTATAAATATTGGCGGGCTCTACCGACATCAATATTTGATTCCAGTCAAATGTAGCCACCGACAGATCAAATTTGACTGTATCAGTAATCGAAACGAAAGTGCAACCGCGTGCTTTTTCTTTTCGCTCATTCACCTCCCTTTCTAACCGACAACCTATGAAGTAGTGATCGGAGAGCTTATTAGTGATGACGGCAGATTTTATTGTGGTGTCAGGAGAACGGGTATTTATGTGATCAATGCAGGACACGACTAACTTTCCAGATAGGAGCTCCTCTCTTGTGGGGAGGCTGATAGTACTTTCAATTTCATATTCCGAAAGCAGGGTTAAGTAATCGCAGACATTGGACTTGTAAGGTTTAAGGGTGTCGATATTCAAGTCGCCGACCATGCAAAATTGCCCTTCGGAGCGAGACTCTTTAAGTGCAACTTCTAGTTCTGCAAGAAAAAGTGAGACATTTTCTGATGGAGGCCTGTAAATAGTTAATAAATATAAAGAAAACCCAGTCTGAGAAATACTTAAAGCGAGAGATTCAGCATGAGCGAAAGAGACATTCAAACTTGTAAATAGCCACTTTTCTTTAATATATATATAGCAATACCTCCACCTCTACTGCTTTCACGAGTGTAAAACAACTCGTTATAACCATTCAAAACAAACTGGTTGCTTTGCGATGATGAGATACTAATTTCAGTAAGCACAAATACGTCAATAGGAGTGTTAAAATGACTTACTAAAACCCGAAACTGCTCCCAATGTTTACGTAAGCTCCTAATTTTAGCGTGAATAATGGTAAAAGAGTATTCAGAAGTAGGTCCTAAAACCTGGTGAAAAGAGCCACAGTCTGGAATAGAAAAGCAAGCAGTCATTTCTTAGATGAGCTTCTCGAGATCCCTAACTGAGTTTACGCGTCGAGCCGGAGAGCCCTCGCTTTTTCGTGCATAAATTTTTGCGTTTTTGAGCCAAATGTATTTGTATCCATTTTCTTTCCCTTTCGTTCTCGTCATCCAGAAAAGCTCCTTGTTTGCTGGGGTTAGGTTGTCGTTAAAATATAATTTAGGTTCGTTATCAGTCAGCGACAGCTTCTGCAGCCTGCCACGTGCAGTCATCCAGATTTCCTTAATCTCGACTGAGGCAAACTTAATCAGTACTGGCGGGGCTGTGTCTCGTTTTGTCGGAAGGACGATGGATTGCGACGATGTCCGAAGAGCGCAATGACGGAAGGCTTATTTTCTGGGAGAGATCTTCCATGACCTTAACCAGGTCCTCCCTCGGAGTGTAAGCAAGACCCTGTACCTCCATATTACAACGGCGGCTGTACTGCTGCGAGTCGTTCAACTCTTCTTTCAGCTTTGAAATCTCCAGTGACCGCTCCTCCATCACAGTCTTTACTTGGTGGACCTCTTTTTGTAGATCTTTTACTGATTCCTCATTGGTCACTGCAAGAGCCAGCACCGAGTCATATTTCTATTTGAAGGAGTCCACTGTAGACTGAAGTCCTACAACAGTGTTTCGCAGTTCTTCAACAACTGGCTTAAGGGATAGCAGTAGCTCCACCTTAGCTGGAAGAGGCAAGAGCGAATCGACGCTAGTCTTTAGAGGAAGAAGCTGATGGAGCGCTACATTGATCGAGGTAAGCTGAGAAGCTACAGACGCGAGACTCGGTTCATCCTGCTGACTTTCAGCAGGGACGCTAGAGCTCTCGAGAAGAACGCCGCTGTTGGCCGCAGCGCCAGAGCGAGCCTCGCTGCAGCGACACGAAGGACACTTCCAACTGTCTCTTCTGGTAGCTCCCATACCCGAAAACGTAGCATCCGCAACGCCGGAGCAGGGTTTGCCAAGATGGTACCCATTCTGACAGGATGTGCAAGTCAGGAACCTTCCGTCAACCGGCAGGGCGAGGTTGCATTTTATGCAATTCATAATAAGTATATAGTAAATGAAGTTATCCAGAAAATTATCTCACAGTTTACATAAATAGATCGGCAACAAAGCTTCAAGTACCATCAGCGGGCAAACAAGTGGCAAATCAAGCAGAGTGACCTTTGCTCTCACCTGTTCAAATTGCGTCGGTCACAGTCAGACAAGCTCTAAAGGATGCAGCTGGGAAGCAATCCTCCTGGTCAAAGGCGTCCCGTCGGCGACACGTCAAAACCCAACATTGGACGCTGAGTCAAGCGGCGCACTGTGACGGCTTCAGGTCGTCACGACGCGGGTGAGGTCAATAGGTGAGGCCGGCGGCGGGCGTCTGGGAGGGGGCCATGATCTTGAAGGTTGCTGCCCGGAGATCTTGCGTTACTTCTCCCTTTTCTTCTTGGAAACGTAGGTCACCGTTTATTCTAGAACTCACCGCAAAGGTTGTCTTGCGAGTAGAGCGGGCGTGGGTTCGAATGCGAGAAAGCCCGGCAAGGGGATATCGCGCAAGCCTAACCTCACAGCCGAGGTCAGTAAAGACGCCGGTTTACCCGTTCTTGACGAAAGACCAGTCTGGTGATGTTGCCAGGGCTTGAATCAGTCTAAACCCCAATACCTCGTTGACCACCTAGAACACAGGACTGCGCATTACGTCATCGGTAGTGTATCCCTGAGCCGCCCCAAGCGGAAAGCACGCTGACTCGCTTGACGAGAGTACGGCAAAAAGCGGCAGACGCTGGCGTCTTGGCGTCACCACTTCCTAGCGTCGCGCTTGTTCTGATACACTGAAAGACGCGCTGGCGTCGACGCTGACGCGTCTCGCCGTTCGTCGCAGGGAGAACTGGGGCGTGCAGGCTCGTGAGAACGAAGTCCAGAGACTTGGCCGTCAAGACCCCACGTTGCGTTAAAGGGGAACTCCGCCGATTTTTCGATAAACTTCGATTTGGCTGGAAATTTGCAGACCGCATCAATAACCCTTTCTCAAATGATAACAAAAATATTTTATAAGAATAAAATTTTTCCGTTAAGTTATTGAATTTTCAAATTATGCCGGCCGCGAGGGTTCCAGGAGGCGACTCTCTACTGGCAACAATGAAAAATCCCTACTTTTCCCTACCCGTGTACGTCACGGATGTGCAGGCGGACGAGCGACTCCGGCAGCCGCGAAGTGGCTTTCCGGGTGCCAGCGACCGAGATTATTTTTTCGCAGCTTCAAGGTTTGAGAGTTCCTTTGCAATGTGTAGCAATCTGTGCTCCGCGATAGATTGTAGAAACAGTGCGGAGAAAAAGCTTCTTTTTTACCCTTGTTTTCGTGAGAGAAAAAACAAAAAACAAAAAAACATTCCCCGGCAGCAATGGAGGCCAGCCACGTCAAGGTGCTTTTGCGCAAGCTGTGTGCCGAGAGAACTAGTGTCACTTAAAACATACTCACTTATACTCGGAATACTCTATAGCCGCGTGCTGCGAGTTGAGTATCCTTCAGCAGCTGGAACAGCTTCAAGAGCGGCAAGCGCAAACTCAAGCCGGCTGTGACCACTACGACACCCGTCCAAAGAAGAGCGCTATTAATATCGAGAAATATAGTACACACTCTTGCACTATAGTAGACATTTTGCACAGTCACATTTGTTATTCACAATTGGTTCGGTGATATTTTTTTATTTTTTTATAAACACTATATTGGTTTCGGACGTCGAATCTAGCTCGGGCTACTCTCGGAGTTTCACTCACGCGGCCGATATGTAGAAGACAAGAAGTGAAACGTCTAAACAAAGTTCAAGTCTAAATTTAGACACGACTTTCGACATATTGCTATTCCTGTCTGCTATTACAGAGGTTTATGGAGCAGGTGTTGAGCGCCATTAATATACGATAGAGCCTTGCCTGGTTTGTCAAATGGTTGGCGTGCAATATTCTCGGCAGAAGAAGGGATGAAAACGTCTTTAATTTATTCTATTGCGGAAAAATATTATATAGGGCTGAAAAGCTTTTTTAACCATCAAAATATTAATGTCGTTGAGGGGAAGCATGCAAATTTACAGCTGATGGAAACTGTGCTAAAGCAACTTAATTTAAAAAAGGAAAGAAATCTTATATAGAATTAATCCCTTCCCATGTGCGTGGATGGGTGTTTGAACGCGTTGCATTCTACTCCAAAAGTAAAAAGAAAAAATACGGGTACAGATTTTTTAGTAACTTTTGTTAACTTATTTTGAATTAAAAGATTTATGATGTCTTTCTGCACCTCACGCACTATTGTATCTTAAAGCAAATATTCTTTATTTGGAGATGAACAGTGTATTTGTGTATTTTATACGCATTCCATCGCACCTTGACGTTTAGCTTGGTGGTTGCGAAGTTATTCTAAACGTCATTTTAACACGACCTTCGTGACCAGTAACCTGCCATTTGATCTACACGAATGCAGTTCATTCCATTCTATACATTTTATTGTTTACGAGAATCACAGTCAACATGTCTTAGGTCCCAACCCAGCACGCACATGTTCATCGCTTTGGAAGGCGAGCAATGTACGCGCTATACGCACGAACACTGAAAATGTCATCGACCAGAAGCGCTTTTCAGAAACGGTCTACAGATCTCTTGCTAAGTTACTTCAGCACCAGGGAGCATATTCAGGCCACAAGAGTAGTAACACGTGCTGACGCCTGCAACAGAAGTGACGTCACGCTTGGGCGGCGGGGAAAACTGGGGAAAAACTAGGGAGAACGATGTTTCGGTTGCCGCAGGAAACAAAATATCATCTTGGTTTTAAAAGCGCACAAAAGACGAGGACAGTGTAAGAAACACAAACGACGGACGAGCGCTCACTCGCAAATGATAGGTTTTATTGGAACCTCAGAAAACACAAAAAGCATCCCGCCCCCCCCCCCCCCCCCCCCCCAGATCGCTCATGCGCACTGCAGCTTCTTGTTGTCAAACTACACATCTTAAAAACTGTAAAATCACTATGTTTACGTGTTGACGCGTGTCGTTGTCTTTAGAAACGCCAACTCGGCCTCAGTCAGTGCCAGGGAGGGTTGGCTTATGCATCCCTCTCCCCGAGAAGCTATCTGAAAGGCCTCCAAGATCTCTCTCGCCCTCTGTTCTTAAAGTGATACAAAATATCACTTTTTATTTAACTAGAGTGAATCTGAGAGAACGAGATAGCATTTCGGAATCAGGAAGCCATCCGCGTTCAGATTATGCCTTTGGATTAGGTAGCTCGAAAAGTCGGCGGAGTTCCCCTTTAACGCGATGCCGATAACTTCGCCCTGACGTGTCGGAGCTATATCGCTGCACGGCTGTATACTGTGCATTCGCACCGCACTGATCTTCCTTTTGTTCTTGGGTGAGAGTTAATAAAAAAAATAAAGCTTATTGTGTCACCGAAACTGAATAGCCGAAAATCTGGCAGATAAGATTACCCTTTTACTTCAATTTATTACTGAAGGCACAGCTAGCGAAACGCGGTGTGCGCTCTACAAAGGTTCATGTCAGTTAAGGAATAGGTTTTTGGGTTGTTGCTGTTTTTTTTTTTGTGTGTTAAAAGCTCTGCCATACTGATTTAATGTATCAGATACCGGTAAATTCTAAGGGTTCAGGATTCAGTTACGATTCATGTCAAATAAAAATAACAGTCCCTTTCCGTTTACGGTTACCGAAAACCTTTCGCCTCTTATTCGTTTTCGGTACGGATTATGGGTATACGATGTGAGTTTCCGGTACTGGGTTTTGATTCCACGTGGGGGATGGGTACACGACTATACTCGTTAAATTCCTAATAAGGGCTTTTGTACCTTGTTTTACTTATATTGCCATGGCAACCGAACCGTCGGACAAGCGAACAAATTTCACGATGTATGAGTATTCCTTTATAAATTATTATATGCTTTAAAACTCCTTCATGTTTCTCTGTGTTTTCTTGAGGACAGTGTATTCGTACAGTCCCTCACTTTTACTCTGATTGTCAACGGTAGCCACTTAACCATCAATCTTCTTTTCTCTTCTTTCTTCTCTTTTTTAGCGGACCTTTCCTCGTCTATGGTCTTAAATGGCCAAAATTACAAGCGAAAACGGAAAATGCCAAAACACAACCTGACATGACAACAATGGCAACCCTCGTAGTTCAGGCAGCACCTAACAAGTACAAGAACACAGTATTCTATCCTATAATCTGACGCAACTGCAAGAGCGGCTTCACCTATAAAAAACAACGCTCCGCTGTATGCCCCTTCAAACATCGGGCATTGAACGACGCGTTGCTTCTGTGGGTGCCTATCTTGTAAAAAAAAGGAGCGCGGCAAATGCGCCTCCCTTTGCGTGGCATTATAAAAAAAATGTGTGCTTTGTGATGTGGTTTAGGATATGCGCTTAAGGATATATATTTGCTTTTAGTAATCAGGTTCGGCGCGTTTTCCTCTTGCAAGTCAGGCTTTCGTGTCGCGAAGACTTTGAAACTACACGCGTCTTGGTGGGGAAACCCTTGGATCAGGACGAAGACGTGTTTGGATTGCGCGGCCGTCAGGTCCCTCAAAAACCACAACGGGTCGCACTCGTTGCATGAATACCCGAAGGGGTTGTCCAGGAATGCACTCCGAAGTTCGGCGGTCGCCGCAGCGAAGAGAACGACGGCGTGCACGAGGCTGACGAGTCCGCCTCAAGCTCATCTAACTCGTCGTCTGCGGTCTGCCGTTGACGCATTCTCTTTCAGGGTTGCCAAGTCTTCGAGAAAAAATAAGCGAAAAAACTGACAAAAATAGTTAACTAAAACCTAAGTTTTTTTGGGTTTTTTTTTTTTAGCCAGACAGTAGTTATAAGGCGCGAACCGCGCAAAAAAGTTGGGCATTGTTTTCGGTATGCGCAAAAAAGATATCAACGTTGCTGCAGCAGGAAAAGCGAAAGCAGCTTTTCCTGCTGCAGCAACAACGATCCAATTAAAAGTAGTCTGTTACAGAAACTTGTCCATAAAATATATGAGTAAAAATGAAGTTCAGTAGCTTCGAAAGTTCACGCAGGCACTATATTGGCAGAAAGTGAATAGAGCAAACCTCGGAGCTAACTTTTTTGTATTTTGCTTCAGTCGAGTAGCAGGCTCGACGACATCACCCGCCCGCTGCTGATCGCTAAATGTAACTCTATTACGGTGCTTTCTTGTTTCCGCATGCTTCATGAGATTGGCTGAAGTGACTGAAGCTATAACACGCTTTCGCTTTTCTGGACGGGCGGCACCAACCGCGATCCGCAGTTCTCAAGATTCTTCAAAACATTCGAAACGTTCATGCGAAAGTGTCGCGGCGTCACAGATTCAGGCCGGGGGGTTTCATTGCAATAAAACGTACCATCGTTAAAACGTAGCCAGAAAGTAACCAAGTAGCCAACCTAAATTTTCATTAACTATGGACTTCAAAAAGGAGTCAAATTGGCGCCAAGTAGTGAAACCTGACAACCTTGTTATCTTTGCCTCTTCCAGGCGCGCGTAGGGCGTTCAAAGGGCGAGAGGGCGAGAGAGCTCCTCGCCAGGGAGGACGTGGTTGTGCGAGGAGCGACGATAAAAGGGAGAGAGTGATGGCGTGGCGTAGTGCTGCTACTCTCTCTCTCTCTCTCTCTCTTTCTCTCTCTCTCTCTCTCTCTCTCTCGTGGTCGCCCCTCTCCCCGCAATCACGGGGGTTTTAGCGTTCGAACAACGCCGGATTTCGCCGAAGAAGTACTAAGAGCTACCGCTGTAAATTCTGAGTGGAGCAATGACGTCATTTTCGTGGAATCGGGAATGCCCTTCCGGGTAGTAAACAACAATCCAGATTTAAACTCTTTGAGAGAATTTTCTGCGTTTGTTATATTCAAAACTTCCTGATATTAAGGCTGGTGCTACCACGTATCGAACACGAGACTCGTCCGAACGCTGATGCTGCACTCGTGTCCAACCTGTGCCTCGCGTTCCCCTCTTTTATGTGACATCATAAATTCATCTCGACAGCCTTGCTATTCGTGACTCCAGCAACCTATAGGGGTTGCCACTATCGGGCAAATATGGCGGCCTCAGACAGGTCGTGCCCTTCCGTGTGCCAGCTCTACCCACAACGCTCGGGTTTCAGCAGACAAGCATTCGACTCAAAATAGATTGCCCCCACTTTTATTCACTGCGTTCCAAACCTGCGACGATGAGTTGGCGTAAGCGAGCTCCCAGATGACTGGCCTTCTTCGGAGAAGCGATGGGAGGACTGCTGTGTTGATGAATGTTTCCTAGGCGCGCAATGTATCAATGTGCGGTTCGCGCGGTAGTGTAGGTTGCCTGCAGAGCGACTTGGGCCAAACGCTGATACGAGAGTAACGACAGAGTAACCGGAAAACAACTGTTCTATCGCGCGAACCGCCGACAACATGTAATCAGGGAAGCCACGATGTACGAGCAGAAATCCCGAAAGGACCTGCTTCGTTCAGTTCACTGTCTTCCCTCTAGGTGCCCTCCAATTCGCTCGAGTGGTGAATAGTCGGCGACAGGTTAAGTATACAGTAGAGCTTTTGCCTTTGGTAAAACTTCGTCGCACGTGCAACCCAACGGTAGGCAACGAGCGCGTGGTGGATGACGTTGTCCGGGAGAGCGCAGGAAGTAGCTTCCTGAGCTCCTCCCGGACAAGGTCATCGATTATCTCACGGACGCCTGAGAAGGCTGGTGCTGAAGTTGAATCTGGTCAACCCGAATGTGGAGACGCCGGAGAGTCGTTGATAGGGACCGGCTCGGGCCTGTTGGCCAGATTCGATGTTGGAAGCCTCGGTGACAAACCCTTCGACTGTTGTCGGAGGGTTGCAGACAAGGCAGCCGAAGATATTGTCCCTTACGCCCCGCATGAGGATTCTCAGCTTCTTCTCTTCTGTAGCCTGCGGTTCGACGCGGGCGCTCAGGTGCAAAACATCCTCCACGAAGGTGGTGACACTGTCGTCGTGGCCCTGTGTCCTGTACCGAAGCAGGTCTTCGTCTCTCTCTCGTCGATGTTGGCTGACGAGGGTGCGCTTCAGTTCGGTCTTGCAAACCTCCCGCGACGTCAAGGAGGATTCGTGGTTCTCAAACCAGTGACTGGCAGTTCCTTCCAGCAAGAAGTACAGGTTGTGCAGACGACGGTCACCTGTCCGCCTGTTGAGGCGGGTGACACGGCCGTATTAGTCAATACAGTCATCGACGTCTTCGTACACCTCGCCATTGAAGGGCGTCGGACTGCGAGGTGCGACGAGCCTGTAAACAACAGTGGGAGCGGCCGAGGTACATTGCGACGTGTTGGTCATCGTTGGCTTAGTCCGCTTTGGCGTTTCCGACAGGAGACCAAATTCCGGTGGCTCCCTTTACTAGCGGAGACCGGCTCGAGGATTAGGTTCTTCGCGGTCTACTTGCGGGGCTCGCTCTTGCAATTTTTATACCGGGGTGGGGATCGAACTTGATTCACGGCTCCTTGGGGTGTACCTGGAACTTCAGAGTGGCCTGGAACTTCAGAATAGCAAAGACTAACAAAAGAAGCGACAACACCTAGCATTCATGACGATATAACAGAACGTACTAAAGAGTGTTTATCCTAACCAGGAAAGAAGCTGCATTGCTTGAGTGGCAAGCCGTCCGAATAAGTCCTTTCCTCAGTGTTTTGACAACTGCCATGGACGAATCGAACGGAAACGGATGTGGGACCACTTTTTTGACATTGAACTGTCACGCCTGTGCTTCGTGAAAGTGCAAGTCTACGCCGGAAGAATTAAGAAGTGGACCTACGACTACATAATGCCAAGCACGACTTACGCAGTTTCTGTAGCTAAACTGCTTATCCAAATACATTGCACACGCTTCACTGCAGACCTCGGAGATTCTGATGGTCAACGAAAGCACAAAAACGTCGCGTTAAAATTTATTCTAGCGATATCCGAAAACATGCGAGGTCCAAACAACGCAGAGCCGATTCTGTACCTTTCGTGTCAATAAACCCGCCGATCGTCAGCGAAATACATTTTTCGTTTCTCCTTATTTTCACGTTATACCTACGTGAGAGACCACGCAGAACTCTGAAGTCGCTTGCGACCTGCTTCAGATCACGGCTCCCGCATTTGAAACCAGCTCGCTCGGGCCAACAACAGCGAACAACGTATCCGACAAGCTTCGGCCCAGCTGGCGCACACACTGCCTGTGCGCTTCCATCTTGCTCGTGGCGTCACTTATTTGGTTGGGTCACTTGACGAGTAGGCACATTTGCGTGGAGGGGGGGGGGGGGGGGTTACTTTCGTGTGCGGACCGGAACCCTGGTTTATCGCTCTAAGCCCATTTACCTCGTTGCAGGCGTTATTGGATGGAGGGATGGATACGGCCGAACCCGTTCAATCGGGCTGCGGCTTGCGCCACCTAGCCGAAGCTTTTAATTTCAACGATCAACTTCACTTAAATATAGAATTAATTAAGAATGAGAACAAATTTTCTAACTTGACGTCACAGTAACTGTGGGCATCCAGCTACACAAGACTCATACGCACGTGTCTGTTCCAGAAGTACTGTACATAAAGCGAATTGTCAAAGCTGTGGCGTCGCTCTGCGGTATTAGTGTGTTTTAGTAGACCGTTTCCGCAGCCCGCTAAGCACCTGAATGGCGCTCCGTAATCTGCCCCAATACATTGAACTATGCAGACAAGGCGGGCGGCGCGCATGCGCAGCTGCGGCGTTTTCTTTACGAATACCGTAGCTGAGGGAAAAAACGATCTACTACAATTCCCTATTAATGCGCCCGCTTCACACGCACCGAACTCAGGATTGAATCCTGAGAGGACCGCGGCGGCGTGCGTTTTTTTTTTTTTTTTTTCAAGCGGTCTGCAATATCGACGACGGACACCCTACGCCCTAATACTACAACTACAAGAACGATTTATTACTACAATTACAACATCAAGAACTATACAACGACAACGGATGTCATTTGCAGTGGTGGTAAGAGCCCAAAGCTTTGTGAAATGCGTCCTCTGACTGTTACGTTTACAGTCTTTTTGAGCGTATTAATTTGTAAGTCATCACCCTGAAATGTTAGGGCAACCTGCCCTCTTCAACTGCCAACGTTCTTGACGTGTAACACAAAATATCAAATCAAAGAATCAAGACACAAAACCACAGCAATATGTCATTCATTTTTGCGGAATATGCGCACGGCTGCAGACGCCTCGTTAAGTCAAACATATTTTTTTTCTCCAGCAGCCTACATCAGTGCCTGATTCTGTCTGATATGTAAGAGAGAATCATGATATATTTTTATATAAACTGATAATGTTGGGTTCATGCGTACACTTTTAAAGAAGTAAATTTTAGCGTGTTCAATGGTTCAGTATTCGCTCATTCTGATTAGTGTCATCCAGACTGTGTAAAGACGTTATTTTCAAATCGGCCGTGACCTTTATCTCCAAAGTCTCGTAAATCATGATATGCAGTATTAAAGGACCGATCGTTTAAATTTGTTTAGAAAATATTAAACACTCGTTTCGGGGAGTGAAATATAATCTACAATTTTTATCGTTTTCTCCGCTAAATTTAGCGGAGAAACTTACGGTGCATAGGTCACGTGAAATCGTTTCCACCGACACTCTTGTTGAGGGAACTGAATTAGTGTATAGGCGACGTGACGACAGGCAATGTGACATAAATATTTTCGCTATATTTAGCCAGCAAACTGACTTGGTGCATAGGTCACGTAATGTCAGGTCACGTTGCATCGATTTTCCCGCTAAATATAGCGGGGAAACTGAATTGGTGCATAGGTTACGTGACGTGAACTTTCCCGCTAAATATTGCAGGGAGTCTAAATTGTCATATAGGTCAAGAGATGGCAGGTTATGTGACGTCAAGTTTCCCCTTAAATTTGGTGCTAAATACATTGACGGGCGGAAAAACAAAACAAAAAAAAATAATTTCATGCTTTTTTATTTAATCTTTATTATTTAAATTAAATTAATTGCAATTAAAAAAATCATTTCATGCTTTAAAAAAGTCGACCTGCCTTATTTCACTCCACGAAGAAAAATATCAGCGTTAATTCTTTCCTTCAATGTTAATGAAGGGAATGAAACTACAGAGATTCGTGTTATAATTCATGCAGTGGTAATTATAACATCAATTCAAGCGATTATGATAAGGTTTCCGGACGGTCTTTTTGGAGTTAATAACCAGTTTGAGGTGATATCGTGTAATCCAAATATCGTTATTTTTAAATACTCTTTTCTCGATGGAACAATTAAGGAATCCGGTGTTTTGGAGGATGACCTGATGATTCGGATTGACGGTGACGAGCTCCCTGAAAATTAGTTGTTCTGGCTGGATTCAAACCATAGAGATTATTCTTTTATTGAACTATATGCGTAAGGAGTATCGGCGGGGTAACCTTTTTTTTTACGTTAATTTTTCAGCAAATAATTTGTAAAATTGCGAAGTTGGTACTCTTTTTTTCTCTCGCGTAGCATACCTTCCCCCGAGACAGACGGCTGGGTTATCAGTATTGTAAATAATAAAAAAAAAAAGAATCTTCTACTACAAACATCATTTGTCGGCTGGTAGCTGTGACAGCGAGTGATGATGCCGTTAAAACTAAGTAAGGGTCAGATATTTGTGAGTACTGCTGGTTTAGGTAGTGGAACTTTAAAGCCCGTTCACACTCTTGCGACAGAGTACGACTGAGAGAGACGAGATCTCTTAAAACTTCTTAATTTTTTTAGAACGAGGGAACACACTGGCATTGTGGCGCCATCTATGCGGTGACCCAGGAACTGCATTTCACAAGAGCGAAGTTTTTGCGGGATTTCCGAGGTCAAATGTGCGTAATACCCATAGAAAGGCTCGTTTATAACATTGACAAAAGTTTTTCGAGCCAAGAAAGAAAGGATAATGCGCGAGAGAAATAAAAAAATATGCCGGACCGCCGAGTTTACACTGCTACCAATAGATGGCGCCAGTGTGTCCTCTGGTTTAAGACGTTTTAAGGAACCCAGGTTTAAGAGGTCGCAAGAGTGTGAACGGGCCTTTACTGTACAGTATTTTACGGACAGTGAAGTTCCTAAAACAATACATGTGTAAAAGTGTTTTTTTTTTTTCGGTCTGTATTATTTAGAGGTGCAGGGAGTCCGAGTGTCGATTTGGGCGAGGTAGTTCATGTTTAAGCGACATATGAAACAAAGCGCAAGACAACGAGTACGGGAGAGAAGGACTGCTCGTCCTGTGTACTTCCGTCCTCGTTGAATTGCGCGCTGTCCCACATATTGCTTTACAGGAATTTTTTTTTTTTTTCTAAAGTGTTGATTATTACGAGACGTGACAAATTTATTGAATGGCAAACTATGTTAATGATGGTGTATCGTACGATAAAAAAGCTTATTTGCGGTCAAATAAAGCTCGGATTTTTAAAGGTGCGCTCTCTGTGAGAAATGTTTTAGGACCAGGCATGAGATGCATGCAGACTATTCACGGGGTGCAGATATTGCGCCTGGAACTATAGCCTCCGACTGGCGTCCTTAACGTCCTCTTCCGCCCCTACATCGAAAGTGCTCCCGAAACGGCAATAAATGACGTCACAAAAGCAGTAATGTCACACTGATGGATGTCGCGATCAATTGGGCGTTGAAGTTAAAAAAAAAAAAAAAAAAAAAACGAAGAAAAGAACGCGGGCTCCGTTGTCATCGCGGCATCCCTACTCCTCACCTTTGAAGCATGCACGGTCTGCCAAGCCGAAGTGGGACCTGCAGCTGGAGAGGCGCCTGCTACATCCGCCGCCGTTGCTCTGGCACTGCCAGGATTGCAACCGAAGAAAGTATGACAGTATTGTGACGTCATCACGCGGAAATTGAAGGCCTACTTGAATGAGATAAACACACCAGTCGAAGGCGCGTTTTACGCACCGTAGTGCAGGTTGCTGAGCGCCAGGTGCGGACTCAAATGAAAAAAGAATATACCCTTTTCGAAATTCAGTCTGGCCACTTTGATCACTATCATCATCATCATCATTTGAAAAATGGCATATGTGCCGTACTAATGGCGGCCTTCTATTTACTGATGAAGGAACATGTTGAAGATACTTTCAAGCTGAAGATTCGAGGCCTATACATTAGAAAACGTCAGCACGATGCGAAGCAGGAATTGAATGCAAGAGCTGCGTTCATTTCTATGACTCGGGCCCAGTCAATCTGTTAGTAGCATAGAATCGACTTCAACCCCCTTGATGTATATAACTCTATCAATGCGTCTATGTGGGTTGGCGCTTCTTTCTGACTGGTTGCATCTTTGTGGCCATCGACACTGAAAGAGATGCTCGAGAAAGAACTGGTAGAATGAAAAGCACAAGTCTCGTTTGCCGTTGACTTGCGAAAGTGACGCTGCCCGATAAAATACTGCAGGCTAGAGGTTCATTGCCGCCATTAGTACGGCGAAAGGTAAACCGCCATTTCAGCCACCAGATGGAACTGAATTTCGGAAAGGGTCTATTCACCCCTGCGGACGATATATATCTAGAAAACACGCTAACTGCGTTTTTGTTTTGTTAAAGTAAGTTTGTAAATTCTATTTCGTTGGAAAGCCAGCCAAGCATTTTTTTCGAGTCTTTGCCGCCTCAATTTTCATCGGTTGATACGTGATATGATAAAGTTGGTACACCTTATCTCGGCGATTAAGACCTCCGCGTATGAATAACGAAAACACGTGCCGGCTAAGCGTACCAGCACACTCGCTCATCAACGACCATGATAAAGCGATAAAAAATGATTGAAATGCAGATTCATTAGTGCCCGAGAAAAAGAAGAAACACGTCTTTCCATTATATTATGTTCTTTTGTTTTCTATTTAGCGCGACGGCTGGAAATGGATGTGCCCCCAAAACCGACCACTCGCTCTAAGTTGAGGAACAAAAAAGCAAAGAAAAGAAGCAAAATGTTTTTGCCAAGGGGGGGCTAGTCGATCGGAATTCATCAACGAAGCCAGCATCTTTAATTACACACTGCATCTTCCCCGCTTGTGAAAACGTAATCACTTTCTTCCCTTCTAATTACCGCCACCATGTTCAGGTGTCCAGCTTTATTATATTTTATTGCTTCATTTTTTTGTTGTTGTTGTTGTTGTTGGACGTTCTCCCTTAAAGCGTATTTGTGCGCAAAACCCGAAATCACGAGGCTGACGCATAAATGTATCCCGGAGCACTTTCGTTTTTTTTTGTTTGTTTGTTTGTTTGTACTGTGTTTTGAAAATTCCCTTCCTCCTTATAACATCGCTTATTGAGCGAATTCCACGAAAGCCTTCGCTATTTAGAACGCTCGCAGACACTCGCTTTTTTCCGTTTCAGCGCAGTCTGCCTTCTTTTGTCTTTCGGTTCATTTCTCGCACCCACTTTTTCTTCTCTCGTTTGTGCGCGATCTCCGTTTACCTTCTCCCAAGCTTCGTCTGAAAACTTCTGTTTTTTTTATTTATATGTATTTAGTTTTCCAAACGTCGGTTTGCATCGAGCAAAGCAGACACACATAGATATTTTCAGTTTTCACCTAACGATGAACCGCCGCAGATGCTACGCGCCATCCGCAGCCAATCCGATGCTGCGAGAACATCACGTGACAACGGACTCCGCCAATGAGCTGCGTCCCTTCCGAAGGTCACGTGACGCTCCGTCGGCACGGGATTGGCTCTTATGTCTCGTAGCGCTTTCTTCGGTTCACCGTAAGTTTAAACGAAGTATGGATTTAACGCGAAGCCGATACGGCACTCTCTTCCTCCCGAAGACAAGAGTGGACCGACCAAAAAATTCCTGAAACAAAAAAAAAAAAAAAAAAAAAAAAAACGAAAAAAAAAATTAAAAACAACAAAACGATCACTTTCGGAGAGAGAAATGGTTAGTGTGAAGCCAAAATAACACCGTGCACGGGTCCGTAATAACAAAGCCCGAAAGATGAAGGGCGTTCCAGCTCTTTGTCTGGGGGAGGAGTCGGAACCGCCTCGGGACCCCGTCGGAGCCTGCTCGTACTCTGCTCGGCGAGAGACGGAAAGCTCACGATTCTCGGCTCCGATGTCGGCATTGCTTTCTCAAAGATGTTGTCTGAAGCCCGCGTGCGCGTGGGCTTCATATGGATGAGAAAAGTTATCCGATACTCGGCGGCGATTCATTGTTAGGAGGGACGGAGCTGACCAGGTGCGCCCTCGAGAAAAACAAGAACAAAACAAAAACAAAGCGGGCGGTGGGAGGATGAGACGGGGAACATACCCATACCATGCACATACTGGGTTCTCGTCTCGCACATGTGCCGTGTGTGTTGCGCTGATTGTTGCTCGGAGTGCTGTTGAACGTGTAATCTTTGAGGAGGCGTTGAGAAAAAGTTTGGAGGGAAAACAACAGCAGGAGAAGCTAGCGAAGATAAGTCCTTCGGGCTACCGTAAATAGAGGGATTGCTAACGTTTTTTCATGCTGTTGTTTGTTGTAGTTAAAGACTCGTAGTAATTAGCGCGGGTAAGTTAGCGCGCAGATGTGGGTATCGTTGCCATAGTTGGCTCGTCTAACCGGAGTTCACTTTTTTTATTAGCCCGGACGGGAGGTGCGGCAGGCTACCAAGGGAGAGCATGTAAGCCCCACGAGAGCGACATAAAAAAAATATATATATTATAGAGACACGTTAAATTATACCTGTTAGTGACTTTTTTTTTTAATTTGAATTTGCTATTTGACATTATACACGCCAACGCTTTCTTCAGCGTTGACCAAACAAAGTGGTGGACAGGTCAGTTCACTGTTGGGTTGCAGGCTGCCCAGTCGTAGATCTTAAAAATAGTTATTTCCGGTATGCTGCTACTTTACATCATTCGGAACATCTGCATGCACATATCCAAATATAAACTATGATTGTGATATAAAAGAAAAAGGTAAAGCTCCAGCTTTAAAAAGAAATCTAGGCTGTAGAGAATCAATCAGCAAACCTGTTCCTTGCGTGATTTCAGTACAGCATGATGAGCAAATCAAATAGAAGGCACATCGTCCGGTATCTGCGAATTTGTGCTTGGAGTTGACGTTTGCGTTTTCAGTTGCACCTTCTGTAAGTGGGACTGACATTCGCTTCAATTTCGGTCTTTCTAGTACACGTCATTTGTTCCTCACTTATTCTAATCTTAGATTTGGCTTACTGGTCCTTGTCTCCAGTTCCTCTGAACAACAACAACAACAACAACAACAACCAACAACCAACAACAACAACAACAACAAATAACAAAAAACAAACAACAACAACATATGCTTTAAGAAGTGCTTGGAAAATGTTCGCCCAAATTCTGAAGTTACTGAGCTTTTGAAAAAGCAGGACAAACATAAGGCTTGAAAGTGAACATTCCACAAAGATATGTTAGCTTAGAAGAACAATAATTTAAGAAACATGTTCAGCCAAGTCCCAATAATCAGGGGCCTGATCTTTCGATTTCTAGTTGGTCTCCTTTTGAGAAGTGGTCGTGACTAATAACTACATGGCCGTGGACGCGCAGTGTTCAACATGTTTTCGTCTTCTACGGCGGTATCTTTTTTTTTAAATTAGCGACAGCTCATACGACCAACAGCCTTAGCCATATCTCACTTACAAAAAAGTAGAAAAAAAGAAAGAAATACCAGTCACCCTTGAAGAAAAGGCCGAGTAGGTCTCAAAATATTTAGTTCCTGACAATTGTGGCTTCGTCGGACGTCTTCCGTCAATCTATCACAAGATGTAAGGTACACAACTTCCTTTAACTAAAAATCTTCCCAAAACAAAGCTCCTTGTAAGATACAGTACATATTCGGCGAGCCTAGTTAAATATCGCGCCGTGCTTTTGTTTCCCCGAATTTATAAAGTTTACATGACTCTCCATCAGAAGACCTATGTGGTTGTGTACATGAAATGTACCGAATATTTTCGGCAAGGGATCAGGCAGCACGCCAGCAAGACAACTCTTTCATCTCTGAACCCCAGTCACCACAGAAAATAAAGAATGAACACGCACAGAGTCCTATACTCTCGGAACATTCACATTTCCCCCTCCCCCTCTTCTCCACCTCCTCCCCCTCCTCCAGCCCTAATTAACAATGCACGAGACGCTCGCCCATCCCGCCAAGCACGCCAGTAACGGACAGAGCACACGTCCGTAGGTTCTCCATATAGTCTGCTTTCCCGTCGCGTTACTGCGGTCCGAACGTCACGTGAGAATGTTAATGAGCGGCACATGCGCACTGGCCGCGTCCGCGAGGGTCTCGACTGAAATAAGCGATTTGGTCATTAGTGCTAATGACTTTTGCTCTGCAAAGTGAAGAGAGAGAGAGAGGGGGTATTCATTTCATTCTCTCCCCTTTCTCGCCGTATAGCATCGGGTTTTTGGCCCAAAGGCTCACGCCCACGGACTGCGATGACGGCAACCCCACCCAACACGTCGGGATTAAAAATGAATAAAAAAAATCGGGAGAGATGAAACCCTGGAATCATAATCACCGAGATCGCCGTTTGCGTGCACGAAACGGCGGGAAGATGAAAAGAAAATTGAGAGGAACCGCATTGGTGCGGCCTAGTCACCGAATGAGGCACACTTCAGACTAGCGTCACTCGAGCCTACGGATTGGATTGGATTGGATTTAATTGTGACCCCTTTGTAACGGGGGGCCGCTCGCCGGATATTCCGGTGAGGGCCTGGCATACGCTAGCTCGGCTGGACCTGTCAAGTGCCGAAGCAAGACTAGCCTTCTTGGTTGCTTCTTAAGCACCTTATTGGTACTTATGATCATGGTTGCCAGATATCTGGAGCTATATCTGAAAACGCAGGAAACGCTTTTTCGTTCTCTAGACACGCTAACGTAGTCTGTGACAATAGGAAGTTTTCGTAGATCGTTTTCACCGTCCCGCAACGCTCTCCGCACCCCGCTACGATACCCGGAACTCTACAGTCAAGGCCATTGGCGCGCAGGAGCAGTAGCGGCATCTTCGTTGCGGAGGGCTTAGCGGAGGGGGAAACGCGGTCTACGAAAACACACCATTAGGGAGTTTTCGTAGACATCGGTACACCGGGTATCGTAGCGGGTTGCGGAGAGTGTTGCGGGACGGCGAAAACAATCGACGAGAACTTCCTAATTGAGAGTTTTAGAATAGCGCACGCTAAAGCTTTGCGTACGCAAAGAATAGCGTCGTCGCCACTGCGCATGCGCCGAACGCTAACCACGTTTTGCGCTTTGCGTGCGCTATCTTAGCGTACGCTATTTTTCGGAAATTGCGCGCATACGCCAGGAGTCTTTGCGCTCCTCCAAGGTGGATTCGTAATGAAAAGTTGGCAAAAGCCAAGACGAGCAGAGTTAAAAAAATGGTGGCTCCCAGGACCATGGCTGCGGACGCTTTGGCGGCGTCGTGAGCGCGACGTCGGCGGCATCCTCGCGACGGCGATTTTCAATACGGGACGACATTGCACTTGGTTTGGAAAACCCAGTAAGGTGGGCACTCTCTCCGGCAAGTTGATGCTTGAGACGCGTGAACAGGAATCAGCGATGGTCAATACACGGAACCTTTCTTGCCGAGGCGACGCATGCAGATATGACCGGTCGACCGCTCGTGTCGCATTCTCCCGTTTAAACAAAGGCCGACGTTGCTGCCACCGTGTGGTGGCAACGACTACCGGAACTAAATCCTTGCTGCGACCCGTGACGTCGTATCCGGTATAATGTAGCCGCATTATTGTTTTATAATTAGAATTTATTTGTGATGTGTCAGATGTCTGGTATGTTTCTGAACTATTTATATAGCAAATGCGCGACATACCCAGAAAAAGCACTGACCTTAGAAAATCGGAACGACTGCGCTGCTACCCGACAACGCCAGGTGGAAGCATTACGCCTTTCTTATAAATTGTGTATTTTAACCGCGCGTAGTTTGTATCTTTTTTATTGTTTGTTAGGTTTATATTTTTTTTTTATAACCAACGCATAATGTACTCTGAAATATTAATGCTATTTGAAAACATTAGCGGCTGTGAGCGACTTCCCGACAGCGACAGGCGGCAGCACCTGGTTAGGTGGATGGATGGTAATGGCAATACCATTTGTAACGGGCGGCAGCTTGCGCCACCTAGCCTAACATTTCGTCATCCCAGCAGCATCATGCTTTTTATATCGATTGTGTTGGGCTTGTTAGAGGGAGTTGGTTATCGCTGGTACCTTTGTTATGGTGTACTTTTGGGACATCTGGTTTCTGTTCTGACGTTTTGAAGCTTGCGAGGGAGACCAGTGAGAGTATAGCCAAACCTACAAGCGCGAGCTAGGCCGCGCTGTTGGCTTTGAGACGTTCCTTTCTTGCGCGAGCGTTCGTTCTGCGGACGAACGTTTTAATGCTGAGGTGTCGAGATCACACTTGTCTAGATGTCGTGCTTTCGTGCTTGCAGAACTTGCTGCTTGTAACTAAGGCAACTCCTCGTTGTGCAAGCTGAGTTTGGAAAGATCGATGTGAATAAAAGAGCCGAGACCACTGGGACAAGTGACCAGGGGTCCTGACAAGGCGCTGGTCCCGATTTCGGCAGTGCAGTCCCGTCTTTTACGTCTCGATCCCGTTGTTCCAACCACCCATGGGACGGTGTTTTGACGCACTTCAACTGAACTTGCTCGAAGTTCCAGTTACAGACAGTTGCATCGGGTCAGCGGCATTACTACTTTCAAAGCTACCGACGCGAGCGCGTGACTTCATCTACCGCTTGGCGGATTCGTTATTTGCAAGTAGGATACGAGCTATCCGGAGTCAAAAGAAGATAGATCTTTACTATCTTCTATCTCGCCAAGATTTTTTTTTCTCGTGAAACTATCAAATATTAGTCTTAGCTATTGCTTGTCAAGGCTTGCTCGGGCCCGCAGCATTGACAACGTTGTACACTATAAACATGAAACGGAGTAGGCGAATCGGTGGCCGAGTGGGCTAGCGTAAAGCCCCTTAATAAAGGCGTTTTTTTTTTTTTTTTTACAAATACCGCCAATTATTCTTTTGGAAACGCGCAAGACACGTGCCACGAGCGGGTGCTCCGCCGCCATTCGCTCAAAGGGCGTGGCCGACCATTTCAGTGCTGCGCCGTTATTTGCTTCCAAGGGCTGCTCGAGACACGGGCTTCGTGCACTGGCGCATTTGACGCTGACGCAAACACATCGAGGGACTTTAGGCTATACTTCGTTTCACCTTATGTGCGAGCGTAGGCAAAGCTGGAAGCGCGAGCACGAAAGCTCCGTGCGTTCAGGCTTTGCTCGAGCGGGTGAGCTGGGGAAAAACTCAAAAAGCGCTGGTCTCGCGCTTCTAGCTTTGACTTCGCTCGCAGATAAGGTGAAACGAAGTATAGCGCACACTAAGGTAACTGGATTGTGGGAAAGTAGCGCCAAGCTTCTGTATGCTCGCCAGTTTGGTCCTTGAAATGAACAATATCTCCTTGACCTCTCCATTCTTGAGGAGCCGATCTGAATTCTCTGGTGACAGGTAGCTTTATTGACACGTTTCTTGTATACAGAGATTTTGCTATCCACACACCGGCGAAACAAGCGCACATCTTCGTAGCACCACCACACGCTTGGAAGCATTAAAATTTTTTATTTTGTTATTTTGAAATACGCAAGAAGAACAATATAATTGTAAACGATCCGTGGAGATGGGCATGATTGAAAAGTTGATTACATGCACAGTGCCGAAGACGCTTATGTTGGCGAGGAACGCCTTCAGTACGATGATGCTATGGTGATCTTGGTGGGAATGGTTTAGAACGACCCTCTGGAAGCTTCGAAGATTTAAAGGGGCCGAAATGGCGATTGTCATGGCAACGGAGACCGATTAGCCAATCGCCTTGCGAGGGTTTAATGGTCTGTATGTTAGCATTTGTTTGGTTCGGCTAGCAGGTAGGGAAGGCATTGGCGCACACCAGCCCGCGGATCAAGTGGAGCAAAAACTCGCACTGGAGAACCTAGGTATCATGGGTTCAATCCTCACCACCTGCCTGTTTCGATATGGATGAGGATCGTTCCGACCTGCGGTCATGTATCACTACTGCGTGATGCACGTTAAAGACACCAGCGCTAGCAGTACTGCACTGATATTTAGCACCTACAGCGGGATGAACGTCGCCCCCCGGAGGCAGACCAACATCCCTGCTGTCTAAACATATGTCAATACAATCACTTTTGGAAACGGAAATATTCACTGACGGCCATAGCTGCGTTCCCTGTAGTCAAGCGCGTGCTGACATGAGTGTTCACAAGACTCCATTGCTTTACCCATATCTCGTGCTCACTCCAAACATGCGAGGACGCGTGGCTTATCGCTCGCTCTTGCGAATGGAATACTGACCTTGTTAATCGACCGATCTCACTAAGTGTTCCACGCATGCGTGACGCCGCCATAACTGTAGTTCACAAGAGGTAAACGGCCGTGCACGAGACAGCTCGTGCCGTCTCGTGCTCTGCTTGCGCAGACCTCCAGCGTTTTGTCCCGCGTGCAGAAAGACTACAGTT
Source organism: Ixodes persulcatus (assembly GCA_013358835.2). Classification (NCBI taxonomy): domain Eukaryota; kingdom Metazoa; phylum Arthropoda; class Arachnida; order Ixodida; family Ixodidae; genus Ixodes; species Ixodes persulcatus. Next base: position 43,457 of record JABSTQ010011410.1, on the reverse strand, counting down.
CCCACGATGCATGGCGACAGCGGTGGCGTACTCAAACTAGCGGGTGAGATCGGTCTATTAAGGTCAGTTCAAAGTCAGGATCAACGACTTTCCGAGGCAAATGATGTGCCTTCTGAAAACATAAAGGCCATCCTATCGTACCAAATACCTTTGCACAAACACTAGCTGGGGGGTGTTTCCGGCCAACTTAACTTAGAATCTCAAATTCAATTGCGGATGCTCAACTGATGTCATTTTTGGGACAATTTCGCATATGTGTAAACCGTGACACAGTAGATTGTTCAAATATTTGCCTCGTGTATATGCCAACAATTTTAGAAATTCGTGGCAATACTGCAGTGGCAAACTTCCTCCTCAACAGTGGTACAACTTAACACCTGCATATTTCAGAACTATTTAGCATACATTCAAAGCATTTTTTTTGTACTGAATATATTTTTGCAGACAACATATGTCTCCCATTGCACGAACACTGGTGCCATGGGTGCGTCTCGGGTGGGGCTCTCGGCTCGTGAAGCCCAGCGCATTTTCTATCGGAAGCTCCGGAAGCGCAAGATCATGCGTAGCTGTTACCTGAGCAGCTTGTCTGAGCCCGCGTTGTAGCCGTCGAGTATTTCGTACACCACGCAAGCACTCAGTCATGAATTTCCAAGAGTCGAAGAGAGAATTTTAGCCTATGAAATTTCTATGAGAAAAGTGGGGGGGGGGGGCGGTTCTATTTACACACTGCCTGTCCTTTAAATCTTGGATAACCAGATTTCTCTACAGTGCCGCGTGATTACGGTCTACAGAGTTCAGATTCCCTTAGGCTAAATTAGATTAAATTAGGCTTTTCTTTTTTTTCAGTTTGTTAAGGAAGGGTGTTTATATACAGGTTATCGACTGGGCCGTATCTTTTAGATAATGAAAGGGACAAAAAAAAAAAAAAGAAAAACAACCGGAGACGAAGGACGAAGGGGACAGATACAAATTTCTCGATTGAGACGTTTTGTGCTTTTCCCCTTCTCGTCCGTCGTCTGCGTTTTTTTTTTTTTTCAAATATGTGTAACATTAACCAGCTTGCCTGTTCGCTTTTTCTTCAATGAAAGGTGTTTTGCTTGCGAGGTTACAAACTGTAAATTTGACATGACAATCTCATAAGCTTTTCGCTAATGTTTTTTCTCTTAATTGTTTTCGGGAAAGGGGGGAAGGGGAGAGAGAGAAATAAGCAATTTCAGTGCGTGTTTCCGCATATTCCCAAAAGAAAAAAAAATCTCTAAATAACTAGAAAAAAAGAAATAAGTGAAACGACGTGCTTGCGTAAATATATCAGGAGTCCATCAGGGCGGATCCAGAACTCCGTATTGGGGGGGGGGGGGGGCGGAAAATTTTTAAGGATACTATTCTCCCATTCTTTCTTGAGAAAGGGGGGTCCACCCACGTCAAATTGCCTTCCGAGAAGGGGGGAGGGAAGGGGGTTGACTTTGTTTGGGGGGGGGGGGGGGGCGCGACCGCCCCCGTCACCCCCCCCCCCCCCCTGGATCCGCCACTGGAGTCCATTTTCTGTGGCAATGCAGCCAGAGGTAGAGCGCGTGTGACCTCGCGCCTTGAGCGCCGATTGAAGCATGTGCTCCTTGAGAAGCGCGCTTCCACAGCTTCAATCGGCGCTCAGTGTGCGCGACCGCCGACAGCATGCGCTCTACCTTTGGCTGTATCGCCACAATAAACTAACCAAATTTTTTTTATAGTTTTGTTTTGACATATTTAGCTTCATACGTATAACGCTGTCAAAACTAATAGGGAGTTTTCGTAGATTGTTTTCGCCGTCCCGCAATGCTCTCCGCAACCCGCTACGTATCGGCTTCTTCGTTGCGGAGGGCAGGGGGAAACGCGGTCTACGAAAACTCCCTACTGCGCGTTCGCAGGGACAGGACGCAGGTATTTCTAAAGAAGGGGGAGGTGCCAGCGTATCATATGTTTAAGGACCCCCCCCCCCCCCCCCCCCGTTTTCTTTCGGTACCTCTGTAGTAAATCGCTGCGCGGTATGTCGAGCAACCAATTTTTGCGGTTCCACATGACCCGGGCCCTTCCCTGCCGTGCTCCTTGGCACAGTGAAAAGCCTACCCTTGAAAGTGAAGGAGCAAGCGTGCTAGCGGTTCGGAGACGAAACGCTGTGCCATTGTTTTGATATGTATATGGTGTAGGGCTGGGCGTCGATTAAAAATATTAACCCGATAAATCGCCACCCTTTAATTGATTAATTATTCGGTTAATCGGTTCCGTTAATTTCCTCGTATATATATGTTTTTAACTTCAAAATGACACCTATCTTTTTTTTTGCTGAATATGTGCATGTAAAACGGCCCAATAATTTTAATTATGAATCAATTTTGATACGTAGTTGAGAAGAGTTAAAAAACATTCACCGATTATTACTTCAGCTGCATGGGGCAAAGAGTTTTGTTGATATTCTCAGGCAAGAGCGGCCTCCTTTGATTGCTCACAGTAGTCTCTGCTGCTTTGAACGGACACTCGCACGTCGTTGAAGTGGCGGGGACACGTGTAACCTTCTGCACTTGTCTGGAGTTACAAAGTTTGCCCTTACAGTTTACTTTCGGTTAAAACTTCACCTGAAATGTTCCCTTCATATAGGTGTGCTCCTCCATGTCTTCTTGGTGAAAGCATTTAATTTTTATTTTATTTTATTCGTCAAAATTTTACCGATTAACCGGTTAAAAAATTATATCGAGATTAAAGCATTAATTGGTAGGTTAATCGATCAGTTGCCCAGCCCTAATATGGTATATAAGGAAAAAAAAAAAAAAAAAAACTCCCCATGCCTTAATATTTGTTGGTAGGCGCATGCATTTTGATTTTTCCTCCCATTTTAGTCATTTCTTCTCTGGGGTCACTTGACAGACGCCAGGAGTCCCAGCGCCTGGTGTCTGTCAAGGAACTCCAGAGAAAAAATGGTGATGTGAGAGCTGGGACTCCATGATAGACCAAGTGTTCCCACAGCACAAACCAACTGCTAAAAAAAAAAGCGGAGCACTTTTACTTGCATGAAATTAATGGTGCCAGTATTTTTTAATATTGAACCTAATTAACGAATTGATTATATTACCTACCTTTTACAGCGAAAGTGTCATTTAGAAATCTGTAAGGCGCGCAACATGTTATTCTTGCCAAGGTTCTTTTTCAAAGGCCCCCCCCCCCCCCCCCCCCCCCAGAAGAAAGTCCGAAAACAAAAAGTACCATGTGACAACGCGCTTCTGAGAGCAGTAAGTTTATGAACTGCAGTGGAAAAAACCACTCAAAGCCCAACATGTTGCAATATCAGACGTTTTTTTAACGTCAATATATGATAGAACACGGACACTTCTCAAAGAGGTTTGCTGACAATGTCGTTCGTTTCATAGGCATAGAGCATTCCACTTTTTCTTAAAGCTTGGTTTGCGTCAGCATATAATTGATATTGGGATACAATTCACAAATACTTTATTTCTGATTTTCAAAACAATTATCACATGCATTTAATATTTTAGGTCTTACTCCTCTAGTAATATTATTTATGAATGTGGAAGAATATCCACTAAACATACAAGGTATGCATCTAAAAGAATATTTCTGGTCACTCATAATTTTAACCTAGAACTTAGGAATCCTTGAATTTTAATTGCTAGATTCTCAAGATGTATGTTTCACATTCACACATGCTTTACATGATTGCATCCTCTAGGCCTTTCCCACTAACGTTTAAAGGAAGCTCAGTTGACTCTCTTGAGACAATCAATAATGAATGTATAATCTGAACTCACATTATTTATATGCAAATTTCTATAAATTCAAGAGACAAATAGAAACCTGTAAAGCAAGGTTGGATCAGCTTGAACGAGTCAGTGCTTCTCCAATGAATCACTACACAAGTGTTTTCCTGTGAAATCTGTGGACACTCCACCTAGCAAGATAAACTGAACCTTGCCACTTTTCTCTGCTGGCACAGAAACACATGGAGACTCATTTGGAATCCGATTTTATTCATACAGAGGAGAGAATGGGCATCACTGTGTTTTGCAGGGATCTCTGGTTCTGCTATGAAGTAAGGATAGTAGCAAAAAAAAACCCATGTGCTCTTAAAGAGTGGACATTAACAATGCTAAAAGTTAACTTCCAAAAGGCAATGGGGGCTTTATATTCTTAGGAGGTGGGTGAGAAGTTTAGTTTGTTGTATTCTACAACTAAAATAAAATTATAATAAAAGTGCGGATCGCATGATGAAATGGCAATATTTGAAAAATTCTTAATGTTTTGGGGAGTCAAGTGTTGGCAATGCCCTGCACATGGTGGTGGAAACCAGCACTTAGAAAGCTCTCTGCAGTTTCAATGCAAGATGCACTCATCAAATGCACCACATTTGTGCCTGAAGTGCCCATCAATTGTAAGCTTTGCCTTCTTTTCGAAATGAAGTGTCATGCTGCAGGAAAGCAATCCAAGTGCACATACCCTTTTACAAGACTAGCAGAACCCCCTCGTACAAAGCACTCCTCTTTCCATAGCAGAGCAAATACTGGAGAAGAACTAATAATTGTGGCAGGCAAGGGTGGTTTTCTCTTCACTGTCCTCAAGTTTCAGCAGAGTTTAGTGGCCATGTTGAACCAATAGCAACACGTCGTTAATAAACAAAAATATGTCCAGCAGCCAGGCCAGTAGTATTTTCCAAGTTCCAATAACACTTCCCTGCAATACACTAGTGAACGGTTCGAGAAGCCTGCCTTCCAGACGAAGGCCTGCGAGCTTTTGCACACGGATATGCTGGATCTTGGTTGTTTAATGCTAAACATTACATTTTACTATCCAAAGCAAATATTATCCTACCCCTGCACAAATAAGAACTTGAACAATTTGCCTTGTAAAAGTTAATCAATGAAGAAACTAAACATAGCTCACAGTTATGATACGATCAAAAGCATTTCAGCTGCTATTGTTTCAGTAAATTAGATTGATGACACAAAGGCAGATGTACTAATTTGAAATGCAATTTTATTTATATGCTTCATCAATACACATCAAATGATTGGGAAATAATTTAAATTATATGTTGTAAAATGTAGGTTAGTGTAGTGTTTTTATTCCGATAAACAAATAGCTGAATAATCGCTACGTGTCTATGCTAGGGCGCCGTCCCCTTTGATAGCTGGATCATCGCCACGTGTCTATGCTAGGGTGCCGTCCTCTTCATTCTGCTTCTATCTTGATATAAGCGCTTCATGGCTTCCTATACGGGAGTGCTTGACCAGCGATACGCACGGTCTGACGGCCGGCTGACAATAAACCCATGTTGTTGTGACCACTCGGCTGGCGTCCCCCTTCTAAGACACAACAACTTCTTGGCGACGAGGATGGTGACGCAGATAGATGAGCACTTCCACGTTGACCGTTAAGACGGAGACATTCAAGCGTGCAAGAAGGACCACGGAATATCGACTCGGAAGCATCCAGGATGGCTACGATTGGGCAAGTGGAACCTTTCGATGAATCTCAGTCAGATTGGGAGACATACGAAGAAAGTATTAACGCATTTCTGCGAGTGAATAATATTCCTGACGCCAAAACGTAGACGCCTGCTGTGTGTCGTGGGTCCGAAGACGTACAAGTTGTTGAAGAGTTTGACCACACCGAGCACGCCGGCCAGTCAGCCTTTGGTAGAGCTACAGAAAGCATTACGGGAGCATATTTCTCCCAGGCCATCAGTTATCACGGAAAGAGCAAAGTTTCACCGAAAAACGCAATAAGGGACCGAGAGCATCGCGGAGTTCGTGGCGGGCCTCAAGCGATCGGCAGAAACATGCAACTTCGGTGCGAACATAGAAGAAACGCTGAGAGACAGATTCGTATGTGGGTTGGCCCGGACCGAAATCCAGAAGAGGCGTTTTGTTGAGGATGTGTCTCTGACGTTAAAAAGGCGGTAGAGATCGCATTATCGTTAGAGGCGGCATCCAAAAACGTGGCAGATTGTTGGCCTAGCAGGGCAGGCCAAGAGGACTTCCACAAGTTTTCTGCAGAGGGAGGCCGGGCGCGGGACGGTTCGCTGTGCACTCGATGCGGCTTGCGTCATCACAACCGTGCTTGCCGATTCAGAACAGCGAAGTGTTTTAGATGCCACCGAGTGGGGCTATGCTGTCACCCACGCCTAGTTCTCACCCTCCTAGAGCGTCCCGACAAGGCACACTGCGAAAAGACTCCCGGAGGCAAAACTTCGGCGTGTTCGAAACCGAGGAGGACGTCGAGCCACTCCTTCAAGCGACGTTAGAGAAACCGCGTTTTGAACCGATTTACTTTACGATGTGTGTTCAGGGAGTACCGCTTAAAATGGAACTGGACAATGGAGCAGCAGTATCGGTGATACCGCACCGGATGTTTCGGTCGTGTTTTCTGCAGATGAAGTTACGGCCAGTTTTGGTGTTACTTCGTACGCACACAGGGGAGTGCGTGCGCCCAAAGGGGGTGGTGACAGTAACCGTGGAGCATCAGCACCAGTCTTACCAGCTGCCTCTGCACGTGCTTTACCATGAGGGCCCAGCTCTCATAGGAAGAGACTGGCTGTATCAGCTCCGGCTCAACTGGACGAGCCTCAACCGCGTAGATGCAGAAGACCACCGGGCTTTGGGACAAGCCTTGGACCGACATCGCCAGTTGTTCAACGATGGACTTGGCGAGATTAGAGGTGAGCAAGCTCACCTACCTCTCAAGCCTGGACTACACCCAAAGTTTTGTAAAGCTAGAAGCATTCCGTTTGCGCTGAAAGACGCAGTGGAGAAAGAACTGAAAAAGCTGGTGTCTGGGGGTGATTGAGCCAATTTCGAACAGTCATTTCGCCTCACCAATTGTACCGGTGGCAAAGAAAGATGGCAGCGTACACATCTGCGGAGATTATAGAGCATCGTTGAACCCCAGCTTAAACATTGACAACTATCCCTCACCCAAGATTGAAGAAAATTTTGCCACTCTCTCGGGAGGTCAAGTGTTCTCCAAGATCGACCTGAGTAGAGCATACCAGCAAGTGGTAATGAACCAGGTTTCCAGCGAGTACCTCACCCTCAATACGCACAAAGGACTGTTCGCAGTAAATTGCCTAGCATGCGGGGTTGCGTCGGCACCCGCGATTTTTCGAAAGGTGATAGACAACATGGTACATGGACTGAAAGGGGTAATATGCTACCTAGATCACATTCTGGTCATGGGGCAGAACGAAAGAGAACACATTGAGAACCTAGATTCGCTACTAACTCGGCTGCATGAAAGGGGAGTGCGAATTAAGACAGAAAAGTGTGAATTTTTGAAACCGGAATTGCAGTTTCTGGGTCACGTGATCAGTAAGCGTGGAATATCAGCAACGGCAGAGAAGGTGAAGGCCGTGTTAGAAGCCCCATCCCAGTTGATAAAAAGCAGCTGAGAACGTTTACGGGCATGGTAACAGACTAAGAAAAATTTCTGCCGGAGTTGTTAACAGTAATATTCCCATTGAATCAGCTGCTCTGCAAGTATGCGCGGTGGGACTGGAGTGAACAGTGCGATCTGGAGTTTACAAAAGTGAAAAAGTTGCTTGTTAAAGCGCCGGTGTTGGCACATTATGATCCGGAAGCCCAGCTCGAGGTACAGTGATGTCTCGTTAGTATATGGACAACTCCGTTCCCGTAAAAAATCGTCCATAATGTGAGTTGTCCATAATAACGAGACAAAAATGCATGTATTTTCCCAATGTGTCCCCGAAAGTTGTGTTTATATAGCGGGGTATCCATATTAACGGGGTCCATATTAACGAGACATATGACTGTAGTGTGTGATGCTTCATCATACGGGTTGGGTGCCGTCTTAGCGAAAGTGGAAAAAGATGGGTCCAGACGGCCCATCACCTTTGCACCTTTGCATCGCGCACGCTATTACCAAGTGAACGGAACTACAGCCAGTTGGAGCGAAAAGCGCTAGCCTTAATTTTCGGAATCAAGAAGTTCATTACTACATTTATGGCAGACAGTTCGGCTTGGTAACTGATCACAAGCCTTTACAGGCGATGGTCGGTCCAAAGACAGGAATACCAAGCATTGCCGCAGCTCGTTTGCAGAAGTGGACAATCACGCTGTTGGCGTACCGTTACAATCTGGTTTACCGTTCAGGTGACAGCAATGTAGAAGCAGACTGCTTGTCGCGTTTGCCACTTCCCGAGAGTTGCGAAAAGGAAGACGGCGACGAAGTAGCCTCCTGTTACGCACCTCGGTGGGACACTTTTTCAATAAGAAGCTCAGACATCGCGAGAGAAACTTCACAAGACCCGACCCTACGACAGGCACTTCACTCGATTACGGAACAATGGCCTGAGCGCGTTACAGATGAAGGGATGAAGCCATTCGGTTTGAAAAGATTGGAGCTGTCGGTGAACCGAGGATGTTTATTTTGGGGAATGCGCATTGGTGGTTCCCCCACCTTACCGAAGGCAATCCTGGCCGAGCTGCACGACGGACATCCCGGCGTGGTGCGGATGAAGGAGGTGGCCCGAAGCTACGTCTGGTGGCCAGGAGTTGACGCCGACATGGAGAACACCGTGCAAACGTGTGCGGCCTGCCAGCAGCAACAGGCGCTGCCTACCCAAGCTCCCCTTCATCCGTGAGCTTGGCCTGCAAGGCCATGGGCCCGGCTCCACCTAGACTTTGCTGGCCCGTTTTTTCAGCTAATGTTTTGGTGGTGGTAGACGCCCATACAAAGTGGCCAGAGGTCTTCCTGATGCCCTCGACCTCGGCAAAAGCTACCATCTGTAAGCTGCGTGACCTCTTTGGCCGTTTTGGATTGCCAGAGGTAATCGTGTAAGATAACGGGCCGCAGTTTCGCAGCGAAGAATTTCAGTCATTCCTCAGGATGAACGGAATAAAATATGTGCGGTACGCTCCATATCACCCATCGAGTAACGGTTTGGCTGAGAGATTCGCCCGAACAGTAAAAAAAGCCCTCCGAAAGGACCTCAAAGGCCGGTCCCTTGAAGGGGGACTGGCCAGTTTTCTTCTAGCGTACCGGAATACGCCACATGCAACCACCCAGCACTCTCCGGCTTCACTTTTGATAGGGCGACCCCTTAGAACCCGACTCAATTTACTGAAGCCTAGTGCTCGGTCATTGGTAGAACAAAAGTAGTTCCAACAGACGCAGGGTCAAAGAAAACTTCAGAGATTCTTCGCCGTAGGTGACAGAGTGTTTGTAAAAAATTCTAGAGACGGTCCAAGGTGGTTGGAGGCAACGGTCACCTCACGATCGGGACCAGTGTCGTATGTGTTACAGGTGACTACACCACGTGGAGTCATGGAATGAAAGAGGCATCAGGACCACATACGTGCAAGGCAGACGGACCCGGAAGCAACGTCTGACAACCACGGTCACGGCACCCGTAGTGAGGATCCCTGGCAACCGCCTGGATCACCGACCGGTACTTATGAAACGTGTGCCGGGCAACCCCATGATCAAGCAGCGGCCATAGCTATTGAAGGCGCAAGGAAGTCCCCCACAAGAGGCGACCTATCGACGGAACCGCCCGGCTCCGAGGACACTGATCACGACGCAGGGCCTTCGCCAGGTGCCAGAGGCAGCGAAACCTCAATGCGACCTCGGTACCCTACAGGAGAAAGACGTCCCCCGGATTGGTACTCACCAGTGCAGTGATTGTGCCTACGAACATTGCAACCGAGTGTTTTGAACGGTTAACTAGTTCTAATTATCTCGGTATGAAAGCATATCGTTTCTTGTACCTATTAACTTTGTGTAATGAGAACATCCTTTAAGGAAAGGGAAATGTAGTGTTTGTATTCCGATAAACAAATAGCTGGATCATCGCCACGTGTCTATGCTAGGGCGCCGCCCCCTTCATCCTGCTTCTATCTTGATATAAGCGCTTCATGGCTTTCTATATGGGAGTGCTTGACCAGCGATACGCGCGGTCTGACGGCCGGCTGACAGTAAACTCATGTTGTTGTGACCACTGGGCTGGCGTCCCCCTTCTAAGACACAACTGTTAGGCTTTACAAAATTTCCAATTATGTTTACAAATAAAAATATTACTAGAAAATCTCTACTTATACTTTGTTAATTGCATATTGTAGCCTTTTCCTTCATTTCCTTTGCAATTATTTTAAGTTGAAATTCAAATTCTGTACTCTCTTGGTGGGCAGGACGCACTTGGCGATGTGTCTTGACCTCAGAAGGGCACAAAAGCCCATGTTGAGGAATCCTGCTGCCCGGCTGTCTCCGACCTGTAAAAACTTATATGCAGTGCATGAGACAAGCTCGCTTACCTTGTAGGAGTCCCAAGAGGCAATAGGCACGTTCAGCAGCGGCTCCAGGGTCAAGGAGCGAGTGACTGATTCACCATCTCCAAACACGATGCACAAGAGTGAAGCAATGCAAGATTCCGGATCGCGAAGCATTTCTGCCTAACTAAACAAAAACAAATGAAATGGCAGAAAACTTTGTATCATTTGCATTGCTGCTATAGGATAGAACTCACCTCGGTAAGCTAATTGATAAATTAAAAATTTATTGACCACTGACCCTATTCAATAGTTGCCTTTAAAACATGCGTCTTGGTATGTGCCAGAAGCAAACATTCACAAGACCAGTCATGTGATCGGTCTGAGTCGCTTTGGAACAGCTCTTGAAGCAGCAAAGATAACTTTTGCGGCATGAGCGCACGTTTCATTTTCATTCATAGCACCGCAAATGTTACATTAGGACTCGTGTCCACCTGTTCAAACTAGGCAGTGTCTACTTTGCTTTTTCACTTATTACAACCTTTTGCTATTATCGACTGCACAGCAGGATAGATTCCTTCAAACACAAAACGATATTTTCAGTTGCATGTAGAAGCACCAGACACGGTGACAAGAAGATGACTGATGAAGGACGGCACAAACTACAGTGAATGGTTATTTTAGGTACGGAATCTCAGTGAAATAATGTTAGAATACAATAATTTCGAGTATCTACATTTGTTTTCTTAAAGTTTTAGAGGCTGTAATAAAACTGCAGTTCTTCATTAAATAACAAAAAAAAAAGCATTCGTCATTTGATTATAAAATGCGTGGGAATTCACTTGCTGCTACCCGTCTCGGGGATGACACAATGCACTGGTTCAACAACCTGTAGTAATTTATTCACTGTCATCGCCCGCGCCGCAATCCCAGGACTCCCCCCCCCCCCCCCCCCGCACATCCGCTGCAACAGCTTTTTATCAGCGGCGGAGCGCTACACGCGTGGCCAATTGTACTTGACCCCCTCGTGGTGGAAAAGACTGTGGACCATTTGGCACGCGGGCCACCTGGTCCAATGATTTAAATCCCCAAGTTGCCCAAAAACGTAAACTACATTTTATACTCATTAAGGTACTTCCCAAGCTTGCATCCACTACTTTTGCTAATTTAGTTATAATTTACACACACTTATATAAAAGTGTCAACTTAACAAAAAACGTTGGCATAAAACAAACCTAAAGAAGAGTTCATATAAATATTTTTGTAATTTCGAGGCATACGTGCTAAATCTAGGATTGGAAGAAGATGCCGTCAGAATATCGCAGTCAGTCTATCATATCAAGCCGAAGTTTCATTTAAAAATTGTCACGTCTCGCTTTGGAGGACTGCTTTCTCCTTAGCACGCGAGTGCACTGCGGCGAAGCAAGAGACGCAAAATCGCGATGCCTATTTTGTGGGGGTTGCTCCACTGCAGTACACCTGTGTACTGCAGTGCATTCAATGAAACTAGCTAACCTGCCAGAACAGAACACTAACATGCGAATTATTGCCTAACTTCCAAGTACTCAGTGTTTGATGTGAAATCAGATCGAATTTATGTTATTTGATGCGTCAATCGGAAGTTCCGAAAACTCGCACAACCCTATTGTGACAATTTGGCCAAGTTTTGAGTTAGTAAGTTGAAATTACGTTGTGGTGCAATGTCGGTGCGGATTCCTGAGATTTGGGTAATATGTAGCAAGATGTAGCAGGGATGTAGCAACTGATGCGACAATCACATCACTGCAAGACACCACTGTTGAGGAGCATTTTCTTTGCTTTCACCCATCCCATCCTTCAGCCAGCCTGGATACCGACCAGTCAAACTGCTGTAGCCGATATATTTTTCTTGAATCATATTTTTTTTAACTATTTACCTCATAGCATCAATCATGCTTGGATGCGTTTATGCTGCAACCTTGTTTACCAACCAGAGTCAAATATATGATACATAATAAGAAACTGAAACGGTAAACACAATTACTGCGAACTTCTCAATGTTTCAAAATAGACTTGCTCCTTGGTCACGAGTGACTAAAGAGCCCGAATGGTTGCATCTATATTCGTTTTGCTTTTACTACTGCACCCTCTTGGAAGTAGCTGTTTGAGAGAATTCTTATGAACCTCTTCAAGCTCTTTCTTGTCTGCTGCAAATGCCTAAGTTCTAATAAGATGCCTCCTCTTAAAAAAAAGGGAAAAAAATTCAAAAGAAAAACAAAGATAAGCTGTAACCATTTGGCTTTTTAGTCAACCACTACAGGAAAGCCAAGTCGGTCCTCAAAACGTCTGGAAGTTTACAGAAATTGTGGTTCAAGAAACACTAAAAAAACCCCAGAGGCTTTTAATATTTTGCCAGGCGATTTAATATGGTGTCAGGAGACTACCCAATCAATATTTTGCTACAGTCACACATATATTTAACAAAGCCAAAAAACGCAACTGCTCGAAACCGAAACATGAGCGCAGAAGCTTATGGCCGAGAGATGTGGACGATGTGTACTGAGGAGGAGGAAGCAAGGTAGAGGAGAGAGATACCAGAAGCCACATTGCTACACCCAACTGCATTTCTTTTTCTTCTTCCTCCGCTTCATTGCCATGTGAAGCAGTCGACAACTAAGTTGCGTGTACCGTTTGTCGTGCGGTTGTTTCACACTTATATCTCTTCCGCTCGATGTTCTGTGCTTGAAGATCGATTGGCCGGTACTACGAACAACAGTTGCGAAGTAGCGGCCCCATGTCCATTTTGTGCCGCCATCGCTTTGTACAGCCTGCGGTACGTCACCATATTCTGAATGACATGTAGATGTACTTCCTGTGATCTGTGCAACATTTGTTTTTAATCAACGTATTTGGGGGCCACAGAAATGGGGTTCATGTTACTTTCTATTTTTAATATTGAATGATGACCCGCGACTTTGATTTTGGTAGAGATAGTTTGAATGCCATATGTCTATGTAAAAGTGAGTGAGTGTTTAAAACCGGCCGATTCTCGACGGGCTGTTTTCGGGCGTAAAGAGGACAGATTTTGAGCCGCAACTTGTCTTCTGTGTAGTTAGGCTCTTATAGGTCATGTTCAAATAAAAACCTCGCCGAGCATAAATACTCTCTCAGTGCCCCTTAAAATATTTTTTGATGTTTGATTATATCTTTTGCTTAACCAGCTGGAGGACCTCTGCCAAATTTTTACATTGAAAGAATTGACGATAGTTGTTAAACATTTGCGTAACACATTTTGACTAGTGAAATTAGTATCTACAGGGTAAGTCAAATTAAGTGATGGCCGTTTGAAGCGACCGCATAAATTGATTTGTGAATGCATTGAGCTGAAATGTTTTAGAGGGGTGGCTGAAGAACATTGATCAAGGGTATAAAAGTTTTACTTAACAAACTTACCTGAGTAACTAGTTAGAAACCAAAATCTTGAAATCCCTACCTTCGACGGCTGTCTGCTAAAAAGAGGTGTCTGGTGCAACAACCGACAGATGGCGGCACGTAAAATCGCAGACGGTTAGAGAGCCGACAAGTGGTACGCTTGAATAGTGCCACGGTTGCAGACAATAACTTGGCACATGGGCATCTGGAGGGGGGGGGGGGGGGCAATAGCGAACGACGTTTCTAAGCTAGAAGCGATGCACTCTTTTTTTCTTGCACGAATTGTCAGTGTATGACTGTTTATTCTACCAGTAAACCATAAAAATTCAAGATAAAACATGAACAAAACAGTTGTGTTGTCTCATTTTGTTTTCTACAATTATTTTCGGCTACATGTCGCTGTCTACTTTGCACTCTCTGGTTGTTACCGCGTCACTTTTCTTGTCTACAACTTTCATCCGTGCTTTTATGGGGTGCACTTAGCTCCCAACGAGTGAGTGAAGGTTGCTTTGTTGTGGAGAGCGTCAATGAAAAAAATAGGTCCACCTGACGTTTTCGGGTGGAGATTCGTCCTTGGAATATATTTTAGCGCTCAGAAGACAAAGTAGCGCACTGTGGTGTCTGATTCTCGCCTTTGTGTCCTTGTCTTTTGAGTGCTAAAATGTATTCCAAGTTGCAATACCAACTAGCCCAACAATCTACTCTACTGGAGTTTCGTCGGCGACCTCCAGGCTCCCCTACAATTCCACGCTGGGTAAGGTGCTCCTCAATGAGGAGGAAAACCTCCAAAACAAAGTCACTGACAACAGCGGTGTCATCACCGAAGCTGACGCTGAAAAAGCAGTACTCGTGGTGTCCTCTCTGCCGATCCCCACCTGTCAACGCAGAGAGCACTGCCAACATCTATTGGCTGTTGCGCCATTAAGACGCCGCCGTGGGTAGTGATTTCAAGTTTTTCCACCCAAATGTTTTACTTAGGTAAGTTTGGTCAGAGGAACTTTTATGCCTTTAATGCACATTCTTCAGCCATCTTTGTGAAGAATCTTAGCTAAATACGTTCAGAAACTAATTTTTGCAATTCCTTCAAACAGCCATCGATCCCTTTGACTCACACTGTCACATCAATAAAGCTAAAGACCCGACTGGTACAATTAATCAATAACAAGAGTACAGTAACGAAAGAATAACCTACCAGTATTATGCATAAAGTTAATTTATGTTCACAGAGCTGTGTGCTTAATAAAGCGAGGCTGTAGCTGCAGAAAATCCGTGCAGGTTTTGCAAATTAATAAAATAATTTAAAGGTAAAGCCTCAGATTGGGACCTATGGCTCACACAAAGGTAGAGGCTGAAGCAACCCTTCATCATTGGCTGCGGCTGAATTTAAAGCTAAATAATGTCTAGGGGAAATGTTTATATTCATCCTTATCATGAACATTAATTTATGCCTACTGTGTGTCAACGTGGACAGGTAGACGTTGTGTATTTTGATCTCTCTATGGCTTTTGGCCTAGTAGACCATTCGCTCCTTGCACAGAAACTAGAATCCTACGGCGTGAGTACCTCCCTTTGTTCCCTGTTTCTAGATTATTTGTCTAATAGACACAATTTTGTTCGTGTTCTTGGACATCACTCCCGGCCTTATGTTTCTTCTTTGGGTGTGCCGCAAGGCTCCATACTTGGGCCGATCTTTCTCAATGTTTTTATTAATGATTTGAGCTCAATTGTTCGCAATTCGGTTGTGTTGCAATATGCAGATGATGTCAAGTTGTTTAGGCAGATCATATCCTTGGAAGACTGTGAAAAACGTATGGAGGATGTTAGGCGTGTGTGCAGTTGGTGTCGTCAGAACATGCTAACGCTCAATCCATCTAAAACCGTTATTATGTCTTTGTCTAGAAAGGTTGAAAAAATTACCTTTTGTTACCAGATTGGCAATGATCCTCTGCGAAGAGTCGAGTGCACGCGTGATCTTGGTGTATACATAGACTCTTCGTTATACTTTACTGTACATGTTAACAACCTTATAAATAGCTCTTTGCGTAAGCTGGGAGTAATTTCTAGAATCACGCGTGAGTTCTCCACATCAACCTGTATTCTACGCTTATATTTCTCGTTAATCCGGACCCAGTTGGAGTTTTCCTCTCTAGTCTGGAATTGTATTAGTTCTACGAGCCAAGAGATGATTGAAAATGTTCAAAAACGTTTTTTTCGAATTGTTTACGATCGTTACATTGGTCGTACTGTTTATTATTCTTATGCGAGACTCTTGGAACGATGCACATGCCCTACTTTGAGTTCCAGACGGCATGAGCGCGATCTTGTTTTCCTGTATAAAGTATTCATGGATTAATTGATTGCCCAGATCTCACATCTGCTATTAATATTCACGTTCCGAGTCGAGGTTTGCGGGTTTCTCCGACTTTTCATGTTAATCACATCATCCAAACCAGTCCCATGACCCGCATTCAACACTTCTACAATACCCTCAGGGGAGCAGATATTGATGTTTTTAACCCAAATTTCGTAGCTTTTAAGACTTTTGTAACTAACCTGTGAACATTTTGTTGTGCATCATTACCAAGGCGTCAAGCTGTTCATGAGCACAGAAAATAAACAAATGAATGAATGAATGAATGATTTTCATTTTTGAAGGAACAAACATTAGGTAGTTGTGATTGGTAAATCAAACATTTAAAGCCACACCTTTTTGTTACACTCGGTATTTAATTTAAAAGTATGCAGCCTTTATTACATATGTCCACTGGTATCTATCACTAGTGTCCCGTCAGCATAACAAATATTTCTATGCTTCATTCTAGGCACACCTGAAGTTGTAATAGGGAAGTGTAAAATTTCATCATCATAAACACATCGTAATGAGTGGCCTCGCATAAAACCCTGGTCAAAATTTTGAGAACATAGGATCCTGTCCAGATGCAATGTAATGTGCATTGGCTATATACCCCCCAATCATATGTGATCATTTGGCGCTGCGCAGGCATAACATAAACAATGTGCTGATGTTAATCTAATTCCATGATATTTAAGGCCTGAGAAACCAAACTGTTCGATATTTCTTCAAAGAGGGAGTCAAATAAAAATACTGAATTGTTTGGAGCCCCATAATTTGCAACAGTCACCCAGTGTTCTTGACCTGGAATATGAAGAATCTGGACAAATTTATCTTGCTTTTTAAAGAACAATCTTGGGCCAAAAAGAACATCCTGTAGTCCCCTAACATGGTTAGACTGTGTATGAATAAGTGTTTGTGCCTCATTGATTACGTTATAATTTAACCATTCAATGCCTTGCACACACAATAACTCATGCTGCGTAATATAACGTGCTGCACGCTCTAAACGAAACATGCTGTGGTCGCTGATGTGACAATTAGTGCTACTATTACTAGACTTCATGATTGGCAATACCTGCAGTTTAGATGTCCTCTTCCTTTTACTGGGCCTACCACGAGGTGACTTATTCAATGGAATAATCAAGACGTCTTTATCCAATACTTCGTCACAGGTCAGATCTACAACAGTATCTGAAACTTCAGCTATTTTTTGATTATAAAATTACAGTTTTAGAGACAGAGTAATTATGTATAAAAAATTTGTATTAATGTCTAATATTTTGCAATAATCATGGTCCACAAAATGCGGCTTTAATTGCGTATGCTCAAGAGTGCTCAAACTGCAAATTTCCTTTTAATGCTTGGAATGCAAGCAGGGCTCTCTACAATGCCATCCTCACTACAATATGCCCCTTCTACATTTAGCTGGTCTTCATTCTTGCAACGAGCCTGCTTCAAATCCCGCTGTTCACCTTGATTGAATGCTGTTTTGGAAGTCTGATTCCTAGGATAGGTCATGAGGTTATTAAAAAAACTCTTTATTTCAGATAACTTTTCCAGCATCTCAGATTGACCACAGCCTGACGAAGTGTTTGCTCTGCTCGTGCACGATTTTGAGAGCTCACTTAAAGCGTAATTATACTTTGATTCCGTCGTGTTCAGTTTGGGATTTTCTTTCGTTGATACATTCAAAGTAATTTTTGTGCTATTGCCTGTGCAGTATCTACATCAGTCTCAACAGAGCCAGATCTTAACCACCAAAATGCAACACATTTGACATCGAAAAGATCCACTGGAAGATTAGACCAAGCAGCAAAGATATGTCTACACGGAAGCCTGAACGGATTTTGGAATGTGCATGTACAGGTAATTAAATCCTGTAAAACAATGTAACAATTACTCTGACTATTGACTTATGCTGTCCATTATTCATACAATATGAAAGATTTCCATTTTTGTAAGATTCATACTCAGTATAGGTTGCTAGCATATCCTGTGCAGTTAGTAGATACCTGAATATGAAATGCATCAATATTTCGTGTGTCAAGGCACAGCATGGTTTCTTGGAATTGTGCAAAGCTAACAGATAAAGTATCATGAATTACATATTGAACCAAGGCTTTGACAGCATCAAATAAATGCATACGCTGGGGCATAAACTGCTTTATATTTTGATTGTGGCTTTCCATTCTGTTGTTAGTGTTACTGCCAAAGGTATAGATTTTACGACGGTATGCCTGCACTCACATCTCCCTACAGCCGTGCCAATTCTTATAATAAAATTCAAGAAAGTTTTTTTTTTGCTTTTCACTTTTAAGCTCCTTTTGCATTTCATTTTCAAGCTCTTCCAGTAGTTCCTGGTAAGTATTGTCATCGTAAGAGAAAACTAGTTTTGATATGAGAGACTTAACGGCTTGCTTGCCGACTCTGCTAGAACAAAGTTGCGAAACTCTTTGGTGCAAATAGTTTACCACATGCCAAAAGCATAGCAAAATTCAACAATTTGGTAGCAGCTGTGCAAGGATATTCATTTCATTAAGGTCCTTATCCATCACCGCTACATTAAAATCCGACATCACAGCAGGATTTTAATCAAGGAACTTCGCTATAGCTGCCTGAAGAATTTCTTTAGCCTTTCGCTGCACAAACATGTAACAGACCTGTCTGCCATGGCTTTTGCTATCCTCGCAAAGTACTGAATGAAGAACATAACCTTCAATATTAACCTTGCAAGTGCCATCAAAAATAATACCTCTGAATAATTTTGTGTGAACTGCCTAATTAAGTTAGACTGAAATAATACAAACAAGAGCTAACTGATGGAATCCGTTTCAATGTGTAAAATCCAACCAGGACATTTTACAACTGAATCTTTCATTTGCTTTAACAAGAAAGAACCATGATGCCGACTATTCTCGATTTTCCTCACATTTTCATGCTTTACATTCCTAACGTCTTGTGGTGTAATATGCTTTCCAGTCTTTTTAAATACTAACACTTTCAAATCCTTTGGTTTAACATTGCATAAAAGGACGTCTTCAAATTCATTTTTTCAGCTTTGTTTAGGAGCCTGTTCTGCGGATACCACATTTCAAACCCTGGCCCTTCGGGATAGTTGTGGCCCTCTACCATGCTATGAACTTTATAATGAGGCACCGGTTCCACAATTAATGAAACTGACACCTTGCATAGGCATCCTATCGCAAGATACCTTTGCTTGTTTCGGATGCCGTTTTTTCTATAGATCAAGATTTCCCAGCACGGCAGCACTCAAAAGCGATACGCTTATAAAGGAAGGGGTCCTTAGATGTAGAGCTTGTGAAACTAGACATTTTTTTCAGAGTGACCAATTCTCATGGGAGTGAATTTGTCAGCTAGCCACTGCTTATAGATAGATTGAAACTCGCTATAGTCACTGAATGCGACGCCTAAACCCAGAGTGCCCCCTCCAGCTAATTTGCCCAACCCAAAGTGTGTGCAAAGCACCCTATCTGCACCACTGACAGGAGCATCTGCACCAGCCTGACCATGCACCTGTTTTTACATTGCAAGAAATGCATATTAGAGGCTTCTGACCAACTATCTCACTAGAACACCCTTTATTTCTGCCAGAAGAAGAAACCAAGCCCTCTAAAAGAGACGAACACTCAAAGGAAGCACCACCTGTATGCGCCATCCAAGAGTCCCGAGCTCCCCCGACAAGCGCTGGAGCACAGCCACCCTTTGCGTCATCGGCATCCCAGAGGACTTTGTTCCTCTCCGCTTCTGCTTTCGAGTGGTGCGACAGGCCGTGGCTGGTACACCCTCATGGACGTCAATGCACTGCGCCACAGGAGGGGAGGAACGCACCGAGGCACCACAGGCAGCAACGAATGTGCCAGCCTTCCGGTGCGCCCACACTCCCCCGACAAGCGCAGGAGCACAGCCACCAGAAAGCATCATTGGCATCCCAGAAGGCTTTACTCCTCTCAGCCTCTGCTCTTGAGTGGCATGACCACTGGCGGCTGGGACCTCCCGAGAGGGCTCGGTGTTCTGTGAAGACTGTGTCCACGGCACACAGCCCCTACTTCTAAAAGTGTTGTCAACGCCGTCAACGCCGCCATGGCCACGAGACACACGTTTCTGCGGCCTCTGCACAACGGCGGCCCAGCTGGTGGTGCATGTGCCAGTGGTTGACGCACTGCACATGCCTTGCACCTGTTCTTCACCCACACAAACGGGGCCTCCTCCAGCACTAGAACAGAGGGAAGGGAAGTTGTACTTACGGTTCCAAAACTCTGCAATCTCCTTGGCCTGGTCCCCATACCGACGACGCAGCTCCGGTGTTCTTCTGCTGCATAGCGACTCCACTCCTGGTCCTCAGCCTCCTACTCATGGGCTGCCACAACACTATGAAGGCCGCCTCAAAGGATGCGTCCGAACACTTGCCAAGATATGAAAACTATAGGGGAAAACGCGATACCACGAAAATCTAAGGCACAGCAACCTTTCAGCGTCATTGGCACACATGTTGATTCTAATTCTATTTCCTTGACCTAAATGAATTCTATGGCTCAAATATGCAGATAAAACCTACCCTGCTGCCTTTCTTGTTCAAGGGAGACACCGTCCAGCATGAGCAGCCCACTCCACGACTGCCTGCTTTCGTCGATGAAGCCGTATCCTTCCTTGCGGCAGAGTTCCTGCACGATGAGGTTCGTTTCCTTAGCATCATCATTGTGCTCTTGCAGCTCTTCGGCACTTAGCGCCCACCAATCATTCTTCCGAAGGTTCACCTCCCTCGGAAGAATGGCCGAGAAGGCTACCTGGATCTCGGGGTTTTTCTCCATGATGCGTGACACCAGCTGACGAAATTTGGCGACGCGCGTGATGGCACTATCCCCGGCGTTGTTAGTGCCAACATGCACGACCACCGCATCAAAGCCAGGCAGACTGTCAGCGAACATGGAAAAAAATCGCTCAATCCTGACACCACTAAAGGACCTGACCTCGACAGCCACGCCAGGATTCAGTGTGAAAGACCGTGCTTGGTCTTTCAACATCAAATCACGGGCAACCAACACACGTGGCATGCCTAGTTCGGGGCCCGCACGCCAACACAACCAGCACCAATTACAACTAAACCAAGAAATGTCAAGTGAAAATAACTCTCTGGCACTCTCAATAACACTCTAGAAAAAACCAATCAACGATCGCGAATGCCGATTCGCGATTATTTCAGGGCAATATCCGAAGCTTGCCGAAGGTCCTGTGCCGTACAGAAACGCGCGATTGCTCAAGTACCAGCCTCATTGACAGCAAATCGCAAAACGGCGGAAACGGCCAGAAAGAATTCACGAACAAAACAAGTTGTGACGTCACAGATTATCATAACTTAAACTATATGTTTATAAGGCAATTATAACATAGTATATTTTGTATACACTAAATAAAATAAATATAAAATTTAATTATCTATATGTTAGCACAGTCACGTGGTGTGTAGCCATCCGATTGGTCCGTGGCAGCAAGCGGACCTACCCCGATGTTGTTGCTACCACTGAGTCGCAACAAACAGTGCCTTCAACAAATGTAAAATGTTGCTCTGGACCAAAAAACTTGTTTTTTCTCAAGTTACAGCATTTCGTCTGTGAAATAAATATTGTGACTGTATCTTGTTGGCGTTGCGAGCGCGAGATGCTCGGGCTTTTGCGTCGCGGCGGAGAAACGCTATTCTAAAACTCTCATGCGTCGCGTGCGCTAACGCAAGCGCTAAATTTAGCGCTAGCGTTCGCTAAAATTGCGTGCGTTATTCTAAAACACCCTAATAGGGAGTTGTAGAAGACCGTTTCCGGAGCCCTCTAAGCACTCGAATAGCGCTCCGTAATCCGCCACAAGACCTTGAACTATGCAGACAAGGCTGCATAGTTCAAGGTCCCGTCTATGCAGACGGGACATCGCGGAATTGTCGAGATGAAAGCTTGCGCTCGCAGCGACGTTTGGTGGCCCGGGATCGACGCCGATATTGAAGCATGGGTCGAGGCATGTAGACCGGAAGTCACCTGCCAAGGAACCTATCCCTGTGTGAAATACGCCAACCGAGCCGTGGGACAATGTTCACCTGGACTTTGCAGGTCCTGTCGAGGGTCATGTTTTTGTCTGGTTGTGGTGTACGCGTTCAGGAAGTGGCTGGAAGTGCGCGTGGTCCGCAGCATGACGTCTGCCGCCATCATTAAAGAATTACGGACCATTTCTGCAACGTTTGGTCTACCAAGGAAGATTGTGTCGGACAATGACGCGGCGCTAGTTTCCGAGGAGATGAAAACATTTTACCGAAACAACGGGATCATCGCTGTAACAAGTGCACCATACCATCCCGCTACTAATGGCCAGGCGGAGCACATGGTACAGGAGCTAAAACTTTCACTCGGGAAGAAATTAAAGGAAGAGCTGAATTGTGTGGTGGCCAGGTTTTTATTCAAACAGCACATTACCATCCACGTTGCAACGGGAAAAACGCCAGCATGGTTGCTTTATGGCAGGGAACTTCCATCAGCTCTGGGACGATTAAAAACTGTACTTTCTGAAGAGCAAGTCAGCACGGAAAGCGTCACTAACGAATGGGAACTGAGCGTGAAACAGTCGGTCTGGACTAAGAAGTTTCCACCAGACTTGTACATAACGTGTTACAAGTAATGGATTACTTGTAATCAATTACATTAAACTGTAATTTTGTAACGCTTCAATTACTTCCTTTAAGGAGTAACGATCCTTGTAATTGAATTACTTTTTCGCTGTAATCGATTACAAAATTACCCATTACAATTGTTCTCAATTTTTTTGTTCGGGGGGGGGGGGGGGGGGGGAGGGTTAAGAGGGAGGGGTTAGACTTGCTGGAGTCACTCAGCTCTGGGCAATGGTCAATTTTTTTCTTTCTTTTTCGAAATCACTCAGCACGGGACCTCGAAGATTAGTAGGCGACTTCACAATGCTTCGTTTCCTGGCTACATTTTTTGTTTTTGGTACACCGGAGACTACGGTTTGGTGTGAAAAATGACCTTATCCAGCCTATTGTGAGTAATGTATTTAAGAAGCGCTTTTTTATTTTATTTTATTTTTATTTTTTTCATGAGAGGGAATGGGTTTGTTGGCGTCACTTACTCAACTCTAAGCAAAAACGGTGAAGGCTTTTTTTTTTTTTTTTTTCGGAACAACTGAGCGCGAGACCCCAAGGATTATGCTACCGTAATAAAAAAAGTTCAGTGAAAAGTAACGTGGGAAGTAATCGACTACTTTAGCGTAATTTTTCAATTACTTTTTTGAGGCTATAATTGTAATTGTAATTGGTTACTTTTTACAGTGAAGTAATTGTAATTATAATCGGTTACTTTTTTCGGTAACGTGTACAAGTCTGGTTTCCACACGACAAAGGCTGGGTTCCTGGCGGAATTGAACGTCAGATGGGCCTCCGTTCATGGATGGCGAACATAGATGAAGGTTCGGTACGCCAGCATACCAACCACATACGTCAGCGATGGACAACAGCCAATACTCAACAAGAAGCGAAGACTCCGTCTTTTGTGTGGGACCTCAAGATTGAACAGAGCCCGACTCCACCACGGGCACCATCTCCCGTTTAAGATACTCCAGCTCGACTAGACGCATCACCCCAGCGAGACAGTAGCAGGCCGGCGGTGCTTCCTCGCGAACCAGCGTCAGCTTCTTCGACAGCAGACGCAGGCCCTTTCACTGGTACCCGGAGGGGCACTCGAGCGCGACGACAGCCGCAACGCTATGGGAGCCACGACTTGTTGGAGGGGGTGTTATGTAGCGGCTGGCAAGCTGGCGCCCATCGGCTCGTGACCGTCGGCTGCGCTCGCACAGAGCGTTTGAGAGCCGCGAAGCACGAGCAGATAAACGCCAGGCTAGAAACGTAGCGCCAGGCTCCATCGGAGGCTCAATCGGAATAAACCGATTAGGCAATCATGTAATGTCTACATCTCATGTTTAACAGGTTAAAATATTTTGATTGCTTGTAACGAGTATCGTACAAGTCTGGGTTCCAGTCATCTTCAGCTTTATCTAATAATTGCAAGAAACGCTTTTCCGTCCTCCAGAAATTTCAGGACAGTCCGCGACAGAGCAAATTCGATATCGCCTGATCTTCCAACAACGTATCTAAAGTAGATTTTTTTTTTTTAATCAAAACGATCGCCAACTGCACCCACTCTGCCTTATTAACCGAAATGGCGACGCTCACCAGACAGTCGGAGAACGAAGCACCGATACTCTAAAGCTGGGGTCGCACTGCTCATACATCACATAAAGACAGTCTGCAAAACACGAGTCACCACAATATTCCTGGTTCGAATGCCGCGTGCTGAGATTCTCCTCGAACTCATTTCCACGTGGCATTCGAAGCACGGATCTCGCGGTGACTCGCGTTCGAATCTGTATATACAGACCGTCTTTCCCGGCGTAAACGCATAGGATGTTGAGTGGCTGAGACTTGTCACGAGCCCCGGCTCACCTGGCACAAATGAATCACCATCCTCCGAGCTTGACGGCCGTTTTCTCATGGCACGTAATCTGGATACGGGCTAGAACACGACCCACTTGTCTCGGCGTGAGTAACGAGCGTCCGGAGTTCGAAAACCATAACAACGTTTTTTTTTTTGTTTTGTTTCCCCCCGTTTCTACGTTGGGACGCTCTGTGCGTGCATTTTTGGGTGCTAAAAAAAAAAAAAGATTGAATGCCGACCCAAGCTTTGATCGCAAAATATGGGCATGCGATAAGTCATTTTGAGTTTTTTTTTTTTTAAGTTGCTTCAGTGCATACCTGCAGAAAGTGCTGGTAAATTAAAGTAAAGCGGCGTTTCTTTTTCTTTTTTTTTACGGCGCTAGTTATGGATTATTAGAAAGGGGGAGGGGGGACATTTTGAGTGCCCCGAGCAGCTGGGGGTGTCGCAATGCGATGCGACGTCTTAAGCTGTTTGGGAACACCTGAGCGTTGAAGCCCCCTATTCTGAAAATCCCTATTAGGGAGTTTTCGTAGATGCTTTTCGCCGTCCCGCAACGCGCTACGATACCCGGACCTCTACAGTCAAGGCCATCGGCGCGCAGGCGCAGTAGCGGCTTCTTCGTTGCGGAGGGCTTAGCGGAGTGAGAAACGCGGTCTATACGAAAGCTCCCGATTATTGCCGAGGTTTAGCAGCGGATCCGGCGAGCGTTCCATGCACTCACGTTGTGACCTCCTGAATGTAGAGGGAAATTTAATCCGCTAATTTTAGCGAGAAATCACAGCATCGGGACATTGGTATGTCACGATGTCACGTGACGTCATGTCGCATGACGTCATAATCTTCCCACTAATTTTAGCAGAAACATTGTTCCGATCCAATCGGCGGGAGAATTAATTTCTCCACTAAATTTATCGGGATTTTTAGTGTGATGTCACATTACGGAGGCACGTAACGTCAGAGTGTCACCTGATACCGTGGCGTGATCACGTGACATCACAGTGACGCGCGAACACGGTCCTCTAAACCGCTAAATTTAAACGCCGCAGTGTAAATGCGTACAACAGTGTGCAGCGTCTCGGCTGCCGCCGCAGTTCGTTTCCAGGACCCGGCAAGGTAACGGAAATGATTTTGCTTACCTTCGTGTTAGGGAGAAGCCACGGTGTAAGATGTATATAGACCTTTTCATTTTAGTAGTTGCCTCACTGGCGGATAGAGGGCGCTGACGCAGTCGGCGCCATTAGGTTGCTTCAACTTGGTTGGTTTCGGTTTCAACGTGCACTCGGCTATGTTGCTGTTTTACGTGGTTTTTGCTTAATTTTGTGATACAATTATTTTCCTTGTAGCACAAAACCAATGAAACATTGGTATTGAGCCACTTTGAGGACTACGAGATGTTTTTTAGCCTAAATTGCGTTTTTTTACCAGCTCCTTTGAGGATCTGATTATGGTCGATAGCGTATCCTAGCAAAACGCGAAACGAAATGCACAGGGAAGATAACCATCACCTACGGCCATACCCGATGACACTAGTTTCCAGAAAAGAAATCTAATGAAGAGGCTAACACGTGAATGTAAAGAAGCATATCGACAGCTTGATTAGCAATGTGCTGAATCGGGCAGAACAGATGAACTCGCGAGTTTACTACTCACTGTTTTGGTTTTCGTGGGCAGCCAAACTTTAGTGAACTTCGCAGACTAATAAAGTATTGTGTAATGACACAGATAATTGATATAAACAAGTACTATCGCTTCGGCCTCCTTTTTTTACTTTTTAATTCAGTACTCGAACATATTTTGACAGGCCGAGCTGAAATTTTCTTAAATTATCAATCTTGCTAAAGTACTCATAAGCAGCATTTCGCGATATTGGCGATAGGAAATAAATTATTTTTATATGGACATTCGCTTACTCAACATATGATATAAGTGACAGGCCAGTCAAATTACATCTGGCATTTGTCTTCAGTAAAATTGGCCAAATAAAACAAAGGGCGCAGGAGAAATACCTCGGAAAGTTTGGCTGAAAGTTTGGCGCTAGGCGCCACTTCACAGACCTGTGTGAACAATTTTTTTTTTTTTTAAACAGGTTCGCTTTGTAAATTTTGGCGTCGACAGCCACCAAAAGTAAACCTCTATTTACCATCAACAATCCTGGACTCGGGTGATTGTCGTGTAGTCGACTTTTTTTCGGCGTCAAATATTTTGGACCCCAGATACTGGCAAAAGTTAAAACAAAGTATGCAAAAAACAAAAAGAAACGTTGTAATTACTGCGCATGAGCTGAGCCCAAACCGCGTTTGGATTTGCTAATAGACACGACGTTATTTCTTTGTGTATGCTATTCTAAAACTCGCTACTGTTAAGTTGTCTGTGGCAGTTTCTTACGCGGGAAGTCCCAGTCTTTGTGTTGAAATAAATTCAGTGGATTGAACTGGTTATCTAAAGATAATCAAAAATTCACTTAAATGACCGTCGAAATGGGTGCGAGCACTAAATACGATTTCTGAAACTTCATAAGTAAATCGACCAACCAAATGCTTACGTCAGAAAACAAGATTGAGAACCTCATACATATGTATGAGTGATATTATGAACATAAAAATCGCCTGATGGTGACGTACCATTATTCCCAGGCCTCAGATAAAATACAAGTTAAACGTTCGTTGTCTATCTCCTCCTCGAGTTTCCTTACATAATCAACAGAAGCTGTTTTCGATATATTATGAATACAAGGGACGACACTTTAAGGGAATAGAGTCTTCTTGCGCTGACTATTCTTGACGCCCTTCGATCCTAAATGAGGAAAATAAATATATGCGCATCTTATTGTGAAGTTTCCGCCACTATTAGTATACAAACCTCAGTTGACATAAGGACCTTTGAGCCCTCGTGATGTCTTAGTCATTGAGTAGACGTATCGGACTACAACGCAACCGCCTAGGTGCGGAGGGGGGGAGTGGGGCAACAAGTTGAAGCAACCTAATGGCTGCCACGTCACGTGATTCAAAGATGGCAGCGCCCATCCGAGGGAGAATGAAAATAACTATATAGGTGTAGACACGGGGCTTGTCGCAGCTGCCAGATAAAGTCCGTTCCTCGCCTCTTCTGCAAGCGACACCACCCGATGGCTCCTCGGTATGGGGCTATAACGGAAACCGGTTGCGTGCCCGGTTTCCCATGCTTTTCTATGGGAGTCACACTTGTTTTACAGCGAAGCTGTTTATGGCTATGGTTCCGTGGATTTTTTTTGTGCGTCAACAAAAACTCAGGTCCCGAATTTGATGCAAAATCGCTTCATTCCATGCAAATGCTTATGCGTATCATCACTTGGATATGCATTTTCAGTAGATTTGTCATCGATAGGCACACTTTTCAAGATGAGTAGACTCTCAGCTAGATAATAATGGTTTCTCAAAGATTTGCCGCTGTGCGACCCGCTTCGGCCATGTTTACGCTCGCACTGCCCTCTCTTTGTCGTCGTTCCACGCGATTGCGTGCCTAGTTTCTTTCCTTCCGCTCTCCCGGGGTGGCGGTCCCGTTGCGCGTGTCTAGTTTCCTCCGGCTCTTCGGGGAGGGTCTATGTCGTGTGCTAAACAGCTTCGTTGGTCATCCACCTTCACAGAGTGGAATGGATCATGTTTAAAGTTGTATTCTGGGTGTGCCGCGTCATGTAGTATTTGACACTTGCCCTACGCGTGTTGCTTAGCCACTTCTTTGTCATTGGTCCTCGTGTAGTGCTTCAACGGCGGCAATAACGGCGTTATGCACCCGTGGAATCGGAGAGATCTCTGGCGCGGTTTTCGAGCCAGCGTCCGTCAAAGTCAGACAGGACGATCCGAGCGGAAATAGCGCGCGCACGGGTGCCATGGGAACGAGGCACTTATTGCAGTGACATCTGTTAGGGGCTCTTCCCACCACTGGAAATGACGTCCGCTGTTGATGCGGTAGTCGTTGATATTGTTGATACTGTAGTTATAGACCGACAGGCGGCGCGGCTCTGTTTACCAACAAGGCCAGAATCCGCGCATGCGTAGCAGCTATGTGGGCAAAAGCGGCCAGGCTCTCCATGTTTTTGCCATTGCGTTCGATGGCGTACGCTCGTTGTTGACGTTGTAGAGACGCTTCTAGCTTTATTTGTGCGTCGTATTTTCTGCCAACGTACGTACGTTATGCCCGACTATTTGAGCTCGCTACCCGAGCCTGAACGGCAGCGGTATCGAGACAAACTGTGCGTGGACGGCGTTGCCTTAGACGATTTGTACGCCGTAAACAAGGCCTGCTGGAGTTACGACGTGATGTTGCTGCCCCCGGCGTCGATAGCTCACGTCGTTGTTTATATATATATATATTTTTTTTTTGCCAAGCCAGTTGACGGCCGACACGGCGCAGGCGTACAAGTCTCTCGAGGCCTACGATTACTTCGAGCCGGTTTCCGCACTGCCGGCGAGATCAGCAGACTTGGGTCTGCTGAAGTGTATATATTAATTGATTAAATACACACAGCGTCTTCGAGTCAAGACATGATATTTTTCCTACCGTCGTGACCAGAAGGTATGACAAGCGGTAACGCTTTGTTCGTTCTCGTTGGCGGTAACGCGATACAAGTAACGCCGTTACCGGTAACGCGTTGCTTTTTTCAGTAACGTAGTAACGTACACGTCCCCGCTTCAAAACAGTAACGGGTAACGTATTTACGTTACTATTTCAAGTAACGGGTAACGTAGTTACGTTCCTTGTTGCTTCTTCCCAAGTCTTAAAAGAATTACACTTCTATTTTTTCAGTGTTTTTAGGCGTCAAGCCACGTGAATTTCTAAGTTTTCTGCGTTTTTCTTTGTATTTTTTCCCATGAAATTCAGGTGAAACCGTAAAACGAGATAAAGTAATTATGTTCAGCTTCTGCATAAACATAAGATTTTTTGAAATATGATTTTATGCATAGCTGTACTGCCAAAACAGTAAAACGAGTTAAATCATAATTAAAAAAAGTAACGTGCGTTACTTCTTATCGGTAACGGTAACGCGTTACTTTTATTTTGAGGTAACGTAGGTCTGTAACGCGTTCCTTTTATTTGCAAGTTACGAGTAACGTATCTAGTTACTTTTTTCGGTAATGCCTACAACACTGACGTTCTGTCGCCGATCTTCTTCCGCCGAATAGAGCGGGCTTAGCGAGCCACCGACGAGCGCTTGGCCGGCGCTTTGTGCTCGAACACTGTGGAAACAAAATCCCGCTGGCGTCGACCGGAGGATGGTTTTCCTGCACACAAGCAAGCTTGGGACGGAGATCGAAATGGAAGCCACACTTGCCTTCAAGAAAGTGCTTGCCGCACAAACGGTCGTCCGCGCGAGGTGACCATTCTTTTCGATCCACGGATATTATCCACCTTCTGCGCCTTTCAGAGTCGGCTGGGAACTTGTGGAAACATACCCCGCTACTTTTGCTGTACCTTTCGCTGCAATTAACGGCTACACAGCTTTGCGGCATGCTGAAATGCTATGACGTCCATGCAAAACGTGCGCCCTTTTGCCCACACCACCCGGCTCCGGCGCGATCGCAGCGCCGCCCTAGCTCCGTGACGTCAAGCCCGCGTGTCGGTCTATAGTTGTAGTTGTTTATTTTGCAGTTGTGGTGGTTCTCGATGTTGTAGTTTGCGTAGTAGGGTGTCCGTCGTCTATGTTGCCAAATCCTTGAAAAAGGTCGCCCGCCGCCCGCGGGGATCGAACCTGGATTCGTTGCGTGCGAAGCGGAGGCGTTATACAGAGGTACGCCACTGCATTAAAAACCCGCTTTATACTTACGGTTCTTGTGAGTACCCGATGCTCACTGCCATAGCCTCCCCTATACTCACAAAGCCTGGCAGTTTGACGACGGAGCCATAGAGTGTCCGGTCGCAGATTTGGGGCGAGAGGATCTGGTAGCACAGAGCATTTCTCGGGGAGCCTGGTATTCAGCGCACAGCTTCCGCACCGGCACGAAAGGTTGTTTGTGTGTTCTGTTCGCCAATATTACCTAAAACAAAACAGAAAGGAGATACGTCCTCTCCACTTCAAGCATGCGTTTGCTTTCTCCTCTCTTCCTCGTAAACTTCTATTAACCTGTCATTGATTTTTTATTTATTTTTTATAGACGATTTGTTACCTAGAAGATTTCTATACTCCGCTTCACCTTACGTCCGAACGCAGCGGACGCTACAAGCTATCCTAGCCAATCCCGCTCTGTGGAGGTAGTCCGTGAAATGCTTTCCGCGCGTCGCTGTGCCCCCTATCCAAGTCAACGTGACACCCACATGGCCTTCGATTGGCTCTGAGTGCTCATAGGATCCGCTGTAGAGACGCTAGCTATTCAAAGACGGAAGCCGCCTCAGGGAAAATAACTACAGGTTCACATCGTTGACAAGTGGTTGCTGTCCAGTAATGGAGCATATTATTTCAAAATACATATTTAATTTTTTAGAGGATCGAGAAATGTTTTACCCCCGCCAGCATTGTTTTAGATCCGGCCTTTCAACCGTAATCCAGCTTGTAGAGACGTTATATGTCTTTTCTTTCGCCGGAAACAATAAGCAACAAGTCGATGTTATTTCCGTCAATTTCTCAAAGGCATCTGACCGTATACCACACAGGATATTAATAGGGAAATTGAAAACACTAGGTTAATGTTCTAGATTAAAGCATATCTATCAAATAGAACCCAAAGAGTTGAAATTAATGGAACCCCATCCGTGCCATTACCTGTAGTCTCAGAGGTCCCTGAAGGCTGTGTATTGGGCCCATTGTTGTTTTTGATATACATAAATGATATTGCTACCCACATTCAAACGCCATCTAAAGTAGAGCTTTTTGCAGACGATCGCCTTTTTTATGCTCCTGTAAACAATACTACGGACCAATTGAATCTAAACAGAAATTCGGAAATCTTAAGGCAGTGGTGAGATGACTGGAAAATACAGGTACATTTTCGTAAGTCAGCGTACATTAACGTAACTGTTGTAACCAAGTTTCGGTTTCGGTTTGTATTAATTAATCTGAGTAGTTCCCATGCTGACTACCAGGTGTGACTGTCTGTATATAGTTTTATGCCACGCGCATCGCGTGACACGTATGCTTGCGTTCTGGAACAAAAAGAAGTCTGCTAAGTCTCTTTGAGTACCCGGCGTCCCATTTCATCGAACGATACAACATTTGGCGATGAGGATGGGATATTTTATTTCTCACCTGCGAGTGAACTCTCAATAACCTCGAAAGATGTCGAACGGGAAACAGCAAAAGTGTTCCTCCTGTATGTATGAAGTCTCGAGTGCTGTACGAGAAATGACCTGTCGAGGATGGCCTCAAAACGTATCCGATGAGTATCAGCCATTTTTCGTTCGAAGGTTTGAACTCTCTGTAGACATGGGTTGTCTTGTGTGGAACAACAGAGTAATTGTCCCAAAGTCCCTCCAAGATGACATGCTTAGCTTGTTGCATGAGCAACACATGGGCATCACAAAGATGAAAGCAATCGCTAGATTCATGGTCTGGTGGCCAGGCATGGACAAATCTCACGAAGATGTAGCGAAGCGGTGCGGTGGTGCCAGAGCGTTGTGTCGATTGGACAGCCTGCCCCTCTGCAGCCATGGCGATGGTGTACTAACAAGTGGGAAAGGGTATATTTAGACTTTGCAGAGAAGGAAGGCCAGACTTGGTTGCTTGCGGTAGACTCTTACTCGAAGTGGTTAGAAGTTAAGATAATGACATCAACCACCGCGCAGTAAACCATCGAGACAGTCAGGAGATGGTTTGCAGCCCACGGAATACCAGTAGAGATTGTCACTGACAATAAGCCGCAATTTCGCTCGAAAGAGTTCACCGATTTTCTGCGTAACAATGGTGTGAAGCACACCCTCACCCCACCCCATCATTCACGATCAAACGGCGCAGCAGAGCGGGCTGTTCAAACAGTAAAAAAATCACTGTTAAAACAACTTCTAGAGGACCAGCAGCATAATCAGAAAACGTCTATGCAACATCGCATTGACAACTTCCTCTTTGCGTATAGAACTTCTCCGCACACCTTCACGGAGAAAACTCCCGCTGAGTTGTTATTGGGGAGGAAACTAAGGACGAGGTTGCCTCTTGTAAAAGCAGACATGAAAATGGCGATACAGGAAAAGGTTGAGAAAACCAAGTGTGCCGCTGATAAGCGAAGGTGTGCACCGAAAGTGTTCTCGATGGGTGACCGCGTGTTCGTGACAACGGTGCGTGGAGAAACTGTGAAGTGGTGGCAAGGAACAATCAAGAGTGTCAAGTCTCCAATGACTTATCTGGTGTTGGTGAACGGACAAGTGCGTTTTGTGCATGTTGACCATCTGAGGCGGTTGTTTCAAGAATGCCGCTCTGAAATGCCTTTTGAGGCGCGTGTGTCTTTACCTCATGATGCTGATGTATGTGATGCTTCTGTTTCTTATGAGCCCCCCATGGTTCAAACCGGTCATGGGGACACTCAGAGTTCAGATGTGACCAGTAATACATCACCACATCCAGCTTACTCAGGGTCACCAGCTTATGTCGGTGTGGCACTCAGGCGTAGTACCAGAACTAGGTGTCCGCCTGATCGTTTTGGACATGAGTGATTCTAATCCTAAGTATGAGGGAGTTGTAACCTAGTTACGGTTTCGGTTTGTAATAATTAATCTGAGTAATTCCCATGCTGACTACCAGGTGTGACTCTCTGTATGTAGTTTTGTGCCACGCGCATCGCGTGACACGTATGCTTGCGTTCTGGAACAAAAAGATATCTGCGATGTCTCCTTGAGTACCCGGCGTCCCATTTCATCGAACGATACAACAATAACAAACAGAAAGAATGTTTTGAAATTTTCTTATAACATAGGGGATGTTAACTTGAGTAATGTGGACAGTTTAAAGTACCTTGGTGTCACCATCTCACACAACTTACAATAGCGAACCCACATTGATAATATTTGCTCTTCGGTATATCGGAGTCCATACGCTTCATACGACAGAAGCTAGATAACGCTACTAGAGACGGAAAGTTAACTGCTTACAAAACAATGATACGTCCTATTTTGGAATATGCGAATTCGATATGGAGTCCTACTAAGAAGATAGATAAAGACAAATTAGAAAAGATTCAAAGGTTGGCTGTGTGTCTTATTCTTTCTTAGTATAGACGAACATACGCTGTAACTAGAATGTTGAATCATAGTGGTCTCCAGCCCTTAGAAACTAGACGGAGGATTGCGAAGCTAAAACTGCTTTTGTTTTTCTTCTCTATAATTGGCAATTAAAAATTGACCCGGATTTGAATCTGAAAAAAGGTCATAAGCGATCATGAAGGTTAATTCACGACAAGACGGTTCAGCCAT
Source organism: Ixodes persulcatus (assembly GCA_013358835.2). Taxonomy (NCBI): domain Eukaryota; kingdom Metazoa; phylum Arthropoda; class Arachnida; order Ixodida; family Ixodidae; genus Ixodes; species Ixodes persulcatus. The sequence goes on along the minus strand of JABSTQ010011410.1, from coordinate 9,552 downwards.
ACTACGGTAGAATAGATGTTTTTAAATATTCCTTTTTCACACAAACAATTGAAGAATGAAACGGTCTTTCACAATGTGTTGTAAACTCAACAGATATGTCTACTTTTGAGTCGTTTTACAACAGTTGTTTTTCCAATAAGAAAAGGCCTGGATGGATGTATATACTAATATTATTGACACTGTTATGTTTTTGTGTGTCGTGTGTTAAGACTATTACAGGACTGTGTATGTTTTTGTATCAACTGTTCCCCTCTCCTGTAATAACCTTCAAATGAAGGCTGACAGTATTGTTATATAAATTAATAAAAAAAAAACGCGAACGGAAAGAACGAGCGCAAACGACCAGCCGCATTCGTCGGAGCACGGCTCCTGTACGTGTGAAAAGTGACTTTCCCGCGCAACTTTGGATTCCAAGATAAATGAACGCGCAACGTTTCTCCCTGCAGGAGTTTATATTGCCACGCGGGTCGCTGAGCGAGCGCGTACGTGGCCGAATAGTTACCGTGCTTGGCTGTCTCGCGGAGGATCCGGGTTCGATTCCAGGGAGCGGAAGGGTCTTTTATTTATTCTTTCTACTTGGCGTTCTCGCGAATTTGAAAATTTTCTCGTCTGATCGAGTTACGAATGTTCTACGCGCCGAACGTTCTAGGCCGAATGTTCCAGAAACTCACGCAGCTACAAAAGGTGCTCTGCGTGGCAATCCGGAGTCATTTTGGCCTCAGTGCTCGATCCTGCTGTTTCGCCGACATCGACGCCTGCGACGCTAACCTTCGCCTCGTTTCGGTTCTGGGCACAAGTTCGCTCCATTAAACGTTCAGTTCCTTCAGTTATTCGCCGCCTCATCATTTGTCAATCGTGACAATATACAGAACTCGAAGGCCATGTTACATTGAATAACGTTGGCGGAGGCTGCTCAGCCAACGTGCTGTGTGTTCCCCAATATCTATACCTCACACTGTGGAAGAAGCTAATCATGTTCATAAAACAAGTACTGCATTTATGTAAAATTCCTAAATTAATGATTAATGTAAAATTCCTTAAAAATGACGGTTCTTTTTACTGGTTCCCACGAGCTCCTTCTGAAACTAACACGTTGAACCGATCGGCGAGATTGTCACGCGTTGACGCCACCAAGCGGCAACGCTCGCAACTACACTAACCTTAGTCCGTGCAGGAGCCAATTGACGTCACGAGCGCAATACGCATTGCGCTTCTCGCTGGCCCGACTTTGAAGCGAGTGATAGAGAGTTCGTGGTCACGTCATTTCTTTTCCGCACCCCCTTAAGTCAAAGTTCTCGCGGATGCAGTAAGTTCTTTCTACATACACTGCCCTCCACTGGTGCGGAAACTGTAGCTCTATAGTCATTTAAGGGATGAGAACTGCAGGGCGTCTCTTTTGGATGCGGGGCCTTCGGCACACGCTCTTTGCCTTTCGTCGTGCACTGGCTGCGCGAGCACACTCGAAGGTCACGTGCACTGAAGTGTTATTATTATCTATTAATTTAAATACTTTACACACCCTCTAGGGACATTGTGTAAGGAGGGGGGGGGGGGGGGGGTAGTGGTTGCAAAGCAGAAGTAATCGAAGATACTGAGCACAAAAACGCAACAAAATCAACAAAATCAACATCAATCAATCAAAGGCCTAAAAAAGTAGTTACATATTGGCGAAAAAGAACTTCATTGCTTTGCCAAACAATGTATCGGGCAGGTCGTTCAAGTCAGCAATGGCGGATGGCAAAAACGAGCAGAAAAACAAGGATGACTTACGAGAGATAAGTTTAATCTTACATGAGTTATCGATGCGGGCTGAAACATATAACGGCTGAAAGAGGTGATGAGTGAAGTGATGGCGAGTAGTAAATTTGATGCAGAAGGCATAGCTTCGATACCCTGCGGCGATTCTCAAGTGAATGAAGGTCAGCACGAGTTTTACGGTTAGTTACCTGGTATGGGCACCGCTCCCCGGCCCTGGGGGGGGGGCTATTTTGCCCCCCCCCCCACTCAAAAATAAGTTGGTACGCCACTGTCAGTACGAGTTTTACGGTTAGCTACACTGGTATGACGTGATGTAACGAACGACCTTCGCGGCCGCACCTGGACGCGGAGCGCCAACCCTTCTCCAACATTCCCGAGGACATGACTTTCGCTGATAACCTCGAGCCACGATTATCTGCCCCGCTGCCAGGGTGAACATCCGTACCGTCGACAAAAGAGGCAGACCAGCCGTCGTCGATACCGGCTGAAGTAAGGTGCTGAAAAGGCAAGGCGATCTTCTCGAGGCGCCCAAGCAGGAACCAACGGCCACGGTGATCCCGGCTAAGCCGGAAGAGGGAGATAAGCCGTGAACGAGAACTGCCCGGTTATCGGCGTCCAAGGTCCTTTCCGTCCCGACTAAGGAGGGGGACCGTATCCTCCGGGCGTTCGTGCCCTTTTGGAGTAAACAAAACGATTAACCCGTGTGTGCGTTTGTGCGTGCTCATAAGCGGTGCCTGGACGTTTGGGGATGACCTTCTCGGTGTCACCTCGACCTAGAATCCAGGGAGAAAGGCCAAATCTCAAGCGTCCCTGAGGAAACGGCTGCCACTACAAGCCTTGAGGAACCGGCGGAGCAATTATCCTCTGGGTGTGTACGTGCGTGCTAGTGGGCGGAGCCTGACCATTTGGGGAACGACGTTCTAGCCTAGGGACGTAGGGAAAGGGGACCTTATAAAAAGAGCGGTTTTACGCGCTCTCTTCGTGTTCTCATGTTGTTCTCATGCCGAACGGCAGACTGTACATAGTATGTAAATAAACAGTTTGAGACGAGACACCCTGGCTCGCTACCAACTCTGCCCGCTGTCCTGGGCGACGCATGGCTCCAGCGGAGATCGACTACTTGGACAAGCCCCGAGTCTTTACAGTGAGTAATCAGAAACAAAATTGAAGCGAATTTCTCAGGTTTGAAGTGCTTTTAGTGAGGAAGATAAGTACTGATAATGAGGGTTCCAAATTTTGCAAGCGTCTTCTAGGATCGGTCGAACTAGCGTGATGTATGTTAGTCATTTAAAAGAAGATGGGGCAAAATTAAGGTTACGTTTTCAATAACCGAGACTGCGGTTAGCTCTTGAAGGAATGTAATTAATAATGTATATCGATGGTATAAAAGTAGCGCTGGAGGCGGCACAGCTTTAAAGGAATACTGGCACAATATTTGTGTTCGCCGAGGTCTTTCTTTGAACCTGACCTATAAGAGCCCATCTACCCAGAACACAATTTGCAGGCTCGAAATTCGTTTTCCTTCCGCCCGAAAACAGCCGATCGAGAATTGGCCGGATTCAGTCCCGCATACTCTCTCTTCCAAGGTCACGGCGTTCAAACTTTATGTACCAAATGTATTCAGAGTCCTGGGTCATCTAAGGCACACATTCCATATTATACGTAGAAAGGGATATGAACCTTGTTTTTGCGGCCTCCAAAAAACTGCAAATACGTTGATCGAAAAAAATAATAATCTAGCACAGATCACAGAAAGTACTTTTCACGTCATTGTCAAAATGGCGACGTACCGCGGACTGAACAACGCGATGGCGGCGCACGACGGACCACGTTTGCGACGGACATGGGACCGCAACTCCGGAACTGTCGTTCGTGGTACCGGCCAATCGATCTTCAATCGCAGAACGTCGAGCGGAGGGCATACACCTGCGAAACAATCGCATGACAAAGGGTGCGCCGAACTTCGTCGTCGTCGTCGTCTGCTTCACACGCCATAGAAGCGGAGAGAAAAAAAAAAACGCAGTCGGGTATGATTACGTGACTTCCGGCCATGAGCTTCAGTGCTCGTGTTTCCGTTTTGGTTTTGAGCAGTTGAGTTTTAGAGCGCAGCTCTTAGACGCCCGTTTCCGACTTGAGCGGCGTCACCGTCGGCGTCGGCGTAACGGCGTGTTTGCTTTATGGGAAGTTCCCATAACGACGTCACGAGGGTTACCCTCGTGAGGGTTACGAGGGTTACTCTCACGAAGGTTACGAGGGTTACCCTCACGAGGGTTACCCTCAGGAGGATTACCCTCACAAGGGTTACCCTCATGAGGGTTACGAGGGTTACTCTCACGAAGGTTACGAGGGTTACCCTCACGAGGGTTACCCTCAGGAGGATTACCCTCACAAGGGTTACCCTCATGAAGGTCACGAGCGTTACCCTCACGAGGGTTCCGAGGGTTAGTTACCCTCAAAAGGGTTACCCTCACGAGGGTCGATGATTACTCTCACGAGGGTCACGAGGGTTACCCTCACGAGAGTTCCCCTCACGAGTGTCACGAGGGTTATGAGAATTACCCTCGCAAGCGTCACGAGGGTTACTCTCATGAGGGTTACTATTTTTACCCTCACAAGGGCCACGAGGGTTACCCTCACGAGGGTCATGAGGGTTAAACTCACGAGGGTCACGAGGGTTACCCTCACGAGATTCACACAGTTGCCCTCACGAGGGTCACGAGGGATACCCTTACGAGGGCCACAAGGGGTACCCTCGCGAGGGTTTTGAGGGTTACTCGCAAAAGGGTCACAAGAGTTACCCTCGAGACGTCCCACGCATCTAACATTGCCAATGTTCCCAGTAAATTTAGTGGGGACAATTTTCCCCTAGATTTGGCAGAAAAAATTCCTGCTAGATTTACCCTAGTGATGTCACGTGTGACGTCACGAGGGTAACATTTTCCCACTATATCAAGCGAAAAATTATCTCCGCTAAATTTAGCGGCGAAGGAAGAGGACATACCCTCCCCTCCATACCAACCCCTCCTCCTCCTCAAGAGCTGCTACTCTAATTCGGCGTCACAGAAAATTGTAAACGTCTTTAATTTTTTTGGCTTTATTAAAAATATACGCGACTCTGTAGCACAATATTGATAGGGCAACGTGCTCACACCCTCATAAATCGCCTGGCAAAAAATAAGTAAAAATAAAAACATTTTGGGGGGTGTAAGTGTTTTCAACCTGTCAAGTGAATATATATATATATATATATATATATATATATATATATATATATATATATATATATATATATATATATATATATATATGTGTGTGTGTGTGTGTGTGGCTCGCGTATCCGCCACTCTCTCATCATTAAGTTGGCGATTACCATATTTGGGTAGTAATTCAATGACAGTAATTGAATTAATGTAATTTAATTACTTTCTTCGTAATTTTTAATTCTACTTAATTACTTTCACCTAAAAGGAATTGTAATTGTATTTTAATCACTTTCTAGCGTCAGTAACTGCAAACGTTTAGGCACAATTCCAAGTACTTTTGCGAAACTTTGCGGTGCCGACGGATCCTCTCTGAAAGCCTTAGCGCTCGCACAAGCGGCCTACCGCTCGGTGACACACACGCGCAACGCACTCACACACAAGCACAACAAAGATAGCGTCGCCTTGTTTGTTGTTTTGTTGCTTACATTGCCGGCTGAGAGACACCGGCGTACGGTCGTGTACCACTACTGTGTGGTGCACGTTAAAGACCCCAGGCTAGCGGTTGTACTGCACTGGCTAAATTGCTCATCTACAGCTGGGAGACTCGTCGCCCGTTGAGGCAGACCAAGTTCTAGGCTGTATAAACATTCAAAACAACTCAATTTTTAAACTGAAGAGCTTTCATTCCCGACGTGCGTTCGATGCGATAAGAAAAATGGTAATTGTAAAAAATAAAGAACGAGCTCCAAGCTCGCCGTCCACGAGCGCAGGCCCCGATCTCGTGTGCAGGCTGGCCATTCTGCTGATCAACTCTTCTTCGCTGGTACTCGACCAGTTTAATCTATTTTCAACACTATCCTGACCGCGAAATAAGTCACGTGCTGACCTCCAGGGAATGAAGGCGTTGAACTGGTCGGTCAGTAATCAATCCATTTTGCAGTTTTACCTGGCAGGACCGTATGTTACCGTCTCTTCCTCTGTGGGTCTTCAGCACTCTTCCCATTTGCCACAATTGCCTCGGTGCATTACTATCATGCACAAGAACAACGTCGTCTACACTTAGGGTTGACGCAGAAGCTTGTTGCACATGGTGCACAAGCTGCAACAAGTATTCGTGCTGCCAGCGTTTTCAAAAATTGCCCGTTAAGCATCGTCGGTACTTGTTCCTTTTGAGTAGGTCTGTTCTTTTGGATTGGTGCTCCGTCTTCATTGTTGGGTCGGGCAGGCACGTCAATATTTTCCCAAGCAAGATATCTCCTGGGGTTATTGTCTTGGGCTTCGTGGCGTCTGTGCTGTCCATTGTTGACTACCCCTTCAACTTCGGTCAAAACAGTGGATAATTCTTCAGAGGTTAGGCATGCCCTCCCTAGCACTTTCCGTAGGGTGGTCTTTACCGTTCGCACGAGCCTCTCTCACCAGCCTCCTTACCATGGGGCACTGAGAACAATGAACTTCCATGTTACTCGGTTGTTGGCAAGATGAGACGTAAAATACCCTTCTTGCACCGCTCTAAACAACCCATATAGGTCATTCGATGCCTTTTTGAATGTTGGTGCGTTGTCAGAATAGATCGTTGTTGGCAACCCTCTCCGTGCCGTGAAACGTACGAAACGCCTTTAGAAAAGCTTCTGCAGACATCGCAGAGACGAGTTCAAGACGAACTGCGCGAGATACTGCACAAGTAAAAAGTGTGACGTAGGACTTCACGCTGCCGCTTCCTGCCCTAACGTACAAAAGGCCTGCAACATCTACGCCTACAGCATCAAAGGGCACGCCTTGCTTCAGTCGGTCAAGGGGAAGTGGAACCGTTGGGGCTGTGTCAGCAGTGAGGCGGAACCTCTTGCATAAACAGAAGCTGAAGATCACTTTCTTCACCAATCTTCTTCCTCCTATAACCCAAAATCGTTCTCGGAGTTGCGCGAACGTGTCCCGTGCTCCTCCGTGAAGAATCTTGCAGTAGGGCGTTCTGCACCACCAGGGTTGTGAAGTAGTGCTCTACTTGGCAATATGATTGAATGCTTCACATTGTCCGATGCTGGCAGCATCTCAAGCCGGCCTCCAACCCGGATGATATTCTCTTTATCCAAAAATGGACTCATCTCTACTAGAGACGACTTTTTGTGATCATTTTCTTTCTTCAAGATACATTTTATCTCGTCTGAGTAAGTGCTGTTCTGAACGTTGTTGATCCAGTATAGTTCGGCCTCAGTGGTTTCCTCGGCACTCAGTGGTCCACTTGACGGTTTGCCATTTCGACAGTTTTTCAGAAATCGAAGGCACCACGCCGTCACTCTTAAAGCCCAATGACGCTGTACCTCGTCAGATCCAATAGCGGTTCAGGTGGTGTTGTTGGCAATATCACATGGACTGCTTTTCTCTCTTCTTTCAACAAGTAAGTCTCCACTTCGTTACTCGACCTCAGATCTGGCCATTCATTTTCGTGTTCAGTCAACTACTTTGGTCCTGACCACCATAAATCACTCGACACCAGTCGAGAACGTGCGATACTACGGGTAAGCAAATCCGCTGGATTGTCGCTTCCCGTACAGTACCTCCAATGAGAAGGATCGGTGTCCTTTTGTATCTCTGTAACTCGGTTGGACACGAAAGTCTTCAACTTGCTGGGGTCTGCTCTTGATCCATGCCAGTGTGACGAGAGAATCCGTCCACAACGTATAGTCATACAGAATGCATGGGATGGTCTTCTCAAGATATTTGTGCAGTCTTGATGCGATGACGGATCCCATAAGTTCCAGGCCAGGAAGAGTCTGCTTCTTGATTGGAGCAACCCGTGCTTTTGCCAATAAAAGTGTAGGTTGTTCAGGTTGCGATGACTTCGTTGTTACGTACGCTAGTAGCTCCATAGGCAGTTGGGCTTGCGTCGCAGAAAATATGAATCCGGGTGTCTTTGCCCTGTCCTGCTTGGAATACGAATCTGGGGATGACAAGTGCATCCATCCTGTGGCAAGTCACGACACCACTCTTGCCACTCGTTCTTCAGATCCTCGGGTAGAGCACTGTCCCCAAGAGATTCCTCTAGCCCATAGCTTCTGAAGAAGTGTTTTCACTCGGATTGTGAAGGGCGACAAGACTCCCAGGGGATCGTAAGTCCTAGATACTGCTTGTAGAACAAATCGTTTAGTGCCATTATTCAACTCTAGGAATTTTTGTAAAATTGGCAACGCAAACTTAAAGACATCCTTCTCTGGATTCTAGACAATTCCCAGAACCATCATTGTTCTTTGTTCAAGGATAGGCGTAGTGTTTTCTGGATTTGCCTCTTCTCGAGGTATCACATCTCTCAGCGCTTGTGAATTCGTCGTCCACTTTCGGAGAGCCATCCCTGCGTTCTGCATAATAGATTTGGCGTCACGGTACAACTTGATGGCTTACTCCTCGGTAGCTGTGCCAGTTACCAAGTCATCCACGTAGAGGTTACGACGTACGTCAGCCACTTCCTCCTTTTCAGTCGGCAGATTTTTCAGGTGTTGGAGGATCGTAGCCGTCAGAAGAAATGGACTACAGGTTGCACCAAAAGAAACCCTCGTCATCCTTCACGTCTGTACCTCTTCATCTTTAAAGGTCGAAGACGGTAGATCTTGAAACCAGAGAAAACGGAATGCATCTGTCCTTTTCTGTTACAGATATTTGAAGAAATGCCTTCTGGATGTCGGAGGTTTTGGCGAAGCGGCTCACCCGAAATCGCAGCAAAATTCCAAGGAGGTCTTGATAGAGGTTGTCTCCTTTCTCTAAACATTCGTTCAGAGCCTTGCACCCAGCTGCGTGCGAGGATGCATCGAAAACAACTCGAAGTCGTGTTGTCAGTGCATTTTCTCTGATTACTTTGCGATGTGGCATGTAAAACAGTCTGCCTTCTTCACCAGCCGTTTCGTTCGGTACCACTTTTGCGTGACCCGCTATCAGATACTCTCTGATAGCTTCGTCGTAATGAAGGGTTAGAGAGTCAGTTCGGTAGAGTCGACTTACTAGTTTCCGAAGTCTTGTCATCGCTACTTGCTTGTTTTCCTTAAGTATACATATATTGTCCTTCCACGGTAATGCCACTTCGTACTGTGCCAGACCGGCGAATGTTCTGCTCAAAATGGCGCATCACTTGGGTTGTTTCGGACTTCTGGTCTTCTCAATCTGTGATTCCCAGGCTTTGTAATTCCCAGAATGATCGGAGAGCTCCTTCAACTTGTTCTGTAACGGTGATCTGCATCTGCAGGACACAGACGATCAAGCTCAAGTGGGTTTTTTGCGACTTCAGGATGGATGTCCGTCCTCGAAAGGTCCAACCAAGCTTGGTGTTTAATGCAACAAGGGTGCTGCAGGTCTTACTCCGAGTGACTTCACCAGTCATAAAGCCCCACAGAGCCAATCAAAATACTGATGCCTGGTTGTGCGGCAACCGCTGAAAACATGAGGCGATCGGCAATCAACTCTCCATATTTCTCCATGCCAGCTACGAAGACTGAATCCGTCGTTAAAGTAGATATGTCTTGACATATCACTGGGATCTCGATCGCTTCGATCTTGCATACGTCCATGTTGAATCGGCTTCTAAGTTCAAGCTCCACTACACGACGCT